>VWYP01032177.1:0-64422 GCA_013400435.1 Pycnonotus jocosus
TTTTTACTTTCCTTTTCTTCCTTCGGTGTGTGTGTTAATAAACTATCTGTTTACCTTTAAGTTGGGCCTGTTTTGCCCTTTTCTCCCAAAATCCTGTCTCACATTTGGTAAACAAAATTCAGCGAATGTGAAACCTTCACAACCCCTCAATTAAAGTAGCAACTATCCATCTCCAAATTCTTGAACTTGCAGCATTTTAGTCCCCGCTTTTGCTGTCTAACTACAATGCCTGTAGCAAAGTTTCAGATGTAGAATGGGCTACATTCTTCAGTTGGAAAGGCTTTGTCACCCATTTGACCAAACAGCTTTTCCAGTAACTAGTTTCACTTGGATAGTAAAAGCTAAAATAAAAGGTAGCGTTATAAATGATGCTCATTGCATCAACAACCACAGCAACAGGCCCCATTAACAGCCACTCAGCTCAGGGAGAGCTGCAGTCCCAAATGTAAATCAGTCCAATGAGAAGAACTGACATCTAATGGTAGATAAAATTATTTGACATTGACAAGGTCACATTTGCCCATTCATTTTCAAAAGATACTGCTAGCAAATTTAAAAGATGTAAAAGGTCAAGTGTACCATTTTAGGCAATACAAGGTTAAGGGAAGAAACAGAGAAGGAGATTTAGCTGCATGCTTCTTAAGTGATGATATTCATAGCTTATTCTTCCATTAGGTCACAGAACAGATGAGAAAGGACAATACTTGTTTGTTTTTTTCTTACAACTGGCTTTCTCTACTCCATAGACTCCACAAGCTATAATCCAGATTCCAGTAAAGAAACTTCTCATGCTTCTGATGGGACCAGAATTTTATAGACCCAGTAACCTCCAAAGTTTAGTGATTTGTCACTGAGGATGGGCCAGCTGTGGAAATATTTTTGCCTTGACACCTTGAAGTTTGAACCATTATTAGACAGCAATATCTTTGTCTTATTTCAAGTGCAAAACTCAGATGGTCTCTTACCAAGGAATTAAAGTAGTTGCAAAAACAGGGAGCCACCAAATCAGACTGGATTGGGGAACCAGAAAATTATTCCCTTACATATTCCACTTTTCAGTGTGAGATGGGGAGCTTAAAACCTGTCTGTCAATATATTTCCTTTGAATTAGACAAAAAATTTAAGGTACTTTTCATTCAGTATCACACAACATGGTTTCCAACACAGATTTTATCTGTGATTCCAGCAGGATTTTATCTGTGATCTTTTATCTTGTTCCATTGGCATGAAGATTCAGACTTGTCCGTGCAGTTAAGGTTTGCTCTGTTCTGCAGAAAGTTCAAGTCATGAACAAGGAAAGAGTGTAGCTGTACCTGTGGATGAATTAGGCCATTGGGGGGTGGAAAAAAATGGTTCCCTCTTCAGACATGTCTTGTGTTAGGGACAGTCTGATCAGCTGATTAACAATCCTGCCCTCTGCAACATGACTTAAACACTTTTTCTTTGAGCTTGCTAGCAGGTTGTACAGATACATCTATATCTCTGCTTGGAGAGTGATGGCTGAAGATGGAGGCTGCTGGACTGCCTCAGCACTGTCCATTAGGGCCAGGCTGCTGGGCAATCAGACAGCTTCTAGCAGAGCTGTGAGCCCAGCCTAGCCTTCAATGGTGCCTTGAATCCATTTCCACTGGTGATGGACATCAGGTCTTTTCAAAATGTTAGCTGTTCTCAGAACAATGCTGGTCCCAGAGACTGCATTGATTTGTTTGAGATGCATTGTGTGCTCATTGTTGAGTGGGAACAAGCTGTCAGAGCACAATAAGCAAAATAATCAGCAGGACACAGTTTAGACACTTTCAAAAGACCCTGTTACAAAGCATATGCCCTTTCTTTTTCACTAGCATCCTTCAACTGAAACAGCTAAGTAAAAAATAGTATTTTTTAAAAATTACATTACAACAGGTAAAAGAAAACTATAAAAAAAAATCTGCACGCAAACCAGAAAATAAACAGTTTTACCAATAAAGGATAAATTTATGTGAGTTCTGCAGTGTTACACAATTGCCATTGATTTTGCATGAAAGGCTTTCAGGTATTTTGCTAATGGACATCTACAGAAAATCCTGAGAAAAAGAGCTGTAGATGTATCTCTCAGTGAAAAAGTCGCTTTGTCCTGAAGTCTTGCATAACAAAACTTCATAGTGTGAAATTACCAAACCTGTAGGTATCTGTAGTCTCATAAAGTGGGCACAGCTTCTCTTAGGAACACTGCCTTGAACTAGGAAGGTCTCCATGAAGTACAACGAGGGCTTTTGACAGCAGCTCTTTCCTTTTCCTTCAAAAAATCCTGAGACTACTTTGCATAACAAACACGTCTCACATAGGCAAGGCAATCTGCTATGTATCGGCTTCTATTTTTCTGTAACAATAACCAAAAGAACTGCATGAGGCAAGAGAAGGAATTGTTCTGGCTTTGTCTTGTTCTAAACAGATACAAAAAACATCACCGTGAAAATCATCCCTCAGTGGCTGATAAAAATAGAACTGCAATTTATGCTCCCAAATACTACCTTTATCTTAAGGCTCTTAAGGAGCATTTTCAGTAATAATGGCTGATTTAGATGGATTCCCAGGGTGCTGGATCATTGCCAATGACATTAATGGTTTAAGGCTCCCTGAATTTTGATTGATTGCTGTAATCTGCAGAAACTATTTCAGGACATAGATTTATTGTTATTAAGCCTATAAAATGGTGTCAGGGTCAAAGCAAGTTGATGATTTGTGTTGTGATGCAAACACAGCACAGGAGAAGATGAAATCTTTTAATAAACGTGACATTTGTGGGGGAACAATGTTTCATCTTCTTTGAAAAATCTGTGGCCAACCAATACAGATTGCAGCAGCAGGGACAGTGTATTTAGGCTAAGGCTGCACTGCAAAAATTATTCTTCAACAGCATTGATCTCATTGAGTGCTATTCCACAAGGTGATTAAGATATTTCACCTGTTTTACAAAGTTAAAATGTGCTCACCTCCCCTTCCTCATTCTCTGCTTATATAATCTGATATGATACTCTTTATTTCTCTAAATATTGTGGTCCTAAATCCATCTAGTATCATGCAACATTTCAAAGATGGTGAAATTTTTCCCCCGTAGGACTCATAGCTAGATAAAAGGGAGACAAACTATACTCTAACACCTCCAGAACATAATGGAAAAGGCCATAACTGAATCTAGAGATCACTGCTTTTTTTCCTACTTAAATGGGTGCTCATATGCAGAATCAGAGCAGATGATTTCTTGTAAAAAGGAGAAACAGAACTATAACAAAGGGATTCTCAGCATTGCACGATGTAAAAATATCCTCATTTGCTTTTCCCCTTGGGACGGGATTACAGAAAAAGTTGTCAGATCAAAGACTAGCAGTACAGCCAGGAAGAATGAGAGAAATATATACTCTCAAAAATGAGGTGTCACATGGTTGTTTTGTTGTAGTCCAGCCTGCATGTTGATGGATTGTTCCTTATGTAACTGAATAATTTTAGGCAAAAGTTTATTTTCTGCAGTTGACAGGATAGCTGCTGGAACACTGAGAAGTCCACAAAATCTGATAATTCATTTATTCTGGTGGTTCTGATCAACTAATGACTCTCATCTTGGATGAGAGATTACCAGTAAGCTCCAAAAATCATGATGTTTATTTCAGGCTGGCACTGTTTAGCTTCATTTGGTCCTATTGTGTATAAAACCATTGTCATCTCACTAACAATTTACTACATCATTGTTGTGAACAAATCCATTATCATAGACAAGATGCAAAACCAGAATTAAGTTATAATTTTATACCTGTAAGTTTACAGAAGTAACTTTAAAAGCAGAGAGACCTAAAGAAATAGGGTTCAGGAAAAAAACAAGCAAAGTGCTTCGTCTTTTTTTGGTTCCACAGTAGATTGTCAGGTGGTGTAAATATTTGTAACTTCCATGTTTTCTGTCATTACACAGTATTCACTGGAGTTGAGGCAGGATATTGGAGGAGAGGGAAAGAAGAGGAATAGGCAAGGCAAAGTGCACAAAGGCTGCTACAACAGGATGTGGATGTGACAAAAAGTCAGGATCTGCACAGCATATAAGCGACTACCTGAAACAGAAGCAGGGCCAGCACACAGAGTTTAATAAATGGTCACATTAGAAGGCTGCAAAGACTTTCCTGTTCCTGGAATTGTAGCTGCTGAGTAAGAAGCCCTGGAAGATTAAACTGTATTTGATAATGAGGATCACAGAGGAGGAGTGGAGAGAGGAAAGGAAGGATACTCACGTGTAGGTGGGACTAAGAGGAATCTTTTGCACTGCTTCTTGTGACTGGAAGGTAAACCTTTTGAAAATGGCCATAGGTACTCTCAATTCCTGATCATTAAAAAATGTATACAAAACTGACAGTTTCATGAATATGTAAAGGGGTTTTTTTAATTTAAATGATAAAATTCTTCCAAAACAAAATTTTTCCTAGTTTTCACCATTAATCTAATATCTATTTCATCGTCTCTAGCAGTCTGATTAGAGTGTGTCTTTCACGCTCCAAAAAGAAGTCAATTTAAACTGCTTCATCCAAAGGCAATGAATTCTTTATTTGGGCCAAGCCCTATATACAAGGTGCTGAATTCCTTCAATATTCTGTAATATCACTGGAGTCAGGCTGGAGCCCCTGGCAGGATAGTGCTCAGGAATGCATGAAGATTACAAGCAGTCTGTCTGTAACAGTTCAGTGCTGCATCTGTGGCCACTTTTGGGAGTTACATCCACAAAAATTTTAGTGGAATGGAGAAGTAATACTGCTGGGGATCTCTGTAGTGAGAACGTCCCCAGAAAAGGCTGTCAGTCCTATGACCACTGCTGATACCGTGTGGACAGGATGTGCTAGCAGGGAAGAGCTCTGGTTCCTTCCACAGGGAATCTGAGCAAGAATTTTGATGAGCTTCCTCAGTGACAGCAAGTAATATGTCCACATTTTTCTTCAGAATAAGAAAAAAACTTAATTATCTCATGTAGATAGTAATGCAATAGTTCTGTAATTAGGGTTAATTAGAAGGAATACACACTCTGGGTCAAAACAAAACTGGACAATACAATCATTCAGTGGTTTTGCCCTTTACCCATATTCTTCATTGTTTCTGAGTATCTCTTTTTGTTCCTCAATGTGCTCAACTTTCATAGTACTCTCTGTTGGAATTTTGGGGCGATGTAAGGAAAGGCCTTAGTGTCTGCCGTATGTTAGGACTTTGTAACCTTCACAGCCTTTTCCAAACTCAATAATTCCATGGTTCTCAGTATTGACTGAAAGACAACTGAGAAGTTGTTCATTTGAAGTTTAGTCCTGTATCAGGCAGTCTTTCCAAAAGTGAGATGGCATTTTTGGGGCCAAACCACAGACCAAGGAGTTGGATGCAGCAATGACTCAGAGGCCAAGGACATTTGTATGGACACAACAATGGCTGAGAGACTTGGGACACTGGCATCCATCAAAATATGCGGAAATATATGAGGCCTCTTTAGGAGCTGTACATTATCAGTTCACAGGATGTATATAGTCACTGATCAGTCAGGTGGACAAGCTTAACTTGAAAACTGCCTGTAGACCAAGATAAAGCTGCTAAGTAGGGAGGAGCTCATTCAATGTTTCACTAACCTGAATCCGAGGATATGCTGACTTTTAATAGGCACTTTCATAAGTTGTTTTCAGCAGTAAAAAATAAAGGAGAAGCGATTCGGAGACAAGTGTGAAAAGCACAGTAAATAATCTAAGGAAATTAGAGTGTAGAAAGGTCAACAAATTGATAGAGCATTTTTTTCTGTAAAATTGTTTTAATGTAATGACTTCTTCTTATTCAAATGGTAGAGTATAAGCACCATAAAAGTCTTTGGAAGTCTAAGCTTGGCATGGTTTTCTAAAGTAGCAAGGATTACGTTGTTGGTCTGCTGTCTCTTCAGTATGTTTTGAGTAGGTTTGTTGGTTTCTACCACATTTAGAAAGGCAGAGAGTTAGACTTGAGCTGATTTTGTGTTTGTTTGGGTTTTTTCAGTCGAGACATTTGTTATATTAGAAGTGACCTTCACTCCTTTAAAACAGAAAGAAACAGATATATACATCTAACAGAGTGTATGATTCTCCAGTTATGCTTGTGTAGAGCTATATGCATATATAAACTACTGAGCTTTAAATTATCTTAAGACTGCAACCTATGTTTATAATTACAACTATGTAACTATACAGCTTTTTTTGTAAATAAAGTTAAACATCAGTGTGATCCGATAAATGCTAAAACATTTCAACAGGCTCTGGGTAGCTGAAAGACTAGATGGAACTTTCTAGACGATTGTGTCTTCTTTTTCTGTTCTCTGGTGCTGTGCTGAAGCTTTGCAGACCTTATCTGTGTTTTTCACTCACTGCATTACTTCTTATCGTGTTATGGGGGCATAATAATTTCTGCATCTGAACAAGCAAAACATTAGCTGATTAAATCCCCTCACTTTGCTGTTAGTTCACCTCACTGCATCACAGCTGGAAGAAGGGATTTGCTCACAGTTGCAGATGATCTTGGTAGCAGAGTGTGGAACAGACATCAGATCTTTTGAGTCACAACCCAACTAAACAGCTATTTTGGCAATCTGGCTCAATGCAAAAACTGTACAGCACTGCTGATAAGATTAGTGAAGGAAGCAAAGGGTAATATTTGGAAAACTGAACAGAATTTCCAAGGTTACATTCCTGAGCTCATAAGCAGAAAAGTCAAAGTAATAGAGCTGCACTTCTATCTCTTTAAGGAGATGGCAGCACACCCACATCCACCCTGGTCTGATAGCTGTGATTTCTGAGCAGAGCGCCACCGGTGCCACCTCCCAGCAGGACCATCCCACATTGCATCACAGCAGCCTGCAGGCACTGCACCACAGAGGGATTAGAACTGAGCTGGTCTCAGGGACAAAGAGACAGCTCTGAAAGCAGCTCCTGGGATCCTGACATCCAGGGATGTGCAGGACTCTCTCAGTAAGTAGACATTCCCTCCTCAAAAGACCCAAGGGATTTCCTGGAAAAAAGCCACATGACTTCCAAAATAGAGTACAGCAAAAACACCTTCAGTTTTACCATACCTCACTCCACTCTATGCCCTCTTTGATGTTCTGGTGGATTAATTTCAGGCCATTGGAAGAAAGCCAGAACTTACATCTGAGAATATTCTGAGAAGGGGACCTGTCATAGGTTCCCAAAGTCATGTGCAAGGTACAAATGCAGAGTGACCCAGAGGCCCAAGAGCACAGAGCTCACTGCAGGACACCCCTTCCCCACAGGAGTGGAGCAGAGTTCTCCATGGCAAAGGAGTACATGCTGCCCTAAAACAGAGCAGACACACCACCATCTACGTCTGAAGGTAAGTACTGCACCTGAGTATCAACCAAGAGCGAGAAAAAATAAAGCTCATAAGGGTGAACATCAGCCTTCCTCCCTGCAGTACTGCACTCCCTGCACTTTCCTCCTAAGGCAGCTGGGAGACAAGTGACTGGAAAACCACTGCTGGCCAACGGAACAAGGAGTATTTAACATAAACAAGGGCATATAGCAAGGAGTGGGGAGCCTGAGAAGCAGAGGAGCTATCATCAGTCGCCCACCCTCATGTCTCATACAGAAAGAATCTTTGTTAACAGACCTAAAATATTCTGGTAAGCAACTGAAAAATCATAGCACTGGTGGTGGTGGGAGCTACGTATTCAATTCTGCAGTCAGTGTAGGGTGCAGCAACAAAGGAGGCCAATGCACAGGAGAGCTGTGATGATGGAAGGAGGACTAACATGGGCTGTGCAGGCTGAAAAGCCACATGGAGAGGCTTGGGTACAAACTGGATCTGGAGAGTTGTTTTAAGTAGAGTTTTCCTCCACAGAGATATAGGCAGGTAGGTCTAGCAGGCTAGAGGTAGATAGAATCAGACCAAGAGCAAAGTTTTGTCTTCACTTTCTCAGAAGCAGCAGACTGCTCTGGGTGGCTGGGCTTCCAGGCAAAAGCCGTTTGATTTGCTGTGATCTCACTTTATTGCAAAGTTAGATACGGTAGAAAGCAAAGCTCTCCTAAACAGTTTAAAGAGGAGGTGAATTTTAATGCTGCACCTTTTTTTTTTTTTTTTCTTACCAACCTTACTCTGACTGTTTCCTAGAACCAAAGGCAGGGCTCTCCCAGGACAGCAGTTCTCTTTCTGTGCGTTACCTTAGGGTAAATAAATTAGTCAGCAGTTCCTGTTTTCCTTTGCTGGACTAAAAGGACACTATCACTTAACAGCTCTCTACAGTTCAGAGCAACCCTGCAAAAACATCTCAGTTTTGTCAGTAAAGACACATCTGCTTTACTTGGCCTAAGCTTAGAGTTTCTGAGTAAAGTTCAAGGAGAGTTGAACTGGCTCTATTCAGGCCAAAGTGAGATACAGCCTTTTAATTGTGCAGGTAGGCAATTGACAAGGTTTCTTATAAAGGGTCAGAGCTAGTCATGTGGTTGTTTCAGAGGCACATCTGAATTATTTCTTTGTGTAATGTAATCTTTGTCAAATGCCCTTGGGCAGGAAGCCACTGTAATCAAGTTGACTAATTTACTTTGTCCCTTTATCAAAATGCCTTACCTAAGTAACCAGTTTTGCATTTACCTGTGAGGTCTGTGAAGAAATACAAAATGGGCTACAAGGATAAACAGGGTTTTTAATCGTCTAGGGGGAAAGAGTGGTTAATAACTTATCCAGTTAAATCAGCCTATTTGTCTGCTTCCAGAATATCCATAAGCAGACCACAGCTGCACTGTCTGGATATTCCAGAATATCCATAAACAAAGCAGACCACAGCTGCACTATCTGGATATTCCAGAATGGACCATTCCATAAATGGACCACTTACTCTGTTTGCCTTTTCCCAATGAGTATGTTCAAAGATTATATATACCCTGTGACCTGCTGCCTTCCTCCTCCTACCAGCAGACTCACCTTTGTAAGAGCCTTAAACAGCTCTTCTTTCCCCAAGTCCCTCCATCTCATGTCCTCAGCAACTCCCCTTTTCTCACTGAAATCCTCAGTCTCCTTTTCTGAGTAACATTGGGTATTTTAACGAGAGATTTTGGAGGCTGCTACTGGCCTCAGGGCATTTTTTCCTCTATTTTCTGAATGAATGGTCCATACTGAGGACAGGAGAGAGTATGAAGCTGCTGTGAAGCAGCTGTAATGAAGAATTATAGCATCTTACAAAATTTTTGTTTAAAGCCACTTGGTCTTTGTGCTCAGAGTTTTCCTGAGAGTGAGCTCTGTTTAGCTGGGTAAAATCCTAACAGTCCATGTGCACCTCTTCCTTCTGTGTAAGATCACTTGCTTTTCTGGAGAACATACCTCACTTTGGAGGGTTTCATTGGAAAACTCTTGACTGGTTTAACTTGCAAAAGGACGCCCACATGCAAACTTCTTAGCCCAAACAGACCTTTACAGCAGTCAGACCATGCAGATCTGAGACCTCCTGCACATGCAGGACTACCTCCATGCCACAATGACATCAAAAAGTTCTGGAAGTATTTTCCTTTCTTTTTTTCTAGTGTCAGTTTGATCTGTTTAAAGTATTACAGCTATATATTACTGACTGGTCTGGAATTTTTTGTTACTTCTGTAAGTGACACAAAATAAACCATGTGTGAACCTATGATGACCAGTTTCTCCACATCTCTCTGCCAAAAAAAAGGAGGAAGTTGAGTGCCTTTTGCACCAGAAGCTGAAGTCTAGAGCTTGCTGCCTCCCATGAATTGTTGATGGATACACAAATTTTCATTTGTGCATATTTCACCAACAGGAAAAATTCTAGTGTTCCTATTAAGCTGTAGTATCATCCAGAATGATTAATATAATTTATTAAAGTATTTGTATCATCCCAGAAAGCAAAGAGAATTATATGGAATTTGGCATATGAAATCAGTGCTATGTGCTTGACCCAGTGGAAACACAGAAGTGCACAGGTATTGCAAAAGTGCATGAACCCACAAATAGGTAGACAGGTTTATTTCCTATATGTTTGAGACTTGTTTTAAGGCTGTGGTGTTTATTTGTGCCTGTTCTAATATATTTGTTCCACAAGGCCAAGTTTGGTGCAACCAAAAACCAAGCTGAAGAGATTTATCAATCACAGAATGGTCAAAGCTGAAAGGACCCCTTGGAGGTCATCCAGACCATTCTCCCTACTCAAGTAGAGTCCCCTAGACCACATTACTCAGGACTGTGCCCAGAAAGCTTTGAATATCTCCAAGGAAGGAGACTCTACAGCCTCTTTGGGCTACATGTTCCAATGCTCAATCACTTTCACATCAATGCAATAAAGTTTATCGTGATGTGAATGATGAAGAAAAAGAGATTTGACTGGCTGCAGAAGATTTGTATTGATAAGTCATCCACCAGATTTTAACTTTCCCCTTCCTTAAAATGCACCCAACCTGAAATTGCAGTGAGAACTATTAGTGAGAACTATTACATATATTTGACATAATTGTCTTCTGTCCCATTCTATTGCAATTTTTTCTGCTCTGTTTCCATGGAAATGGGAGGAAGGAGGTCAGCTATATGGTATAGGCAATTGTTTTAAAGGAGCTTGAAAGGCTTTACTATTCCCTGATCTAATTTTCATCTGAGAATGGTACTGGGAATAAAAGTCAGACACTCCACTTGTTGTTATTTTTGGTGGTATTTAATTTCAATCTGTATTCCCACAAAGCCAGGAAAGGCCATTTTGCTTCCTTCTGCACCTAGGGAGAAGACTGTTCTTGAGGGAAAATGATGTGATGAGGCATCTCATATGGGAATCTATTCCTGATCATATTAATATACCCCTGTAATGTCACATGCCATAAGACATTACTATGTAGTGTCTGAAAGGCCCAGTCTCACGCAAGGATGTTCACACCCACTTGGAAAGGGAGTCCCAAAAGCCCATTTGTCCAGTAGGAAATGAGAGAACTATTTCCTCAAGGATATTTTGAGGCTACTCAAAATTACTCTTGGAAAGAATTTTGAGATCCATCACTGGAAACTGCTCTAGATGGAAAGCATTTGCCTTCTTGGCACTACTAAGCAGAAGTAAGATAAAGGTATTCAACTGCTCTCTTTTGATGATTTTCTCGTATTTTATTGTCATGCTGTTAGTTTTTGTTTCCATGGAAACAGAGAGGCAGCTTTTAGCAGCATGCAAGTTTTAGTTGTGAATGACACATGTAGATTTTAGCTGCTAGATGTTGGCTGATAGCTATAAAATGATGGCACAATACAAGAGGAATTACAAGAAAGGATGGACAAAAGAAGGAGATCCAGACATTTCAGAGGCCATGAGCATTCCTCCTTCCTAGAAAAGATTCTGGACATTTTGGGTTTTCCTTCTGCTCTACCACCTTCATTTTCCAGGCCCGTGCTTGGACTTGACCTCCTTTCCATTATTTCTGTTTCAGTAAGGTAATATTTCATTGCCATGGTGTCTGGAGGCCCCAAGAAACCTGAGGCTCTCTTGTTCTGGAACCATGCTGCTGTGGCTTAGGAATGGTACTGCCCAGCTGAGTGCCCCATGGAGACTTTCCCAGCCATATTGTGCTCCTACTGGAGGCACAAAACACAAAGGTCATGGGCTGAGTGAGATAAGAACAATTTACCGGAAACAGCAATGAGATAAGAAAACAATCAGTAACAGTAAAAATATTACTAACAAAGGCTATAAGAAAATAAGTTATTCACATGGACAAACATCCCTGATAGTAGAAAATACTGGACAGCTCTCTCCACCACTTTCTCTTGACTAGGAGCAGCCCCTTCTCTCTGGAAGTGAGAGGTCCTTTCCCCTGCTCCTGGTAATGGCATGAAATAATATAGAATAACCTCTGTGTTCTGCCTACACCCCATCACAGTTACTGCAAAAAGTTACATATATCCTGGCTGGAATCAGGACACATGCAAACTGGGAACAAGAGACATTACCATAGTGTGAAAGAGAAAAAAACCACAGGAAAGATGAACTTATTTGGGTGTTATTATACACAAGATGTTGGCAAAGCCAAACCTGGATTTTATTCAGAGCTCATTGCATAGGTCTCTCCTCTTACTAACTGTTCACTATGCCAATGCCGAGAGGGACATGCTTTTTCCACTTTTCTTTCTTCCATTTTTCTGTGCTCCTTCTGAACCTGTGCTTTCCTTCAAGAAAATGTCTTTCTTATTTACATATTCAAGTTGTTCTTCCATGGCTGCAGCCATGGACCACTTCTTCACTGTCTCTCCCACCTGGAGTAGAGCATTCCATCCCCAGCCCTGCTCAGAGCACTGTCTCAGCTAAACCTGTATGGAGGAAGCATCTTCCCTCTTCCCAGCACGTGCTGAAACCTCACCCATCCGCCCAAGCCTTCAGTGAGAGGTTTTGCCAATGAATTAATTATGTCTTGAAAACCCCTGATCAAACGGTTCCTCGTCTTAGAAGTAGGGAGAGGTTGTAATAACAGGGTGGATCTCTAACTGCCGACTCCTTATCAGTTACTGATACTTCAGCTTTTAATTTCTCAGCCTGATAACACACAGGCTGTTCCACCTTTCTGCTGAGTTCTGTGATCAGTTACCCTCTTTGATATTACAAACCTTGGGTAGAAGCCACAAAAGTCTCCTAAGGACACCAATATTTCTGAATGAAATTTCATGATGGAATTATTACATTTTAATTACTTCATTTTAAAAAAAGGTCTTCTGTCTAAAATCTATGACATTGAATGATTCTTTTATTGTTCACAAGGCAGCACCTTATTGTCAGCTTGACAATTTTTTGTTGAAGAAGTTTTTTGCCACTAGTTACAGTGGTTCACTGAGATATAAATGACCTTTAACTCACCAGCAGTGCAGGAAGCAAAGTGCTGCAGGGAAGGAGAACATAGCCCAAAGACCAGACTCCTAAAGGAGGACTGAGCTAGTCTTCCTGATGATGTGGAAAAGGACTGTATTTGGGCCAAGGAGAAGGCAAGAATTGTGTTTTGGAGGTTTTAGTCCCTATGCTAAAGGCATGATCAGGCTGAAGAGATACAAGATATTACTTACTGCACCAACACAGCTGACTATACCCTCTACTAAAAAAGCACAGGAGTAGGATGAGGGACATTAATGTGAAATTACTCTCTATTGAAAAGTGTGTTAAAGACTCTGTTTATGGGAAACAAATTTACTGACTGAAATCAGTGTGCTTGTTCAGCTTTTCTGCTTTTCTCAAGACTTTCACTCTTGGGTAATCAAAATTTAATTTACAACCCAGGTAATCACCCCAACTTTTATTTTTTTCATTGAACTCTCAGGATATGTGTATGACTCTTTTCAGTTAAGAATAGGAAGACTGAAATATCCTAAGTATCCAGCCAAACCAAAAACTTGTGTAATTACTTGAACAAGAAGGTAAACAACCTTCTTCTTTGTACTCAGAAAGGATTGGTATTCATAATGTTAAGGCAGACAGCATAAATTCTCCTAACAATCCAAATGTGTTTGATTTTTACTTTTTGGGGGGCGGGGTTGTTGTTGGTTTTGGGGGGGTTGGGGTTTTTTGTTGTTGATTTGTTTGGGGTTTTTTGAGTCATTTTTGGTTTGGTTTGGTTTTGGTGGAGAGTTTTTTGTTTGGCATGGTTTGGGTTGGGTTTTGGCTTGGGTTAGGTTGGTTTGGGTTTGGCTTGGTTGTGGGTTTTTTGTTTTGCTTTGGGTTTTTTCATTATTTATTTAGTGCACCAAGGCTCTTTTGATCATTTGCTGCTCTTCTTTATATACTTAACAAAAAGAAGAGAAGCACAGAGACAGTTAGGGCATTTTATACTACAGGAAGAGTGAATGAAGAGCTGTATAATACAGCACTATTCCCTTTCTACCTTAGAACTCAACAGAGTAATACTTCCTCTCTGTGTGTTAACTTCTTCTTCCACCTTCAGCCACAAAATGTTTCATTGCTTCGCAGTTGAAGTGTACATTGCAGGACTGTTGCTCCCTTCTTTAAGCACCTAAAAACTGATTATAGCTAAATACCAACAAGGATTGCTATCAATGGACTGCAAGCTGTCCCCAAACCACTCCTGTAGAAGAAATATGTTTTAAACATGAAAAGCAGAATAAAACAGAAGGTATGGAAAAGATTACCAGATTCAGGCATTCTTCAAATATTCCCCACATCCTCTAAAATGGATGTGTCAAAGGCAGGATGAAGTTTCGGTTCTGTCTTTGCAGCAGTCTAATTCTTCCCCACAGTCTAGACTGTCCCAACATTTACATCCACTTTTCAGCCCCAAGGGCTCCCTATTCTCTCCAGAGATCAGCTTAGCACAGTGCCAGGGATTTTGCACATTGTCAATGGCAGATACAAATGTTAGGCATCCCTGGCACTGCAGAAGACTTTTCCATGTGGGAGACCACACTGGAAACACAGAGAACAAAATGTTTCCCCTTCTTTCACATTTCAGCACATTAACTGAGCCATGCATCAGAGAAGCACTGCAAGAAATCAGAGTGACCACATATAAGCCAAACCCACTCCAGCCATAGCTAATGAAAAATACCTATTAACAGCATTACAGACAGAGTTTGTCTGCACTGCCATGAGGAAGGTCGTTCTCCTGAACCAGAGCTTGAAATCTCCTGGGAAAACTTTTGTACCTGACTGATTCTATAAATTGTGCTTGGCACCAAGGCACTTCTCAGTGATGAGATTATGAAGCAACTAGAGAAATATTACCTTTTAAATCTTTCAACCAGGTAAACCCCTGAGACGAAATCATAGTTTTACAACACATTAAGATGCTAACATGTAAGCATGTACCTATCGTTTGTTAAAATATATTTATTCTTCCTCGTAGGATTTGATACTGATCTCCATTCAGAAATTGCTCGGAAAAGTTTGAAGGAGAAACTTTTGTAAAACATAAGTTCTGATTAGCACTTATATAAAATAACAGGAAGGGAGTGAACTTGGAGTGAAAACCAAATGGAACAAAAATACCTGAGTACAAATACTGTAGATGAGCAAACAACATTGTGACATGCCTCTACATCAAAGGAGTTTGCTCCTGCAGCATCAGAATAGATTATAATTCAGCAGGCTGTCTCATTCAGACTGTTTAGAGTGTTTGCCTCAGCCAAACACTCAGTGTTAGATGAACATTGGATTCATATGAAGAATGGTGAGTGCTGTGTTTAATGTGTAATGGCAACTCCAAAATGCATTTAATACCTCACATCTGGAAGCAAACAAGCAAAAGCCATCTACAATACCATACTTATGAGACTTTTTCTACTTGTGTCAACCACTCTTCACAGTCTCACCACACTGTAGATGTGCCACAGGGTGGCAAAACAAAAGGTTCAGGGAAATGTAGATGACTCAATCATTTGGATATGCCTAATGACTCCATTCCTCAAAAAAAGCTGAACCCAGAAGAGAGGTTTAGAAAGCAAAGAAAGCTTTTGAATACAGTGATTACAAGACAAATGGCATTACATTTGACAGACAAGCTATTTCTCATTTAACCAGGTCTAAAAGGTGGCACCCCTGCCCATCGCAGGGGATTTGGAATTTAATTATCATTAAGGTCCCTTCCAATGCAAACCATTCTATGATTTGATGATTTCTTTTGTACTTCTTGAAACCCTTTTTTCTTATAGCCCCAAGACTAGAAGAGTCTCCAGGAAATGGTAAGAGGGAAGAAAACACTTCCTCTGAGGAGGTTATACTTCCTTGGTATGATTTTCCACCAAATGTTCCATTGTAAATAGACACAGCATTGCACTCCTTTTACTGTCTTGGGGCCTCAACTAAGTTTCTCTTTCTTGTGTGTGTGTGTGAATAAAAGACCTTATTTACAATCAAGCCATGTCCAAATATTTTCCTTCTTACCCTTCTCGATGAGACAGGAAAGCAAAACACAAAGAGGAGAGCATGTCCCAGAAATGAAAGAGCAAAGTTCTTGTCAGCTCATCCAAGGAAAACAGCAGTGTCCTTGCAGGATTTCCCCTGTCTCTTTCCTTCTGGAAAGTGCTCTGGTTCTCTGGTGGCACTTCATATGCAGATACTTTCCTGACAACCAATCTGCCTCTGTCTCCTCAGCCAGCATGCCCACTCCTTTTGCTTCCAGGGGGCAGCTAGAAACGCAAAAGAATTGGAAAAAAATGATGCATTAGAAAAAAGCAACAGAATTAGAAAAAAAGCTGGATCCAGGAAATGATAAGAAGTATTTGCCCAGAATATAACAGGGAGCCTACTATGAATCTCATCATCCTGGATTTGAATCATCCTAGCTTTCTTTCACACATATCTCTGGTAATACTTCTTTTCTACTGCAGATTAATGATCTGAAACATTTCCTACTGTAGATTCCTAGTTTAAATATTTTAAAATCAATTAAACCTCTTCTACTTGAAGGACTGGATCCCCTGGAACCTTCTTTGCTCTACCAATTTCTCTTTATTTCCTAATTTAGGTCATGAGTTCAGGATTTTTTTCTTTATTTCCCCTCTTTTAAAACAATTTTCTTTGTTTTAAATCTGTCTCAAACTGAGAACTTCAGGAAAGAAAGAAAACATTTATTCTGTGCAGTGTCCCTCTAAGTTCATCAAAGAACTCGGTTAATCAAATCTTGGTCTGTGTCAGGAGTTGGCACGCTATCCTCCTGGTTTGTGAAAGGCTCTGGAAGCACACATACAGGCAGTTAGGACTGATGACTACATTCATCATCTAAGACCCTTCACAAAACTATTTATCAAAAATAGCAAATATATCCACAGAGCTCATGGGATAAGTCTCAGTCTTGAGGAGGTGCATCCTTACTCCGTGTGCTGCAAGGGCAGGAAGATCCTTTTGGTGGCTTACTCAGCAGGTTGGATATCCTAAAATATCACTCCTGTTAGAGTGTAAGAATAGGTACAAAATTGGCATGGTTTCAGAATGGCACAGAAGACATTTTTAATGCCAGTACCAAGAAGGACAGACAACAGGACTTCATTTCATGATAGTTCATATTTTGTTAAACTCTTAAAATGGTGTCCTTAATGTCTACAAACATCAAGAAAAATGGCATTACAATCTTCCTTGTGGTGGAGTCATTATGACCTACTATTGGAAAAGCAACCTGTTTTCTTCATCCAAGTGAAGTCTTGGGAAAGCTGACCTGGAATAGAGACTAGACAGAGCTAAAAGAATAAAGCAGATATTTATTAAAAGGCCTTTAAGGGTATACCTTGAGCAGTACAAGAGCCTGGCCAGGGCTACACCCAAGGTGGACCCAAAATGGTCACAAAATGGATGACTGGTCATGATGTCTCACACTTCCGTAAGTTTTGGTCCATTTGCATATTGAGTTTAATTGTCTAATTACAGCTTTAGATTATGAAGTCCCATCCTTCTTGGTTTCTCTCTTCAGTCCATTGTTGTTTCTGCTTTTGTGCTTGAAAACTTTTAGCAGTTTTCCTCGGTCTTCAGCTGGAAAAGGATGTATTTTGTCTACCTACTCTGTGAAGAGAGCTAGACTTATTAGCACTTCATATGAAGCTGAGAACTACAAACCTAGGTAGCACAGAATCTGAAAAATATGAAAGCTAAAACTCAAGGTATCACAAGCAGATGTCATCTGATGGTTCAGGACAGGAAGATGAATCACCTGCTCCTGCAATCAGTTTCTGACTTTGTATGGCTGAGGGAAAACGACTTTTCTGTGATGTAATTTCCTCATCTATGGAAATAAGAGGATTCCTGTTCATGCTTAGAGACCATGCAAATGCAAATTTTGTGAAGTGCATTGTGAACAGCAGAATAGAGAGCTGCATTGCACGAATGTGAAGATTCATTCATAAAATGCAAGTGCCTTACTACTAACTGACCACATTTGGCAGGACCTCAAGTCAGTCACTTCAAACCCCTGGGGTCCGTAAGTTCTTTCCACATGCTTACAAGAATGGGCCATGCTTCTGAAGTTATGAGACACAAACTCAACTTGAATTGAATGTTCCAGATCTATCTTTTTGTGTCTTTTGCTTGCTCTTTTTATTTGTAGACTTAGTCTTAGGAAAGGGTAGAACAGTCAGCTATTTTGGATTGTGTACACTGTTTACACAGAAGAACACACTGACCTCCAAACCTCACCTTTCTGCAGCAGAACCATACCTGTGTGTAGCTCACACTTCAAAAATGGCTATAGAGTTAAGGAGCTGGGGCTGGGTGCTAGGAGATTATTTTTGTCACAGTCAGTTATTCTTGCAGTTGTGCATGGTTATGAAGATAAATCGGAATTTATGCTTTGTGCAAAGCAGAAAGCTTGTGGGACAAGATTTCAAAAGAATTCTCAATTAATCAGTCACCTTCAGGGACAACACTGGCAGTTGCTGGTGGTGCATGCTGAGCTGGATAGGAGGGAGAATGTCTGTCTTTGACACACATAATTGAGTCATTTTGGTGTAAAACAAGCAAAGGGCAGATTAGCATCATTTACTGTTTGTGTACTGAGGGCCTGTCCTAATGTCTTGATTAAAGAGAATAACTTCTCAAACAGATGAAGGATTATCAAGTCCTGCAAATAATCACTCTGAGGTCTTCCCCATGGGAAGACAGAGATGAAGGGAGAGATGCACCCTCAGAGACAGTCCTGCATCTGTGTGTGCCTCTGGCTCTCACAGCAGCAAGCAGGGCATTGTTGGCATTTTTTGTTCAGCTCCTTTCATCAGTGCAGCTTGCATCCAGCCCTACTCCCAGGTATTCTAACTGTTGACCAAGCAGTCAACAATTCTAGCTGTTATTGTTAGGATATATTACATCATCTGAAACAGCAAACCTGAAGGGGAAAGCAGCCACAAAAGAGTGTATAAAAAGTTTTCATGCAGAAAGGAAATTTTATGCTCTTGCACAAAAAATAAATCAAGCTATAAATCATACCTACCAGCCAAAAGAGGGAAATCGCAAGAGAAAAAAAAATTCCACTGAAATGAACTACCAAAAATCTTGTAATCACCTGTAAGTACAGGCAACCCAGAGAGCAGCTCACAGTGCAGCTTCCCCATCATCACTGTTTCCTTGAGAGAGGCACAGGTCAGGTAAACTGGTAGGAGCTCAGACTAGCAAGGAAAACAAGAGTCACAGAGCCACTTCAGTCTTGAGAAGGTGCATCCTTACTCTTGTGCTGCAAGGGCAGGAAGACCCTTTTGGTGGCTTACTCAGCACGTTGGATATCCAAAAATACCACTCCTGTTTTTCTACTGCTTATTCTGGCCACTCTAAAGCAAAGAACATGTATTGTATGGTCTCTAGTCTATAACCTATAACTGTACATTACATACACATATAAAATAAGCATATATAGCAACATATCATATAGTCTCAGATGGGTTCATCTGACATCTTTGTGAAAATCCATTGAGAGAGAGGGGTCAGTGCACCAACACAGAGAATACAGCAAACATTTTTCACACACTTCTGCAGAGGAAAACCCACTCAGTTCTATACAACCATGACAGTACTTCATCAGACTGCCCCCTTTCACTTGTCCTTTTTTCATTCTATCTTTTCTGTTTTGCCTCATGGCAGTGTTAATCCCTTATCTCTCTTGCACCCAATATTTCCCTCCACCATCTCATATTTAGTGTTGTTCTCTGGCCTTGAAGGCATCACAGTCTGACCCTTTGTGCTTATACTTCAGTTTGAGATTTCATTAGTTTGAATAAAAGATATAATTTGCTTTCCAGCTTATTGGTCAGTTGTTCTTAGTTTGGGATAAGAAGATGTTTAATGAAAACTGTGTTGTCTCCTCCACACAGAAAAGGATGAAGTCTATAATTGCACATGACATTTTATGGTTCTGCTATCCCTCAGTGGCCACAGATGTAAATCTAAACAGATACAGACATTTGTAGTGATGCAGCCTGTCCATACTAAACAGTATTCCAGCAATCCAGGATCCATCCATGGACTTATCCTTCTCGCCAGCCTTCCTGGAAGAGGCAGTTTTGGGCAATCCAGCCATACTCTTCTGCTTCATTTAGAAGAGATGGACAGCTAAAATGGATTGTCCCTTTACCACTAGGTTTATGAGAATTTTTCTTCCACAGATGAGTCATTATAAAATGGCTTTACTGCAGAGTAATGTATATTACTGTTCTTGAGACACTAAAAAAATCAGATAATACTGCTTAGTCCTAAAGAGTTATCAGGTTTTGCTTCAATATGTTGGAAATCTTTTGCATAGCAGGAGCCTAAGACACAAGTAAATGCAAGGTAGATTGTAACTGACATCAAAAATGGTAAAAGAAATCTGCCTGTGAGGGTAGTGTGTCATAGGGGATTTATGAGTAAAGCTGTGTACAATTTCTTAGGATGAAATAATTTTCTCTGTCTCTTAAATGAGCACAGAAAGATCCTAGGGAGAAACAGATCCACCTAGATGAGGAGAAACAGCTCGTAGGAAGACTTTCTAGGGGTCTGTAAGGGAGGGATGCTTAGGAGATAACTACTTTTAGTAGGGCCAGGACAGGGAGGATGCTGGAGGACAAGCCTCAGGTGGGGTGCCATGTAGGGCTGGAAAGGCAATTGAACAGGAGATTAGGTCAGTGTTGAGCTCCATGTTGAGGGTCGGCTCCCTCCTGCATGCACAGGACTGGGGCTGTTCTATCAGAATTTGCGTCTGGAACAGGAATAGGAGTCCACACACTTACAAACAGCTGGTTAGCTGCAGCAAACTCTGCATGGTGCACACAGAAGGGACATGGAGTGAGAGAGAAGGCTTCTGTGTTACTGCTCTTCACTGCATGAGCCTAAAATTTAGATCCTCAGGCTTGAATTGTGGTTGCTGAGAGCTGGTGTAGAACTCCTCCTGGCCACAGCTGTAATGCAATCAGAAAATGGTATCTTTATCTGCACTCAAATCCAAAGCTAATGCAATCACTGGTGTTGCACTCTTAATGTGGGTCTGCATTTGACCCTGTGCTTTGCTACTATCCCTTACTTGTCTCATGTCAGTATGCTTGGAGCTATGTGACTGGAAGAATAAATATAATCCCTGGTTTTACCTTCACTCAACTGCTTTGCAGTACTGTAAGAACCTCTACAAAGGCTTTACTGCCTTAAACTGCATGGGAGAAGATCTGATTTGCCCAGGAGATTTTGCATGAAGGCTGCAATAAGACCACAAGGCATCCACAACTTATCACCCTTTAGTTCTCGTCTTTTGTGAGTCTGAAAAATATTCACTTTTTCAGCTAAAAATCATCTCTGATTTCCAACCAGAAATACATTATCTTATTGGGCTGTATATATTCTATTGTTACTGAGTTATGGCAGAATACATAAAACATATTTTTCTTTGTGTTGCCAAAGAAATTCTTGCATTATGGCTGTGCTGTTGTTGGGGGCGGTTCAGGATAAACAATGGCAAAAAACAGCTGAACTCTAAGAAACAAAACCTGACAAGGCCTCAGTTCAGCTGAGGATTGATCCTTCTGTCAGTCCTTGCTCAGGAAAATAATTTAGCATGAACAGCAAGTTGAATATGTGCTCACATCCCCTTCAGGTCACTGCTGAAGTTACAGTTAAGTATGTGATGAAGTATTGTGTGATATAGGAATTGTTCACTGAATTTTGACTGAGCTATATTTCTTGCCAGGAAAATTAAATGTCTAAGCAAGAGCTGAGGAAAAGCATTTCAAAACTAGGTTCTCAGGACACAGAAGAGACAGACCAAATCTGCAGAGGAATACTTGAGCACAAGGGTTGGATATCCAGGACACTGCAAGCCAGACTTCCCCCAAGCTCTCACTGTGCTTAGCAAGTCCCAGAGCTGGAGAATTTGTGAGAGGAAGATGGAATGGTTCCATTGTGGGGGACTTGCTGGCTGAGCATGGCCAACAAAACTTTCCCAGAATTCAGACAGGCTAGGATGGACAGAAAGCATTATTAGATGCTTCTTCTTCTTCTTCAGATCCTCCAGACTTGCCCACCGAATTCTGCTGCCCAGGCTCCATCACAGACCAGAAAGCTGCTGAGCTGCTCTGACCTCTGGACCGTGCACATGTTCCACAATCAGTTTAACTGCATCTGCTTCCCATTAATGAGAAATCACAAAACATTCTAAAATACAGAAATTAAAATTCGTAGTCCAAATCTAACAATTCTGCTGCTATTGTGCCCCTTATCTTTATTTGGTTTTTAATACTTAATACTGATAAAAGACAACAATTGGCTACTCTCTCTCTTTCTCTCTTATTAGCGTGTAAAAATTGACCACATTGATACACTATCAATAAACACCAATATGTCTGTGGTTTTTCCCAAGGAAGAAGATTCTTGAGAACTTGTAGATGCTCTGTTGGCAGGGTCTGCTTTTCCAGTTAAGCAACTTTTTATTCAGTATCGCTGCACTCCTGCACCAGAATTTAGAAATATTTTTTGTATATCTAATGTGACTTTCCGAATCATCGTGCTTCTTCTCAGCCAGTAAAGTCCTAATTTCAGGGTGGTGCACTTCATTTGGAAACCACAAATTTAGCTAACTAAGCACTGGACCTGACGTGAACTTGCTAACTGACATGACCTAAGCAAAGGCACCATCAGGTTCCCTCCTGAGCTGGCAGCAGGAGGTCACATTGTCAAGTCTGCAGAGTCCAAAAGCAATGTGAGCAAAGCTTTCCTGTAAAATAGAGATACATTAACTCAAGGTTCAGAGTACAGAGCAGCTGTATGAATGGAAACCTCTGATTAGGGATTGCAAAAAAGGAGGTTAATGTTTAGCCGGCTTATCTGCTGACAAAACATTGCCAAAGATCTTCCTTAGTTTCTGATTTCTAAATGGTACACAGCACAATTTGGGTATCACAGGGCAATTTTGTCTGGGTCTTACTGAGCTGTGTAAGGACAGTGATGACTATATATTTTGTTTAGATTTAGCTTCTCTGGTTTTTTATTCTTTCCCTGACTTCAGTGTTCAATAATGCATACGAGGTATCTGTTCTTACAACATCAGAATGAAGCAGGGAGGTGAAAAAGGTTTAAAGCTTTTTCAATTGCTGAAACCTTGTGAGTGTGAGATTTAAAAATGGCAGATAAATACTTCTGAGCAAATAAATTACAAACCTGCTGAAGACTGAATTAGGAGATGAGAGTGTGCATTGCTGCAGTCAGCCCAGCAGTCCTGTATGCAAACACCAGAGCTCCCTTTTGTGTTTGAAGTGCACTTTGTTGCACTGCCAGGGGATGTGCAACACCCTCGTGTTGAGTTCTGATACTTCTTTGTCCATCTTGAAGACAGTGGAGAAGCTGAAAGAGGCTGGGATAAGCTGTTTTACACATGCCCTGCAGTGCAAATGACACACTTTGTTATGTATCTGTGTCATTTGCACTATATATGCACTGTGTGATCCTGCTGGGATCCTGCTGGGACCCCTGGCAAGGGTCCCTCTTGCCTTGTCCTTGCCATCACTCCTCATTAAGCTTCTTCAAGGGATTTCTTTACATGAAGGACTCATCTGGGCCAGAGCTAGGGATGCAAGGCTAAGTGCTCTCCCAGCTGTCTGCTAAATCAGCACTAAGCCAAGGCATTAAAAACACTGCTCAGTCATTTTCTCTTAATCAGATTTTTTTTATCGAATCTCCAGTAACTGGGTTTTTTTAAAATTTTGTTTTCATCCCTTTTTCTTACATTCTGTTGCAGTTTCATTCTTCTAGGATTTTTGCAGAAATGGGGTTGACTTGAAAATTTACCCATGTTGGTTTGCAAAAATCACTTTTTACTTTGCAAAAATCACTTTTTACTTCTGGATTAGCTTCTTGGGCCTATCTTGCATGGCTAAAGGAGGAAGCAGATTGCTACTGCTAATTTGTGGGCATGAAAAATAAATAAATGCTATTTATCTGAAGTAGAAGTGGGTTGACTCCATCTATGTGCATTTGCTCAAAATTGCATCAGTGTGAGATTTCACAGAACAAACGTCAGCGAATCAGGTCCCTGTTTGAACTTCTGTTCCTGGTATCATTGGCAAAATTTTCTAGGACGGTGGCCATCCCTGGGAGCTGTGCCTTCAGGTGCCCAGAAAAAGTTTTAGGACCATGGTTGTTTTCTCTGGGATATATTTGTGTGGGGTTATTGGTGACAAAATTCTTGGGGTTTTAGGCAATCCAGCACATCCTTGAGTATCAGCCCTAGTTAGTTGTTCCCATCTCTGCATGCATAGGAATGGATTTAAGGAGACTTATGATTCTGTTCCGCCTGCTGGTTGATTTTTGTGTACTCAGGTGATAATTGGCAGAATCACAAGGCAACTTGTGGAGTTTCAGCTGTTTTTGCAGTTGTTTGCAGGTGAAGGAGGCTTGGCTGTTTTCTGCAGTTGTCCATGGACAACCTGACAGCATCAGACTGCCCATGTGCTGTTTTGACTACAAATACTCTCTGCTTAGCCAGCTCCCTCCTTCAGCTTCCCCATCTTCCACCTGCCTGAGACTCCTCTTTCTGCTGTTCTGCAAGAGGGGAAAGTTCCTTGTGCCTTTGCCCTGTGCTTGTTCACTGCTTGGCACTGTGTGCAACAATGACTGCCAGCTCCTGCAGTAATGCCATGAACTACCACTGCTTCCACTGCTGGAGCAAGAGAAGGGGCAGCCTAGGGTCTTAACTGGAATGCTGTGTCCTGTCTTTAAAAGAGACATGATGGGAGCGAAAAATAAGGCATGGCAGGGTGGATTTGATGTGCCCAAGAACCAGAACACCATGGACCTTGAGCAGGGCTTTTAGATGACACAGCAGGGGTACCAGTGCACAAAAGCATCCTTCAAGAGGAAGACAACTTATTCGCTGTCTGTAAAGTGTCCCTTACAATCTGCTTCATATGCAAATGAGCAATGATAAAGGAGGCAACACATTAAGGAAATGTCATTTGATCACAACAGAATGTGCACACCTCCACCTTGATGCCAGTCCTTACTGATGTTAAGTATTTGTATTCCTGCAGGTGTGTTTATCCTCCAGCATCTGTGATATGAGCAAGGAGAGAATATGCCAGAAGCTAAGCTTAACACATATCTTTTTAATAAAACTTCTCTCTATCTTTGTATGGGACACTAAATCTTGCTTTAATAGGGTACGTATAAGCCCACCAGAGACATGACTATACTCAGTACTTTGGTGATGGAAGTAAAACAAGAAGTAATGTGTTTGCAACTTTGTGCTCTGTAGAGATTGAGTATCAAGAAATTCAACACAGTTAATTTAAATTTAAGCAAATTGACTGGAGAAATAATCAAAGGTGTTAATAAAGGAGATAAAGAGAGGACAAGCATATCAGACTCCAGAAAAATTCTAAAGGTGCTCTGAGAAGAAGCTTGCAGCAGTATAGATCTCTACATGACATAGTCATAGTCTGAGAAAAATCAATAGTAATCCAGACACTTCCACAGCCATCTTGGTGGAGGCTGTTCCTGTATGTGTCTTGGAAAAACACTGGGCACAAACATTTGCATGTGAAGATAAACCCAGGATCTGTGCTTGAGTCCTTGATAAAAAGGTTTGACTTTCAAAAGTTCTAAAGCTCATTTGGACTTGCTGGAATAACCAGCATTGGAATACAAGGCCACTTCCCTCTACAGTCACTTGTAGGATGCAAAAGCTCAGCTCCTGCTTCTCTTTTACAAATATCAGTTCTGGAACTTCACTGCATTTTACCTGAGAGGTAGCCAGCCACGAAAGCAGAGCTTTATCCAATCCTAATGTTTATTAAAATATACCCAGTGGAAGGCCTTCCTGCCTTGAAATGTATGTCAAAGACTCTTTACATTTGAAATCTCTCATTTAGGCTTTTTTTAAAATTTAAAATTCTAGCCATTAGTTATCTCATGCTGGGTAAGTATTATAGTAGCAGTTAGAGGGAAAGTCTTGAGCACCTTACACCAGCTTAGCCCCACTGTTTTTAGGGAGGTGGTGAGAAGACACAGAAAGGGGTGTGGACATTTATTGTGAAGGGCAAGGGCAGTGGAAAGAGATAGAAGATCAAAGATGACACATGACTTCTTCCTAAAGACAAAAATAAAAGAAAAAGGAAAAATTAAAGTGAAAGACACTGAAAAACATGATGCAGAAGAAAAGAGAGAAAGAGTATTTGTCTCAGCTTCCATTATTTCAACTTTCTGCCTTGGTCTGAGCTACAAAAGAATTGTGAGAGCCTGAAAATTCCCTCAGGTTGAAAAAAAAAATCTGCTCCAGTCTAGTTATTAACATCTCTTGTCATAAACTCAGATCAAAGTCCCTTGTCTGCAAAGGCAGGCAGTTCTGGCCTTTTTAACTTTTTAACACTTAATGCCAGGCCTACCTTCCCTCTCAGGTTTGAAACTTTTTCTCAAATCTGTCCTTGGTGAAGAAGTGCAGGTGGTGGCAGATGGTTCAGAATGTGGAAGGAAGAGTGTGTGCTGCCAGCCAGCTGTGTTCAGCCCACTCTGGCTGTCACCAGAGGTATTGGAGCTTCTCACAGGTAGATTTAGGAATGAGCTTTGTATGCCTATGGATAGTAAGTGATGGTCAGCACAAACAGATGCTTCCACATCAGCTAGTGTTCAGGACATCTCAGAAGAATGCAGCCTGAGGGTGATGACCAAGAGCCCTGAAGAAATTGATGAGGAATGTTTTAAT
This sequence comes from Pycnonotus jocosus, assembly GCA_013400435.1. Taxonomy (NCBI): domain Eukaryota; kingdom Metazoa; phylum Chordata; class Aves; order Passeriformes; family Pycnonotidae; genus Pycnonotus; species Pycnonotus jocosus. The sequence continues at coordinate 26,637 of VWYP01032177.1, forward strand.
GTAAATTAATTATAAATCCTGTTGGATGTAACTTTCTGTTCAGTATATAACTATCTTTAATGGGTATAGAATATAAATTGGAAGTGATGCTGTTGGTATAGTGAGCTGATAAAATGAAAATCTAAAGTCTAAAATGTTTTATTTTTCTTGTCTTCAGCAAGGACTTTCCTATAAATTAATGTAGCTACAGACTATGAGCCTTGTGCCACTTCAAGGATTTTCTTTACTGAAAAGGGTGGTTTATAACTCTCCACATAGAGAAATCAAGCAAAAGCTTAAGGCAGGTGGCTGTGCTCAGTGTACAAGCATAAAACAAGAGTCTGACAAAGCAGTAACTACTGAAGGTTAACAGGGACTCAAGGGTACACTGGACAAGTACCCACTATAAAACAAATAATCTGATGTACATTTAATTCAGTATATCCCCAAGCTGCAGTAGTTCAGGCTGGGAGAATTCTTGAGACAATATCCTATGGCCTGGCACGGCTCTCGTTGATTTTCTTCAACCCATCCTTACCATCCTTTCCTCACTTTCCTCATCCCAGAAGAGCAGAAAAACAAAGGATTAAGGGAAGAAACTCAGGAGTAACATTGAGGGACTCAGCACAGAATATGTTTCCAGTTAAAGATGTTCTTCTGTAATATGGAAGCCACAGCTGAGAATGTGTCCTCTCTCTTGAGTAAAGAACTTGAACCCTGAATCCACCAGAGTCAAAAATGGAAGCCCCTCTTTGGACTACAACTGCATGTGGATTTTTTATGCTATGGTTTTCACAATCACATATTTGATATGAACATCAAATGCCTTCAATAAATTTTACTGCAGGAATGGTGAATTGTTGTTGCAGTGCATAATCATGATTTGTAAATGGTTCATCCCATTCCCCTGAACCCCCCTATCCCACCCCCTGGTGGTATCACCCTGTCTTGTCAATCACCCTGGTTGATCCTCTCCTATTTGGCAAGGTGCCCAGGTGCCACCCTTCCCATTGTGGTGTAAAGTGCCCTTGGCCTTGACCATGCCCCTCCACCTCCCCCATTGGTTCTGGATCCCCCTGGTTCAGGTTTCACCCAAGGTGACTTAAGTGGTCCAGAATCCATTCTCAGCGATTCTGCCTTCCACCCCCATAGAATAAACATCTTCCTAACCAAAGCAGAATCCGCTCTTCATTTTACCAAGCCTCAGACCATGTGGCACCTAGAGATTGAACCCCACGAACTATCAAGTGGAGCAGGGCAGAGAAACCTCAGCTAGCCAGTAGCAGAAAGCCCTCGGCATCCACAAATTGTGGTAACCACAAAAACTTCTAATGGACATAAACCCCCTCTGGAACCAGTGATCTGATACATGAGACTTCACAGACACAGGTAGCTTTGTGTCACCTGGCTTTTCCCTGTGAAACCACACCGTGGGATTGAAGGCCCTCTGTGTTCCTTGCATTTTCCAGGGCAGTTGCTGTGATTACGTTTTCCATGTCTCTGGTCCCTAGGAGTCTGAGAAGCAGACTTTATTAGAAGAACACTAGAAAATTGCAATGAAAAATTCCACCTCTCCAATGAAGGCAAGTCTGCTAGACAAGTGGTGTGCTTTATTGCCTTTGAATTTTCCCACTTGTATCAGAAGTTACTACAGGATATTTTGGTCAGGTTTCTACGGCCTCTCTGCTTTTCCAGATTTTATTCCAGAATGGCTCAAATATGCCCTAGAGAATAAGGTTTTCCTGCAATATGGTTGTTTTCACATGTGGTGATGCCATGGTCCACTCATCTCACCATTCTTCAGAGGAAGAGCATGCCTTGCTCTTAATGTTCATCCTCCCAACAGAACAACTGATAGAAACACTTGCAACTTGTTCTTTTATGCAGCTTATTCTCTGACTCTTTCTAATCTCTGTCTCAAAATCGCCTCATAACTACGTCAATTGAAGTGTTCTGTGTCACATAATTTCCTGTATTTCTCTCAAGCTGATGAAGTCATTCCTTTCAAATTGATGAGCTGCTATGCTTCATGTCATAATATCTTCTTGGAAAAGAAGCCAGCTAGGCACACCTCAGTACACTGAAGAATATTTTGTATAAGTGCCAGCTCTGCAGTATCAATAGCACGTGATGAAAGTTTCCAGAAACTTCCAGTAAGGTCTTTTTTTAACGGCTTGTCATTCATGGTCACCTTCTCTTTGAAGGTTTCTAGTGCTTGGACAAACTGAACATATTTCTCAAGTATTTTCCACATGTACATAGTCCTGCAAGCCCCTGATTCAGTGTGGCCTTCAATGCAGAACTGCCACTTCTGGAGTAGACGTCTTCTCTTTCACATTTTTCTGTACAAATCCAAATATTTTTGGTAGTTAATGTCTGACATGTGACATAGCTATGCTACCTCAAAGTAACCATATGACTCATTTGTGTAACAGTAACCATGAAAGCTTACTTTCACCTAAAGATTCTGGGAAGATAAAAGTGAAGCTAGTTTAGCAGTGTTGATAGTCTGTAAACTGACTGAATCCATTTAGTGTGGGTTTGAGTTTTTTCCACTTCTGCCTTCCCAAGGCCAGGCCACAAGCTTTATGCAGTCAGTGGCTCAGTGACACTTCCAACTGCAGTCCTGCATCCCCTGAATGCTCACAGGACACAATGGAGATTCTGCCATGATTTTCATCAGCCTTCCTCCAGTGATTATATCTATGCTGCCAGGACATCATCCACTGCGATGTGACCTCCAAAGAATTTTGTTTATATATCCTTCTGGTAACATTGGAGGCTGCCCTCAGTTTTTGCCCCAAATGTCATTCTTTGCCATTTCTCTCAACCTAGTGGCATACCAAATATGGTAAAGTAGCTCTAATGACTTTTATTAATATCCACTGCTGGCATTGGCTGCCAACATGTTTTGCTGTTGTCAACTCAGTTTATATGTCTCCTTTTGCAGACCTTTGATGTTGAGCTCTTTTTAGTACTTTCTTTGAAGAATTAAGGGTCTCTGGCAACTAGCTTGCCTGATTTCAGAGGAAGTACCATGCTATTCATCCAGCTGCTGGCTTCTGTGACAACATGATCTGCTTTTCCATTCTCTTTCTGTCTCCTGCTGTTGGTTGTTTGGTTCTTGTAATGGGATCAGTTCCTATAATAGCCAAAGTATTTTATCTATTATCAAATATAACAGGTCTGGAAGATACTATTGCACCAAAAAAACCCACAAACAAATAAACAAACAAACAAACAAAAAACCCAACCCCAAAACAAAACAAAAAAAACCCCAAACAAAAAACCTAGCACCACCAACAAAAAAAAACCCCAAACAAAACCAACAATGACAACAAAACACCCCCCAAAAAACAACAACAAAAAGAAACAAATAAACACAAAAAGTTAATTTATTAACCTTCCATTCCTCTTGTCAGGGGGATTGGACAAGATGGATTCCAGAGCATGCTTCCAACCTTAACTATTCTGGTGGTTCTGGTTTATATGGGTTTGACCCTTCTCTTGCATCTGCTGCCACACTGAGTTCTACAGACATCTTCTGTTCATTTGTGTGTTTTGTGGTTGATTTCCTTTGTGCTGCACTGAGCTCATGTATGTGCAAGTTTTCACTCCTTGCATGCTTGCTTGTTTTTGTGGTTTTGTTCCTTTGTTTCCCTTTTTGTAGACTTTTTTCCTTATGACATTCAGAGTGTCTGCAGTTTGTATCCTCTCTATTTGGGCATGCTTTCCCTGTTTATGCCACTGCATTTTCTGGCAGCAGCTCCTTCTTGTATGCTATCTTTGCTCTGTTTTCAAATGGAAGATTGTGTACTAGACTTGCCCAAGTCTTTGTGGAGTTACATGGCTGCTTTGGTCATATTCCTTTGAATGCCATTGTCTCCCATCATGGTTAGGAATCTAGCAATAACTGCTTCACGTTTTAGTCACTCCTTGCTCAAGTTAGTCCTTTTCCCTTCACTGTAATTTGATCAGTCTCTTGTTCTCTTTTTTTGAGTACTCTCACTCAAAAAGTAGATGATTGCTTTATGTCTCTGGGGAGCTGAGTGTGCTTTTTGAGTGTTTTTAAAATTTTGGATGGAGCCTCCCAGTCTGCCATGGCTGGATGCTACTGATGCAGGTGATGGCATTTCCCACCATCTAATACTGTATCTAGGACTTAATTTTACTTTCCCATTTTTTAGCCAGCCTCCTGCAGTCTTTTAGTTGTTCCATCACAATCAAAATAAAATAGTTTTGTCAAAAGAATTGATAAATTCATCTCTGTTCAAAAGCCTCTGCATGGGAATAGAATATTGGTTACAACCACAAGACTGTTTTCTTTGTTTGAGGAGTTTAGCTTTCACCGTTGGGAGCACTTCAGAGGTTTTTTTTTCTGACCCTGATTTGTGTACTCTTTCGGAAGTCTTCTATCTTTGTCAGCTGTATTTTCCTGAAAAAATGGCTACATCTCAGTAAAGACCACAGTCCCCTTCTGCCTTAACTGAGGGACTGACTGCCAAATTGCTATAGCTTTATAAAGAGAATGAATAATGACAGCTACATCTTCTCTTAGGACAAAATCTACAGGGAAAATTGCAGGTGTTCTTCTAGACACTACAATGTGCTTTAGCTTCCTCAAAACTGTGCAATTCTATGCTGTCAGTATTTAACAATGCCTCACAAGAAAATGGTTTTTCCTCTTTGCCTACATGCACCAGCTGTCTGCTCTGTCTATATTACAAATATGGAAGAAAACATGACACAAGTTTATCCATGTGCTAGAATTATTATGCATTGTGCTTAAAAATATGCTGAGCATAATAAAAAAGCTGTATAAAGTGCATCTGTCTGATGAGAGGGAGAGGAAGCCAAAGACAGAGAGCCTCCTGGAAGAAGTACTTCACACTTTGTGGGAAATTCTTTTATTTCTAGTGCAAAAATGTGTCTTACACTAATTCTTCCTCAAATCTCTGTGTTAAACCATGTTTTGATCAGAGTAATGTAATCACAGTTATATAATGCAGGGAATTTCTTCTACTTTTTGTCTGGGTAGCAAAACACTAACATTGACAAGCTACCACACTAGTGTGGTGACATTACTGAAATGCAGGGTGGGAATAGCAATTTAAAAATACATAATTCCTTGTGCTTTAGCCCTGAACTCTTTAGGGTTCTGCTGGTCCACTAAGGCAGCAGGCTCAATGTGTGAAGAAATCAGACAAGTTCTATGAAATGAACAAATCAGAACCTCTCAGAGAAACACTCTGCTCTTTTGCCTGTTTGAAATCTCCAAGCACCAGCAGTTTCCAATGTGCTCTGCACACAACTCTTCTAATAGCATCCACTTTCTTGTTGGCTGGGCTCCTTGCCTTCCAGCAGCAACCCTAGCCTTTCAGCTAAATGAATCCATAATCTGGTGTGACAATCTTGCTGTTTTCTGGAGAACCAGCCCTTTGGCCAGGCTTCCTGCACCCCACCTGAGGCTGGTGAGGAAATGGGCAGGTTTGTGGGAGACTGTAGCATACAGCTGCCCACTCCAGCAGAGAGGTTTCCTGGGCTGGTTAGTGCTTGGTTTAAGTTATTGTTATCTTGATTTTTTATGTCATGGCACTGCTGGCACAGCTGCTCAGGCAGCAGAAGGTAGGACAACAGCTTTCCACCAGCCTTCATGATCCTTGTCAGACCAAGAAGTACATGGCAGAAAAAACTTTATTTAACCTGTAAACACTGTTAACCTCATGCTGAAGACTCTTCACTGTTCACTTCATGTTGAAGACCCAACAGCAGGAAAAAATATTCAGGACATGCACTTCTATGCCTGCAAAATTTTCTATATAGTCTATAGTTTTGATAACAAATGTCAAGCAAATTACAATAATATCTCCACTGCTTTTAGACATTGATCCCTCAAACTATCCTGTAAAAAAAGTAGCAATTACTGTAAAGAATATTGGAGATCACAGCTAAGCCTCAGGAGCTGCAGCTGGAGACTGGGAGACAGGCTTATCTTCTGACTCATAACCCAAACAAGCTCCTGAATATGCATTGTACATGGGAATAGATGAGAATACTCTGGAGGAACAGAGCCAGTAAGAATAGTACTGAAAGTAGATAAGGTCAGACCAATTCTGGTAATAAAGGCTAATTAGTAAATCAGCAATGGAGTGTTTCAATAACACTGGCTGCATTGCATCAGAAAAAGGAAAGACAGAGTGTACCAAGTGTCTGAAGGGATGCCTGCAGGGATGAAGTCATCACACTGAAGAATTACCTCTACTTAACCATTGAAGGACTGTGTATGAGACCCATGATTTATTGATTTTTTCAATGCTAGAGACCAAAAACACTCTGTGTGGAAAGGGAGGTGTTGAATGATGTATCTTCAGCATGAAAAGGGTGCAGTTGGTCTTAGAGTAGGGTTTAGATTGAAAGCTAATGTTCCAGAAAAAGGTCTAGCCCCACTTGAAAAATATTTTCAAGGCAGAAGTGACAGGTCTTTGAAGTATTTAAGTGAAAATGTAAGTATACTATGTTATTTTGCAATGAAGAGGAGAAATATCAATGACACGATCTGGAGCATTAATATACAAGTCATACCATCAGTCCATATCAGATTTGGCATCAAACTTTATTGAGAGTAAAAACGTAACACTATAAAAGCATTTCTAAGAAAAAGGGAAGTGAACAAAGTCATAATTAATGAGTGTACACCACTTATGTGTGCCTGTGTGTGTCAATAGCCTTGTCTTTTCAGTGAGAATGAGTAAGACTGAAAATAGCAGCATTTCTTTTGCTGTAGAGTGCAGTGCCATTTTTTTGGAGGCCTGGAATGTTAGCCTTCCCTGTGGGGGCTGAGATGCAGCTGCTCAGACCTGGGGCTGTAAAGAATGAAAGACAGCACTGAGTCTGTCAAAGGGGTGACTCTTCAGTGCCTGTGCAGTGGAGATTCCAGTGGGGAGAGCTGATTGCCTGGTGATGCAGACTCCTGACAGTGCTTCAGCACCATGCAGACACTCCACACCATGGCATTGCCAGACCAGAGACAAGGGTGACTTCTCCCCACATCATTGCCACTGTCATGATAGCTACAGGACCTTGCTACACAGCTTCTCGATGAGGATCCCAGTGATCCAGCAAATCTCTGCCCTAATGAATAGTAAAAAAAATCCCTTGTCCTGGGAATTTCTTTTTTATTTTTTTTTCATCAAAAATGAAGACTAGGGAGACTGAAATGAGTGAAGGGCTAATGAAATGGTGAGATTATGTAGGACGAAACCCTCTAAGTAAAAACAGGTCGATGTGATGGGATTTCAAGACATCCTTTTCAAAGCTTTGTTATTGTAGGGTTTTTTGATTTTGGGTTGTTTTGTGGTTTTTTTTTGCTTTTATTAACACCCAGATAGTATCAATTATTAATTAAGGGATGAGATTAGGAACCTTTTGTAAGAAAATCCAGTCTTCACTGCTTTTTACTGAAACTGATAAATGTTTCTGAGATTTCCTCTTTTGCTCCAGGAAACTCAGAAGACCAGTGCCACTTCCACTAGATTTAGTACAGACCTCTTTTTATCTGCCTTCTCCCTCTCCTCCCCCTCTACCTGCCAATAACAATGCTACAAAACATGGCCTCTCTCTCAAAATTTATAATTCACTTCAGACCAACCTAAATCAAATAGACATTATCTACAGCAGTCTTGGTGTGCATTTTTTGTTACAAAATGGGAAATGGTCGAACCCATATTTAATAGAGAAATGTGAATTTGTAGGGATTCTTTTACAGTATTGATTTTATGTTGATCTATAGCAGAGTTGGAAGGGAAACAGGTTTTTGATTAAAGCTTTTCAGGGAAAATTTGGTGATTTATTGTCAGTGTGAACTCTGTCCCAATCTTGGGAGTTTAAACTCTTTTACTAAACAACTAACGTAGAGGAAAGGTGTCTCTCCCATATTGCAGGATGACGAGATAAGGTCTTGATGAGAGGCTTTTTTTCAGAGTATCCAGGAATGAGGATATTTTTCTGGGCACAGTTGACCTAGCCAGCTACAGGATCCCAGCTGTGATGGGTGATCCACCCTGAACCCCTAGGCATTCCAGCTGCAAGCACATCCTTTTCTTGGGCCCTTATGAGGAGGTGTCCAGCAACAGCTGAAAGCAGGTGATGTGGTGACCACTCTCTCTTCCTGCTTTCCACAATTTTTGTATTCAGTAGCCTCAGGGTATATGTGTGACAATGAGCTGCAAAGTTAAGTAAGTAGGAGGAGGCAAATTTTGTGAATTCCAGTAAGACTTAGTCATGAGTTACTCCCTGGACAGCACTATCATTTGGATGTCTACCTGCCAGCAAAAAATATGTTCAAATTTAGAACCTTTTATTAGAAAATCAGATTCAGAAAAACCTACACTGTCAAATGATGAGGCGTGAGCAATAGCAGCGCCTGGCAGTTGAGTTCTGATGCTTACAGAGACATTTAGGCTAAATCTATGCAGCCTTTGTGAGCCCTGAAGGGAGCCTCCCATCAGCTGGTGAGGGATGACTCATGCTCATGCTTTTGATCAGCCTCTCTGGAGGACAGTGACTGCAGCAAAACTCAGAACAAATCTTTTCTGGGTCCCTGTTCCAGAGCCCTCCATATTCATTCACCAGTGTGACCCCTCACCATCTGTGCTGCACTCTGCACTGGGCCACACCAGAGCACACACAAAAAAAGGCAGCACACCTTCATATATTCTCCCTGGCAGAGCTAATCCTCTACTATCTCCTGCCCCACTTGCACCTGCAGAATTTTGTAACGTGATGGCATAAGACCCTCACTGGGTTGGCCTCGGCCTGGGAGAGCCTGGGGCAGGCCCAAAGGAGGAGCTGCCCACAACCCTCAGGGCATAACTGTGTCTTCCATATCTTCAGACCTCCCCTTCTTTTAGCTTTCCTTAACACATCCCCACTTTGAGGATCTCAGTTTTGATTGCAGCCTACAGTGGTCTTTTCCCTGCATAGTGAAAATTTGGGGTTATTCACCACTGTTTGGTTACCATTCTAACTAACCATGTGAAACTGCCAACCTAGAATGAAAAATTTAGAAGGATGGAACACCACATCTAAAGTGACTGGGTGGGAACTGAGAGCCTCAGTGGAGCAACATTACCATGTTTAAAACTCACCACATTTAAAAGTCACTGCCATGGAAAAGGTGTCAGACAATGCAACCTTAATGGACTAAAGACTCAATGGATCTAAAAATAGAAAAAATACATTGTGGTCACACAGGTGATGGATGTTTTCAATGCCACTCTAAGACTCTGTGTATCCACACTGCACAGCCAAGGTTACTTGTTTTTGGGCAGCAGGTACTAGTGTGCTCCATGTCCATGCTGCAGTCAGTGGGCAATAGCAGGACAGTGCTAAACGATTTATACAAGCACAGTCACAAGGCCCTGCCTCTCATGTGGGAGGCAAATGTCTCACTGCCCTCTGTGCAAGTGTAGCTGCTCTGGCAACAAATAACCCCCAAGCCTGGCTCACCCAGCAGCAGCTCTCATCTGCTCCCGAAGGCTTGGTCTCCCTCTGTAACAGCATCTCATCAGAGTCAGGAGGGATAAAGATTCAATGGTGAGGGTGCAGTTCCTCTTGTTCCTCATCTTTAGTGCTGAGGGATGAGGACATGGAGACTGCAGCTGGACTCCCTGCTCTGTTGGGCTTGAGATGGAGCACCAGGCCCAGGCTGGATGGACATTGAACACGGTACAGGAACACTGGCACTGTGAAGATCTCACCAAAGACTCACTGCTGCTTGCACTTCTGTGTAAAGATGCACTGAACCGTTTGGTGGAAAACATTGCATTAAACCTCTGAAATGCAAGCTGACAGAGCTCATCCAAATGGCTGTACCTTGTGCCAAGCTGCTCTGCCATCCTGTGGGAGATGATGGAGCCCTGAGGGCGTCTGGGATGACTCCGAGCTCTTCGGCCCCAGCTTGCCCCTCTGTGCCCCTGCAGCTTGCTAGCTGTTGTAAGTATACCTGTTCAAGATAAGACAAATGCATTTAATGAAAGTCTTGACAACCCACAAGCACAGTTTTTACCTCAGGAAAGCAGCATTGTCTCATGAATGCATAGGATGTGGGGGAGCCCACGACTCACACAGATGATGTTGAAAGGTCTGTGGGCAGAGCAGGGAACCCTTGCACAATTCCAGATCCCCACTGGCTATGTAGAGCAGGTCCTGGAGGAAAGTTCTCACCCTACAAAGACAAGCTGAGAAAGTTGGGGCTGTTCAGTCTGGAGAAGAGAAGGTTGCACAGAGACCTCATAACAACCTTCCAGTGTCTGAAGGGGCCTACAGAGAAGCCAGAGAGGGGCTCTTCATCAGGAACTGTAGTAATAGGTCAAGCTGTAATGGGCATAAAATGAAATAGGGGAAATTTATGTTACATATTAGGAAGAAATCTTTCCTTGTAAGGGTGATGAGACACTGGAACTAGTTCCCCAGGGAGGTTGTAGATACCCCAAATCTGGCAGTGTTCTGGTTGGACAAGGCTTTGAGTAACTTGGGGAGGTGTCCCTGCCCATGGCAGAAGGCTTGGGACTGGATGATTTTTATGGTCCATTCCAACCCCTTAACATCCTATAATTCTATGGTTCTGTTCATCAGCTCTGGGTTTCATCTTGAGAGGAATTGGTTGGTCCATGAGTTAAAGCTCAGGAGTTAACTAGCACAGTGGCAGAGCTGAAGGGTTCAAGGTCCACAGGAACCCATGCAGAAGTGCTTTAGTATCCTTCCCCCCCTGCCTTGAAATCTGGAGTACCTAGTCTCTCACAAGCTGGCAATGCCATAATTGGAAAAAAGTTTAGCTATTTGTGCTTTGAACATTCTTGTGTGAGGAGTGGGATGGAAATATTCATTTTAACAGTGATCCAAGACAATGCACATATATGGTCTCCTTGTCCTGGTGAGTTAGAGAAAGAGCTGCCATGCTCTGTGCTCAGCTGGGGATTTCCAGAAGGATGAGAGCTTTTCTTCCTGTCTCTCTGATGGGCCCACCCGGTGAGTTCATGAATTCTGCCCTTACTCAGCTGCAATCTTGCCCATTGGCACCCAGGGCTCTCATTAACCTCCTCCATACCTCTGAGTGCTGCTGGGGTGGTTCAGCAGAGCTTAGCCAACCAACTGTCCAGGCTTTCTGGAACTTGATTAAAGTCCCAGAAATCCAGGTGGCTGGCATAGCATGACTAAACATTCCACTAACCACAGACCCTCCTCAGGGCCACTTCCTATCCCCTGCTTCTCGCTTTCCTGTAATTAATCCCCCTATTTAATTCCTTCCCATTGTTTAACTCACACAGTTGAGGGCTTCTCAGTAACTGTACCTGAAGGCTATGCAATGCTACACAGCAAGCTAGTTTTCTCCCATGTTAACTAAAACAGCCTCCTGCACTCAACAAGCCGTTTTCTGACACTATACTCCAAGCTGTACCTGTTGTACTGGAGGATATTATTTAGAATCACATACCAACAATTACATTTCAAAACAAAGCAAGTACAAGGTAAACAAATGCTAGAACAGTAACTTACAAAAAACCAAAACAAACCTCAAAAACAACAAAAAAAAAGCCTATATAGGAAATTATATTTTTGATTAAGACGCTTGTAGTAAAACTCAGCTACTGAGTAGGAAGAGCAGGTCGAATTTTCTGAGTCATTGTTGAGCCAGTTTACCAGCATGATTAGAAGGGGTCATAGCATTTTATCAAAACTGATATCTTGATCAGATGGTATTCATTAGTCTCGATGCATAAATTATAAATATTTTTCTTAGGTGAAGTGAGCAGGGTTTTTTTAAAATTAGTTTCTCTTTGTTTCTAGGATAAACCACATCTTAGTCTAGGCTGATTACAGCTTACCTAAGGTGAAGTATTGCATGCAACACCATTGCTACCTGCAGCAGGCACCTGCACAACTTTCACCACAGGAAAGACAGTGAGGCACAAACGCTGTTCTCTGGTGCACCAGAGGAGATACTGCATTACCACAACCACTGTGAAGTGGCAAATGTTATTTTAATGATGCCCAGCTTGGTAGTTTCCCAAGGGTGAAATCAATATCTTGATGGTTAAGCTGAAGCTACCATTATATTAGTGAGAACATATGTATGACCTCATTGACAGCACTCAGAACATTGAGCTGAGAGAGGGCAATCTCCCTCTTGAAAGGCTGCAGACATCCAAATCCATCTGCAATACAGAGAAGAAGTGTTCATTTAGATAATGCTGGAAAACAGCAATAAAGTAGAGATAGCTAAATGCTCATTACGGGCGAGGTTCCTTCTGCTGCTTTGGAGCTTAAGCAGTAACAGGTCATACTATCTTTAATTGGATTGCTTTGTATTGTTCCAATCTGCATAATGTACTGTTTACAAATAGAGCATCATCTTAAGCACTTTGTGCCATGCGGCCAAACATTGAAATTTTGCTCTTTATTGTACTTGTGCATTTCATAATTAAGAATCTGTGGTATCAGAAAACTGTTGGTCATTTTAGAGATTTATGCTACCATGAATGGACTGTTTGTTAGTGTACCTACATTTTAAAATCTTGTATTTCTAAAATACAAAACTTGGGAAAAATTAAATAAACATTCCCCCAAAGCAAACATAGAGCCAAACCCACAAACAAAACCTAAACACACACACACACACAAGCACAAACAACAAACAAAACTCAAACCAAATAACCAACAAAACAGAAAGAAGGAAGAAAAAATACTCAGACATAAATGTGCAGCACAAAAATCTTGTGGATTTTTTAAGGATAAGCAATTCCATTATGAAATGTGAGAAGGTATAAATGAATATATAGAGAACTATTTCAAATTGCATTTCTGTACCTTTATTGGCTGAATGGTGGCTGGCTTCATATCACAGCAATGTCAATACAGGCCTCACATACAGGACACTGTAGGTATTATCCTGGTTTGCTGAATTTAATGCAGTCCTCCTTCCAAGCAAAATCATCCACTGCAGGCTTAACTTACAACCAACTGGCAACAGAATACAGGTAAGCATTCAGGTAAACTTCTGTAAGATTTTTCATATGTAAGCTTTTTAAAAGAGCATTTCTAATCACAGGCAATATTTAAAGTGAGAATACAGAAGTTGGAAATGGAGCTGGTATATGGAAAATATTTGTAACATTGTTTGAACTCCAGTACCTATTCAACTATTGGTAATAGGTATGAAATATCATCCAAAAAATAATGCAAAGAAAGATTTTCTTCCACATGATTTTACCACTGCATCATGCTCAAAATGCATGTTTTGTATATAAGTTGTATTGTTATCTAAAAATCACTGTCTCCTTGACAGACAGGGCTTTGATGTATGGAAGGCAGCTCAGCCTATCTGGGTAAGAACTTAAAATTCAACTCTTCAACTTTAAGATAAACACACTCCATCTGCAAGTACATGTTTGTATTTCATTGAGTGATTATTAAATATAAGTAGATGCTTAATAATAGTAAAAACCATAGTGATAATGCAGAACCCCCATGGTTCTCTGAGTGGCAAAGAAAGCAAATACTGTGTTAAACTTATGTGAGCAAAAACTAACCTGAGTCGTAGGATCACCAGGGGAATTAGGAAAGACTATTCCATATTATCTACTTTACTCATGAGGTACAACTGATAAAAAGCTGAGAGGGTTTTTTTTAATCTAAAAGATTTTTCTACTTGAAAATATCTTTTTTTTTCTTATTCTTTTTTTTTCTTTTTTCATAAGACACATAAGTTCCAGCAGGAGGCAAACAGTTTAAAAAAATTATAATATTTTTAAAAATATTTTCAATACAGAATCTTTCTGGAATGCAACATATTTGTTAACTGAAGATTTTAAAACTTTTTTATGCTTTGCTTTTGTATATCTTCACAAGGTCAGTAGTTGTACATACTCTTACACAACAAAGCCCATATGCAAATAAATTAAAAGACACATGATGTAGCAAAAAAGAAACATTATACTCAAAAATATTTAACTTAGGCTTCACATGTTAGATAAAATTTGAACATATTTGTATTTCTGAACAGAAAGGAAAATTAATTTTTATGTAGATGTCTCTAAGAAAAAGTAGCTGAATTTCCATCACTCTCAGTTAAGCTGTTCCCAGAGGTCATCACATTCACTGTCTCTTGCTCTGGTAGCATCACAAGCCCATACAGAGGAAAAGAGCAATGTCTGAAGTCTTGTCTGTTTGAAAATTCATGTATATTCAGTCACCTCTGACTTTCATACTCCCTTTTCACAAGCACTCATGTGCTTTAAATGTTAGTGTCATGAATACTGAGGAACCAGATGGCCACGCTCACCACCACTCACTTCTCTGTAAATGCCAGAAAAGTCAGTTACAACTGAAGCACTTGTAAATAGGGAAACCATCTGAAAAACTGTATTTCTCAGGGCTCAGAGGGATTTTCTGTAGATCTGATGGCTTTATGCAGTTGGCAGTTTTGTGAACCGTCTGGTCCCTGCAAAACAGCATGTGGGTTTGTTGGGCAATGACAAAATGATGGCTAACATGAGCTGAGTGGGTGTGGGTGACAGGCAGTAAGTGTCTGCAGGGAAGTTTGGCACAAGTGTACCTGGCAGATCTACTGTAATTAAAAAAAAAATCATCAGACTATTTAATCTGTAAGAGGCGCGTGAGCAGGAAAAATCTGAAGTCTTTTTTTCTCTTCCCCTCAACTGAAGCCCCAGTATATTTCAACTACCACAGGGAGAAGAAATATTTTAATTGAAGTACAATAGTCGCAGCTTGAACAATCTGTTCTTGCTGTATATTTGAAGTTTAGATTCTCTTCTCTGAAATTACTGGATTAGAAAGTGGAACACCATGTATAAACTATTTTTGATGTAAATAGTTTTGCCATGCTAAATAAGCCTATCAATTACTCCCTGGATAAAACAGCTGAAAGTAGTTTTCTGTATATTTCAGTACTTGCAGTTTGCACAATTATATATTGTTTCATTAAGTAATATGACTTCTGAGATCTTCATGTCTTAATAAATACATGCAAGGAAAAAACCCACCCCCACTGCAGCAGGTGTCCCTGGTGCAGGAGCTGTAGCATCCCTTTATCACTGTTAGTTTCCTTATATCTATTTCTTACCTGTAATGCTGTGCAATGACACTGTAACCTTTTTAACATATAAGAGGTCATGCTTGAAAATATCATCTCTCACAGTGCTCTGTGTGTCTTCCAATACACAGTCATCCCTTTTTCATGCCAGAACCGCAATCTTTATCTTAATCAAGCAGCACTTGTGTGATTTCCTGTACCTTTGTCAGCTGCATGTGTTTAGGAAAGAAAACACAGTTGGCATGCTAGGTGATGCCTTTTCCTGGTCTTAAAAACTGAGAGCCAGACAGGTTAAGGGATAAGGGGGTTTTATCTCAGTATTTTAATTAGGATCCTTATCATGCACCACTTCACCAAGGTGGGATGCATCGCAATGCACACCCAGATAGACCACATATACAATTTACAGACTTTACAAATTAGCATATCTAACAAAGCTGCCCCAATGAGAGGCTTGGATGAATAGTGTGATATCCCTCCATCCTGAGGAATTCCTCCCTGAATGGGCGAAATCTTTGTTTACAGGATAGGTTCTAGAGGAGGCCTTGGTTTCTCAAGATAGTGTAGGGCTTTCCCACCTCCATCTCGAGGCCTTTAGGATGTTTGGTCTCCTGGCCTAATGAAATACCAGGACTGTGCTGTTATCAGACTTAAGGAATTACAAGTAGGCACGCTAAGAGTACTGAGGATACATAAAAGGTTTATAAAAGATATATAAAGAAAAAGCAAAAATCATCTTGGCATCACAGGGAGAAGGAGTATGTCTTGCAACATAGCATTGTCTCCAGCAGCTGTGATGGCTCTGTGGGCAGGACTTATTGAAACCTACTGAAAACCAGTCAGCTGTCTGGGCAAGCATGATATGGGAGGAAGATACAGCCATCAGACAAACTACATTTTTATGGAATACTTTTCCACATTGGAAGCAGACATATCAGACAAGTAAAACTTACCCAAACTGATGTAGACACCAATATAACACTGAACCATGCTATGGGAAATGCTCCCATGATAGTTGTAAACTATTGACTATCTATTTCAGTGGACTTATCCCTTTTAATGATTATGAGCAGTAAAAATACAAAATGCCTACCTTCCCTGTCTTACACATATTCTAATCCGCAAAGGCAGGAATCATTGGTTAATAACCAGACAATGTACAAAAATCCCATAGTGATCCTGTTTTCACGTCCACACCTGAGAAAAGTTACTTTATTACTCAGGAAGGCCCAATATGGCATGATGAGAAGGGGCTAAATGCAGTGTTCAAGCTGCTCTCTCACACAAGAGAGTTAACTGTAAAGCTGAAGCTTTTGTGCCCATTACTTCTTGACACTGTCTGGTGGCCAGTGATTGACTCCTGACTTCAAGCCTCCTTATTCTAGTGGTATTTTTAATATACTTGCACCCTGATTCAGCATACTCTGAGGACCATACCTATACTTAGTTCCTCACTGCAGTTAAAGTGTTCAAGATAATAATGCACTGAGTCTAGGAATGACTGCTGCCTGTTTTATCTTGAAAATAAGATACATACTGATTATCAAGTTTGAAAAGCCATTGGAACTAAGTAATAAATGAATGGAGAATTTTGTTCCCCCTCCTGTACAAAATCATGAAAACTACTGAACATGAGAGCATTACAAAAGGATGAGCTGCTTATCACTCTGTCCAGCTCCCCAATTACCAAAGTGTTCACAACAGGTCTCAAACCACAAACTTCAAATACAATTATATTGAAGTGTCAGCTTGACCCAGTCTTGATGTTTTGCTGCCCTGTTTGCAACTCCTCAACTAAAAACTCAACCTCGAGTTTTATCAGATATTGAGAGCAATATATGGACAGAAAGACACCATTAAAGTGTTAAATTTTCCTTGCCATTAGCAAAATTCAATGGCTGGGTTAGGATTGAACAGAGAAGAAAAGGAAGGAAGATTAGGGACAATGTGCATTTCCATACAGAATAATTCTGCTTCTTAGCAAGCCCACAGGAAAGAAAACACTGGGAAAAAAAAAATCAAACCCAAACCAAACTCAAATCCATTGTTCAAAATTGGTTTTTTTCTGCTAATGCAGACTGTAAGATTTAATTTTCATGACAAGCTACATGAAACTTTAATAGCTGTGGAATGTCCTTATAAATGTATGTGGCTACAGCCAGACTTTATAGTGTATGTAGAGTGGGAGATTAAAATCTGTAAAGAGTTATTTTTGCTCTTCAGTGTATCATGTGAGAAGTAAATACAATAAAATGAGATCAAGGAAGGTGATTTTCTTTAGGGAACAGTATCATGTTTATTGAAAAACTGAAAAAAACATAACTTGCCAGAAGAATTTCTGTTAATGGATGAGGACAGGAACTAGGTAGCATGAGCTTAAAGCAATAACCAAGGACTAAGATGAATTTAAGGATCTTGATTGGAAAAATGGTTAGTAAACAGCTGTTAAGTTGGCAAAAATAACAGTATTAAAAAAACCCCCAAATATAAAAGGTGCCAAGTGCAAGTCACGATCTGCACAAGCCTTGCTCCAATGATTTAGTGGAACAAGAAATTAATGAAACAACAAAGCATTGGGTAAATGCCTCAGCCAAGACAGTTATAGTAGCCATTACTCATCAACTCTCTTTTAATAAAAAATGGCAACAGCATCCTAATAACCTCTACAATGGGTTATGGTTAAGTGACCTCTGCAGATTAGAACGGCTCTTTTGCTTGTGCAAATCTGCAAATTCACACATATACAAAATCACAGTTGGTGGAAAATTTATTTTTATTTTCTAGTCATTTTCCACTGCACTAGACTTCAACAATTTTGAAAGGAGGGACCACATCCTGTTCACACCATACAGAGCTTGACGCCTTCAGTGTGACTGAGGTACCTCAGCCAAGTTAGGGGCCAGACAAGGCAGCCCACACACAGGAGGGGACAAGCACAACATGTTGTTCTGATGACAGTGGTCCACACTGAATATCACAACCCTCCTGATAGTTCTAATCTTAGCCAACATCAGTCTATACGGAAAGAACAGAGTACTAGGACAGAACAACAATATCTAGTGTCTAATGAACCTTCAGAAGATGGGTGGGTCTGCCTGAGGAGGCCCTGGACAACCTTTGAGGCATTTACTCATTTCTATATCTACATGAACAGCATAGTCAGGTTACTTCAATAGGGCTGCTTCATTTTCATGTATAAAGCTACAGGATTCAAATAATGCTGCTTGCATTGGATGGGCTGAACTCCCAGACAAAATGTGAGCATGAGGGTTTCTTTTCTGTGAGTTTTGAAGGTCATATGTCTTACACATTGCAGAATCTTAGTTTCAAAAATGTATAGTAGGGAATAATAGTATTCTGGGACTGCTCGTAAAAAACAATTAAAAAGATCACTAGTTAAGGCTCTTGTGTTGTGTGTAGCAGCACATGTGAGAGAATGTCCTCTCTTCATTCAGTTTTTGACTATCCTCAGGACAGTCACCAATTACAAATATGTTTTTCAAGTGAAGCAACAGTTATGACAAGGTAGAAGTTCTTAAACACAAAACCACCTTTACGAGGGGACACCAAAGCTACTGCTCCATTCTAGTTGGACCCAGCAGACATCTGCTCCCCACCTGTAGCTGAGAACCCCATTTCTGTGGCATCCTCCACACAGGAAGCCTCTCAGTGTCTCAGCTTTCCCTGGTGTCTCCACATGGACATGCAGCAGTGACAGAATGACAGTTTTATAACTCAGTCTTTCATTTATGGTCTCTTTGATGGATGCCTCTGTCATGGAGTTATCCAGGTAGGACAGACATCAGGCATAGCTGCACTCCTCTGCTGAAGAAGTCTTTCTGCACCAACAGTGTGAGTACAGAGTGAGTACGGACACTTCTAGCCTGAAATGTGTGGGGTCAGATGCTTTTCACTGATGTTCAAACCACCACCCTTTATGCTGAGGAAAACACAGTTCGTTATTGTGGCTCAGCTGACGCACATGCCCTTGTTCCTCCCCAGGACTGAGACCTGTGTCTGGGACCTGATTGGGCAGATCACAACCTCAAACTGTGTGAATGTCTGGGCTGATGTTTTATTGATTTCCTCTCATGCAGCAGCTGTACAGCTGGAGGGAAGTGACAGCACTCTGTGCAATTGCTTGCACAAGAGCTCTGGGTGATGGCATTGCTGCCTCCTCACAGCCAACTGCTGGTTTTGTGTTTAACCTTGACACATAACACATGCTAGGTCTGTGTGCCAGCACCAAATTTTTTTTGAAACACCTTGCAGGACAGAGCTGTGGGTGCAAGCATAGATGGTGCTCTTGTAAATTCCCCAGCCTTGTCCCAAACTTGAACAGCTGCACTCCCATTTTTGTCCCTTATTATACTAGAGAGCAGGTTGATGATGCTTCAGGATTTTCTCCATTAACCCTTCAGACACAACATATGCATTGCAACACAAAGGGGACTTCCTTATGAGCCTTTTCTGGATCTGTGTCCACTTTGGATATCTGGTCAAGACAGTCATTGGAAACTTCCCAGGTGTTCAGGCCCTGGAAGCACAGGACACGCACTTGTGTCATTAGGATAAACATTGCCTGTAATCTAAAGCCATACTTTCACCTGCACTAGTTCAGTCCAGCTTATCTGATCCCAGGATGAAATTTTGAATACTTATATCACTCTTTGATCCAATACCAGTTTCCTATTTGTCATGTCTTCTTCAGAGCAACCAGCTGAGGTCTTTTTCCTGATGATACCTTCCTTCACTGATCTTCTACACAAACTAAGCCCTTCAAGCTCTGCTTTCTCTCAGTCCAGGAGGAAGTTTAGTGTTCCAGAAACAGTGGTCCTCTCGGTCTCAAGTTATTCATGTATTCTGTAGCATTCCCATCTCCCAGTTACAAAATTTCAGTGAAACAGCTAGAGATGTGCTTATTACAGCCATAGTTTTTGAGCATCCAGTGGCTGTGATTGGTCTCCTCCATGAGACATCTGCATGAAACACCAGACCACAGGGTAACCAAAGATGATCCTGTCTGAACAAGTACTTCAGAGGGAATGGACCCAATGCAGCTGCCTCCTTACAGGTAGACATCCTCTGGGGTTCTTTTTCCCAGTTATGCAGGAGACATCAGGTGCAAGACCTGTGTATTTGTACAATAGGCTTGGAGATCATCAAGGTCCCAGCTCCTGGGCAGCTGTGTGATGGATCGTGGTGCTCCTGCTGTGTAGCTGGTAGCTCAGTGGGGGCACTGCCTTGGGGAAACAGCTCTGGTCCTTTGTGCCCCCTACCTTGACAATGGAAAGTGAGCCTCCTGTGATACTTCTGCATCACTTCTTGTCCCTGGCCACACCACAGTTCTGCAGAAAGACAGCAAAAAGGCAATTATACAGAAGGGTTCTAGCAACAGCAGGGCCTGTTCTGTGATGCCATGGGCTAGTGACCAATACATCATTTCAGAAACAGCTATCTGCTCAGTGGGATGCTTTCAATCCCATGGATCATGCAGCGGGAGACCCCCAGCCCTCAGGCTGAACTCAAAGGTTTTTCCTGCTCTGTAAAAGAAATACACAAAATGTTCAAGAGATGAGAAACAATGTACAGAAAATTCTTTGTTTTGTAAGCATCTTGAGTAAACAAATGTGTCACTTCCTCTTCATCTTTAAAGAGTGGAGCACTTTATGGCATCCAAGTTTAATCCACAGCTTTGGACACAAGAATATATAAACTAGACAGAATTTAAATGTAATAAATTTATATAAGAAAATGAGAATCCAAATTCCCTGACTCACATCATTCTGTAGTAATGTATCCATTTAATGTAAAACCAACACCTTAAAGGTTCTTCCCTGTTTTCAGCTAGCTGCTGGACTTTCAGATCTTCTATTCCACATGTGCAAGATAGTCAGTCTTGTAAAATTAAAAAAGAACCTCCAAGCAGCACTGACAGTAAAAGTACATGTTTCTAATGAAAAAAAAAAAAAACAACTAAACAAAAAAACCCAACAAAAACAACAAAACCAGAAAACCTGCTGGTAAAACTGAGTAAAGCAGCAGAGGACATGTGTTGATGTGACTTATCACCAGAAGCATCTCTGTCAGAAAGCAAAGACTTGCTTAGTGCATATTTACATCTTTAAACTCTTTTGCATCAACTTCTGTATGGGAGTTGTCTCATTATTTACTGTGAGAAAACATCAGAGACTTGAAGAGTAAGCCACAAACTGCTATTTTTGAAATTCCTGTGGTGTATTATTTCCTACTTGACCTTTTCTTGAGGTACTTTTGACCTTTGATCTATGCAGCCATTAGTCCTGGAGTCTAATGTCAATCTCCCCATGTCTATACTTCTGAGAATTCCCTTGGAGTCTTAGAAGGGTTTCACGATTATACTTTTTTAAAGAAAATACATCACCTCTGCCTTGAATTTCAGCTGGGGTTGGAGTTCAAAATAATACATGGATTTCATGATACCTCTGTAAATACATGCACCATATACATATACATATACATGTGCTATATATGACTCTACTGACTGCAAAATTTTCTGCTCAAAAATTTGACTGCAAAATAGCACACTTTGTGTTGGAAGAAAGAGAAAGTAAGATCTACAATTTTATGTTGTAAATAGACAGGTTTGGGTAAGCCAGGGAAGAGCTCCAAGATAAGCATTCACCTATGGGGTGAATATTTCCAGGCCTGCCAGTTTAAATCTCATTAATTCTGCTGAGTGCCTCATGCCTATCACTGGATAGGAGGCTTTCACAGAAAAGCAACAAGACTGTTCTTTGTGTAGAGAGTATTTTGCTTGTCCCAGACACATGATTTGAAGGGCTCATTACAAAGAAAGAATATTTTAAGAGCTGTCTTGCTCTCTGTCATTGTCAATAGCATGCACACATCACAGATCATTCTACTCAAACCTTCATCAACTGCACCCAGACTTAAACAGCTTTGTTCCAGCTAATGACTCTATCATCTCAAACAACAGTTTCCAATTTCCAGACTGTGGAAGACACAAAGTTCTGGGCCACAAACTTCACAAAATATCTGACTATGAGAGCAGTCAAGCTCTGCAAATACAGGGGCTAGATTAGAGAAAGCCCAAGCACCAGTAGTGCTGCTACTGTTGCTGTCTTGATGAAGGCAAATTTTCAAACCACTACCTAGAAGCAGTGACTTGGTAAAGAAGATTAAAGCAAAGATTCATTAAGAGTCCTTATCTCTTAATAAAGAAAGTGGAAAGTGTAGTTATACGTGTAGAGGCAGAAGAGGGTCATGCATGAACATAAAGCAGGAGGCAATTGAGACTGCAGGTGAACTTTGCATGTGTGTGTCTGTTGTGCAAATCTCCTCTGTCTCTCTCAGTTACAGTGAAGGTTTGGTCTTCCCATGATTATCTACATTTTAATGAGGAACCTCTACAGAAAGAAAAATGAGAGATTGTCTTTTTGCTACTCCTTAATCATTCTTTGGGCAATTACAGAAGAACAGTTCTTTGGAGAATAGGGAGCACTTCTTTTGAAAGACATATTTCCATACAGAAATATTCAGGAGCAATTTGAGGTGTAAAAGCAATAAGTGCAAATGAGTTCACTATACTGAAATGTTACCAAGGATTGCAGTGATGAATCCACCCCAGTTAGAAGTAGGTCATCACAATTGCTCTTATCATAGGACTGAACCTGATGGGGACCTGAGTCATTCTCCTTACAAGAGAGAAGGGTTGGAATTCCATCAGTATGTGCAGATGTGGTCATGTAAAAGTCAGAGATGACATGAATTATAATTGATGTTATATTCAGCAAAAAAAATACAGTGAAACCTTAAGACAATTTCAGCTCCTTTTTTGCCTTTTNAAACCTACAAAATTAAACTAGATTTACAGGCCACACTGTACTATTACAAACTACAGAAGACTCTTTGGCTGTACCTGTTGAAGGGGCTGACAGCCATCCTCCGGGAAGTGGTTTGATCACACCAAAGTTAAAACTTCCCTGGCATGTCCTTTGTCCTGTCGTGAGACTCAAGTGTGCACATAGTCATGGTGTTGCTTTAGATGCAGACTCACACAACCATTTATTAAATAAGAAAACCCACTGCAAGCATGAAGTCATACCAGCCTCAATCCAGAATAATTCATTCTCCAAGAAAAATGACCTAAAGATGCAGTTAAACTTCCCAATGTGTTTGTTCCTCAGAATGCCAATACCTGGATCATTTGTTGTTCTTCATCATCTGATGATGACTCCATGATAAGATAATATCTGTGTGTATGAATTACAAAACACTGTATGACAATGAAGAGGTGTGTGAGGAACCTGACAAGAATCAGCCCTCTGCACAGTCTTTAATACTTTCTCAGCAATAATTGCATTTTGAGACACATCAATAAGTTGATTTTTAATCCCTTTATCATGATCCCCATAAATTTTATAATTCAAGTGTTTTAAATCAAATTGTCATGGATTATGCCTTGCAGATGTCAACTATTGTATCAATACCTGTCAACGACACCCACAGTCATATCAAACAAGATTGTTGCATTTCTTTGATGACCTGAACTCCATATAAGTTACATGAACTTTAACAATTTGTAACACATTACTTCAAAACTAAGTAATAAAAAATGCAGTAAGAAAATATTCTGATAAGGTCAAAAACTAATCCAAGCTATTAATTTTTGTTTTTCTAAATGCAGTCTTACTGAAATAGACATGTTTCACCTAATTGCATTCAATATTTCATCTACACATGTCAGAGTATAATTTTTACATTACAGAACATTTACTTTGATCTTTTTTGACCAGCTGTGAATCCAAAGCTCTTACTACAAATAATTTTCTAATAATTATGTCATCAGTGTTGTCAATTGCCTTGTGAGTGATCCCCAAGAGGCTGATAGCACACAGGCTGTATATCACAATGTTCTCAGAACACATGCACAGCTAAGTCTTTTTATGCTATCAACACTATTTAATATGCTGTGTATGTAAAACCAACAGACACCAGCTTTACCTGACCCATACTGGGCAGCACTAACTAAACAACAAGCTGACAGAAATGAGCCAGAGACAGAAGCCCTTAATCACCCACACAGCACACTCCCTATGTCTGTGATTCTTACATTTTTACCTAAAAGTAAACTAGTCCAGTGAATGTGGAGAGAGGAATGAAGTGAAATTTTGCAGTGATGCTGTAGTTCAGGAGAAGAGGAGGAGGTGGATACTTGAAGATAAGGAGTGTACAGGGACATTAGGGGTCCATGATCCATATACTGATATGGGTATAGGAGAGGTGGCATGGAGAACTTGCCCAGCTTTTCTTCCAGAAAGTGGAGCAAACACTCAGCTGGTGCTGCATTCCTGTTCCAGGGCCTCATGTTCAGGTGCATAGCAGAGCCTGGGTGGTAGAAAACTGCCCAGTGCACACTGGCAGTGTTGTTATTCACGTTGTTCTTTCATGTAATTTATTTCTAGACTTGCAATGGAAAGCCCGACATTCAGCCTTAATTAATATAAGTCTTATTTATGTCACCCTTGAAGTCTGTCCCTGAATATGGGAGCAAGGTAAAGAGGAAAGGAATTGAGAAAGATACTGAAATGACATAATAAATCAAAAAAAACACATACAACCCACTACAGACTATTTTAGAGACTGATGTGGTGGGACCACTTGCTGCCACACCACAACAGTCTAATTTAGGAGGAGAGTTTCCAGTTTGTATGCATGAGGCATCCTTTCAATCCTGGTCACCACCAGATGGTTGTGGGCAAACAAGTGGGACATCAGGCCTGAGTATAAAGCTGTCAGCACAAGACCAAGGCATTGGCACACACAAGCATTCCTGCTCTTATCATCCTCCTTCAATTATAGCTCCAAGTACCTGGTATGGTCCAGACTTCTGCTGCCTCCAAAATAAAAATTGTTTTTTTCACTCAGTCATGGAAATAGTACACTGCTACATTAGGAAGCAAAAAGCTGATTGCACCTAGATAATGGGATTTCATAGATAGATAGATAGATAGATTGTGTGTGTGTGCGTGTGTGTGTGTGTTTATATGTATGTATAAACAGATAACTGCCCTTCATGCCTTGTGGTCACATTATTATGTGACCAAATAATTTTAAGTGCTGAGATCTGATGGCAATTGTGGTTGTGTCTGCCCAGGAATAAGCAGCAGTGGCTGGTCCTGAAGTTTGTGACACTAAACCTGTTTTGCTAGCCTCTTACCTCAGATAAATCACCTTCACAGGCCTGTGGAGCTCTGAACTGGTACATAATTATTTTACTCACACATGTTTGTTTAAAAAAAAAAAATTCTGTGAAAGAGTAACTTGCTCTTGCAAGCTTGACACCAGTTCAGGACTGGTCTGCCCCATGGACACGTGAGGCTGGTGCAGGACATGAGGGCAACACAACGACTGTGCTCTACACCTGTGACACCAGGTAGAAATGTCCTTTGCAACCTCACACCTAATCTGCATGAGATTTGAGTTGCAGGATGAGCTGGTGGGGCACAGGTCGACTGTCTTTCCCTTGTTTCAATCCTTTCAACATGATGGCAAACAGTGCCCTGAAATCTGCCCAGCCTCTGGTTCATCCAGCAGGCACTGCTCCACTGAGGAAAGGTGTCACTACTCTAATGGGAAACAGTGTCACTACATCATATCTGCACTGACACTGTGCAGGGGTGATTAAAAATAAGCACAGGGTGGGATTCAGCAGCAGATACAACATCCTTCTCAAAGTGAGCTTCCTTGCTGGGACAGGTCTTTCAAATTCTTGCTCTCAAGTTGAAACTAATGCAAGTGTACTATTTCAATGTTATTAAATACATCTTAATCTATATTGATTGAAACAGCATTTTAGCATTTTGCAGGTCAAAATTAAATTTCAGTTTAAATTTAATTTTAGTCAGCAACAACAGGTTCTTAGTCTGTATTCCCTGGTACAAGGGTAGCCAAGTCAGGTGGTTCTGCTTGAGCAGGTTGGTTGAACCACATGACCTGCTGTGGTCTCTTCAAACCTTGGCCATTCTGTGATTCTGTGGTTCACTGACAGGGCACAGTTTGGTTATCTACCACCTTGCAGTTTATGCCTGGAATTAATGAAGTGTGCTGATACCTCATCATCATACCAGGGAGAGTGTATATATTCCACATCTCCCACAGAAATGGGGAGAGAGCCCTGAAAAGCTGTCTGAGGCTGGGCAGGGGTTTGCTGTCCACTCCATCCAGATGTGCCAGAAAGTTCCCAGCTGACTGGCCTGCAGGGCAGTCTGCAACTGGCTGCTTAGGAAGTCCCACTGTACTGTGCTATTTAAGGCTTCTTCATTTGGCAAAACCCTTGTAGCCAGTTTCATTGAAAAGCCAGTCTGGCAATGTTTATCACAGTCATTGTAGCCTGCGTAGGGCTCTATTCTGATTAGTTTCTGATAGCTTTGGATTTCATGTTTTATACATAGAATTAATAAAATAAAAATTTTGATTTTGAAATAGTTGGAATTTTTGACTTACATAAGGACATATTCATTGTCATACATCCCTGATAATAAATAACCAGACTGCTGGCCTCAAAGGAGATGGACACAGCAGCACAAACATTGTTTCTATTAATGCTGGCTGGAGATTTTTCAGTTGATTTTCTTTTCCTTTGGAAAACACTGATCAGATAAAATAAAAAAGCCAGTAAAGAAATTATTTGGTTATAGTTTTCACTGGAAAACTAGTGATGCCTTTTATATGATACTCCTGTATGATTTCTGTTGTGTTATGTTTTTGCCTAAAAGTTAAGCAATAAAAGAATCAAACCAAGATGTCTTGGCATAATCAAAATAAGATATAGGGCCTTTTTCCAAATAATATATTTCATGTAAAGGCATTCTTAGCATTTCCAGAATTAAATATGCAAAGTACTTCATTTTGTAGTAAATTACAACAATTTCGATGTTGAGCAAGGACAAAAGATAGCACTAAGGTCTGAAACTCCTTCTCATGTAGATTTTTTTTCTGGATTGAAAATACAATGCAACAAGCTGCGGAATGGATAATTACTCACAAATATTTTGCAAAGAAGATTACCAGGGCTTTCCCAGGACGAGAGGAAGTTAGGGGCAATAGGTCACGGGTACAAAGCAGCTACTTAAAATCTTTTGTTTCACTATGTAATGACAGAGATAGCAATGAGGAAAATAATTTCTTTTCCAGTATTCTTGGAATTCTTGAGGAACAAGAACTGCCTCTCAGCACAGAGAGGGATATTCATTACAGTGATTCACAACCATCACAGTGGAACAGGAATACTTCAGAGTTCAGTCTAAAGCAGTCCAGCAATCTCACATTGGCCTGGTGTCCTCTTGTCCACTAAAGCATTAAAATACCTCCTTTTAATCTCTTTGTTGTTGTTGTTGTTGTTTTTCTAAAGAGCACAGCTCAGCTGAGAGAAGAATCCGGCCTTGTCAGAGGGAGGAATTCTTAAATAATTCTTAAGTCCTTTGGAAAATGAGTGGAAGCATGGAAATAAGAATATTCCAGGGGAATTTAGACATTTTTTACCTTGATTATCTCTTGTTAGCTTGAGGATCTGTTGATTCATTCTTTGCTATAGTGAAGACGTTGGACACTTGTACACAGCTATTCAATGGAAATAACACCTATCTTTCGGTTTCAGTATCTTGTCAAATATTTAAGATTATTTCATTTCATTTGAAACAGACATTGGGGGCTTTTAGACTCCTGTGGCTCAGACCCAAAGAAAACATTGGTCCCTAACTCCTCCTGCAACACATTGAATATGGAGGCCTGCTGATTGCACTCCTTGAAAAGACAGAGGAAAATATTCTAGTGAGTTTAAAGAGCTGTGCCCCATTTGAAAATTTTCCTTTTGCCAGTATTTTGATATCAGCAGACCTGGGGAGCTTTCTTAGGCACTGCCCAGCTCCATTTTGATCTACCCATACCTGGCCTCATCTCCCAAGTGGTGTTTGCTCCATGTCTACACCAGGATGAAAGAAGTCCACAGTCCTGAGCACCCAGACATCCCTTGAAGCAACTTAGTCTTGTCTCTGCATTTGTGTCACAGTTAATTCTCAAAGACTCATGCAATAATGGGTTTAATATCTACTTTTATTATGTAAATAGTTAATTTGCCTTTCTCTTGTAGCGTTGCCTACATTGATGGTGGGCATTCAGCTGGCAACCGAGACCATGTCCTGAGACCATTTTGCAGAGATTTGTAGAACTGCAGTGCCATCACTGTGGTCTTCCTCTGTTCTCCAACAGCCCTCATCAGGATGAAGACATTGATGATGAAACAACATGATTACACAAAGAAAATCCTTGCTGAACTGGTGAATTACACAAAGAAAATCCTTGATGAACTCAACAGTCAGAATTATAAGTGAGGAAAAAAACCTGGCACTTATATGCTGACTGACCCTGCATGTCCAAATTTAGACCTTGGTTTAAATGCCTGAACTCTCCTTAAGGAATTGCACAAGGAAGCATGATCCTGACCTTTTGCTTTGAGTGCCTCGTGTTACTGGATATAGCATGGGTCTGGCCAAAACTCCATCGATCCCTACAGCATAGTCCTTCCAAGAGAGACTCACTTTCTTTCTTGTTGGCCAGTAATGCATCAAACTGCAGTAGGAGGTACCAGGATAGAAGCACACCTACATCATAACCTACTTCAACTCTTTTCCCTCCATTCTCCCCAAAAGTCTTTCAGCATCCGCAACTGTGTGTCTTCTTTCTAAGCTAGCAAGCTCAGACCCATGTCCAAAATAAAGTAGGGAAGTATCTACAAAAATCTGGCTCTGTCTACCTAAAAGCTGAGTATTCAAAATTGCAACTTCTGGAACTGATGATTATGATCTTCATGAGATTTGTACTTGAGAATATAGGAAATTAAATGGTAAAATGTTAACACCCTAAGAAGAACTAAGAAAGAAAATGTTTCCAGCAGCTGGTCTGTAGTTCTTGCACTGTGTGCAAATGGCACAATTAATCCACTTTCATGTAAATGCTGGAAGAAATGATTATCTACTTCTGATTTGTTGGGGCTTTTCTTTTGTAATTTGCAACTACTGTGTTACTCACACAAGATTCCAGACCTTTTGGTAATAATCTCATCAACAGACCAGCTATGTTTGTTAATATTCGTGTGTGCCTGCCCATAAAAAAATAAAAGAACTTGTTTATAATGCAAGACAAAATCATGTTGACTTTATGGATAATTGCCAGGCTGAAAAACCCAGGAATTATTACCCGTAAAATCAGTACCAAGGGGCTGAGATTATTAATTTTAACAATCTTTGTTGTCTTGAACTCTTCTCAGCATCAAAAGTAAGTTCATTTCTACCTTCATTCTCATCTGTGAAAAATGAGTGGCTTTGCCCTTGCTGAACACAGGCTCTGGTGCCTCCCACATTTGCTTTCTTTGTCCCAATCTCCAATTAGCAGTGGATAAGGAATATTTTCACTTAAAATTAATAACTCAGCTTGTTCTTGTGGGGAAAGGAAAAGGTCATAAGCTACATTTCTGTCTTTTAACAGAAAAAGATTTTTATGTAACCTTGGTTATAGCTGGCATTCTGAAAACTCAACAATGTACATGAATTTGGCTCCATGGGGGTAATCCTGGGTGCATTGAGGGAAAGAAGGGCCATATTCCAGTGGACCTTGGTGTTTCAAAGCAATGTGGAAGGTGGCTCATGTCCCTGGAGGCTGATGTCCTCAGTACTCGCCTTGCCCACACCACAGCTGGGGACCTCATGGCTCCTCTTGCAGAGCTGATGGAATCCCAGCCTGCTGCTGGGACTTCAGCATGGCAGCATCCTCAGTTTTCCTTTTTCCTTTCTTTATCACTCAGCTGTCTCCCTGAGGAGAGTGGACCACATCTCCAGCTTCCAGCAGAGAGACGAATCAATGTCACAGAACTGATCTGCACCATGAAACACATTGTGATGAAGGCCTGGCCCCTCTGATCTGAAGTCTCCCACTTGCCACTTGATTTAGGCAAAACCACAAGTATCTCAAACACAGTTTCCTACTTAGCTTTTGGTCACCTAGATTTAAGTAAGATCCATGCTGTTACACTGATCAATTATTTTTCTCTTTAATTCTAGTGTGTCTGCACAATGCAGACAATAAAATATGGGCAGAAGGAGTTGCAAGATAAGAAAAGGTAGGAGTTTGAACATTTTTCAAATAAACCCAGTTGCTTTATGTCATTTGAGATGGTAACATGCTTTTTCCTCTCACTGCTGATAAAACTGAGGCCTCAGAAATCCCCAGAACAGAATGGTTTGCTCAGCCTCAGCCATGGTGTTTTTGCAATTGTCTGGGCAGAGCAGATCACTCCAAATGGGACCACCTACACTCATTTGTGAGGAGCTAGAGCAGGCACACTCACACACAGACACTGTTTCCAATGTCCAGCCAAAGCCTAATAAGGCTGTCCTAATAAGTGACTGTCCTTCCTGACTTTCACCCATAAAGCACTCTTTCAGCCCGGTGAAGCCCAATGAAGTTCTGAGCACAATCAGAGCTGTCAGCCACATGTGATCCCAAACCTTTCAATCCTATAAATCTTCCAAATGCTTACATTTTTCTACACGACATATGCTAAATTAGAGTTTAAATTCAATTCATACAATTTTTCTTTGATTTGCACGATGACTGTGTATGGCCCACAGCATATATGGGTGCTTCAAAACTGACATGTTGTGAACAGCACAAACAGCACAACAAACAGGGATCTGTGCCACAGTGAAAAAGTTGTCATTTTGGCAAATAAGGAAGGTACAATGTTTGAGTGATACCTTGTAAGCACTTTGGGGTCCTAAGGGATTTAATAGGGAATTTTGAATACCTTCTAAAACTAAAATGAAAGAAACCACTGAAAATTTAGGTCCATTTTATGAAATGGAAAATAATCCAAGGATACATTCATTATTATTAATGGATATCTCATTCTATTTAATTATATTTTTAACCCTTTAAAGTATTTTTCAATGTCCTGCTACTGTTTGTTCCGTATCATGCCATGACTAATCATGACTGTTGTTTCAGAAATGGACTCACAACATAAGGAAAATAGGCTCATAGGGATTAAACATCATTCCACTTGATGGTCCATTTTAAGGTAGTACCTGAAAAAAAGTATCTATTGCTTATGCAAAGACCCAAGCAGTTATCCAGAAAATGCAAGAGAGAGTATATGGAGATTACATAGAACACTTGTGCAAGCTGTTTCTGGAACTGATTTCTCTGAATAGAACACACAGACCCTAATCCACCAGAAGACAGTGCACACTGCTTAATTCTAGACACATGAGAAATTCCCACTGCATGGTGTACCTGGGTAGATCAGCTACATGTGGTTCTGAAAAGCCTTTAGTAAGTACACAAGTAAGTTTTATTTACTTTCAGCAGGACTGCACATGTGCTTCATATTAACTTAAGTACTGCGCTAGAGCTTTTCACTCCCGAGATGGGCTCTATTTGCTTTCTTCCTTGATCTGGGACTAGTTTAAACAAAAATATTCATAATTTTTAATTCTTTATGACAGCCAGGTACCAAAAAATGAACATGCTGAAGCTGCAAAATCTGCTTGAGGACTCAAGGCAAGGTACAAAAATATGGTGGTAAGTATGGTATGGAGGGTGCCATTGTACTTCTGACAGCGAGCCTTTAGCTCTGCCCCAGCTGCTTTTACCCTGAAATTTCAGGTGGTGGAGCCCACAGGGACAGGGTTTGGGAAGGAAAACCTGCAACAGGCTCAGAGACAAGGCTTGCAGCAGCAGTGACCAGCAGCTGATGATTTCCTGCTGGCAGCACCCTGTTTAGGTGGTGCATGGGCAAAGCGCCTCTTTCCAAAGGCAGTGCAGTCCTGCCTTGCACAGCAGCAGAGGCCTCCAGCTCCTCCCTGACAGAGCCCTGGGGTCACCAGGGCACTGAGTGATGACTTCTTCTATCATACACATGCATATCATCTCGTGTTCACTGCAGATCCCAGCTCAGAGACTGCACATGATAGGGTAGTTTGCAAGGTCTCCACCAACAAATGACGCTTTCTTTAGGGCACAGATGTTGCCATTTTTCAACACCTCCCTGTAACTTTACACACCCACAGACACACACACACTATTTTGAAACAAAATATCACAGCATGAAGTTTATAGCTGTTCTCAGACCCACTTCCAGGAATGGACTCTGACTGTGTCACCCCACACTGTCAATCACCTCTGCTCTGTGACTGAGTTTGTTGTGTCTCAACTCAAGCAGGAAGAATATGTGTTGGAAGAGTCAATCTTTCCTGCTGTCCTCTTGTGAATACTTGCAAAACTCCCCTAGAATACAATTACTCACCTTGCTCTTAGTAAGAAAGAGTATTAAATACTTGATGGATAAATTATTTTTGGTTCAGATAGCGCCTGCTCTTCCACTCCATCACCACTCCAATGAGTTTTTCAAATTAACTGGCCAGTATGGCTTTAAAGCTCTGCTCTGTTCAGGTGAAATAGGTATAGATCTACATCCATCTTTGAAGCCAAAGGAAAACACCTCAGTACTTCTAGAACAGCCTGTCAAATGCCTGCCTGGACAAGGAGGGTACCAAGATAGAGTAATATCATAGAATGTTTTGGGTTGGAAGGCACTTTGAAGATCATGTAGTTCCAAGCCCCCTTCCATGAACAGGGACACCTTCCACTAGTCCAGGTTGGCCAGAGCTCCATCCAGCCAGGTCTTGAACACTACCAGGGATGGGCCATCCACAACTTCTCGGGGAAACCTGTTCCAGTGCCTCACCACCCTCACAGTAAAGAACTTTTTCCTAATATCTAACTACTCTTGTTGAGTTTGAAGCAATTCCTCCTTGTCCTGTAATTACATTCTCTTGCATAAAGTCCACCTGTAGATTTGCTGAGGGTGCACTTGATCACTCTATGTCATTAATAAGGATATTAAACAGTACTGCCCAACATGCAGACCCCTGAGTGTCACTGATGTCCATCAGGAGGGACCCTGAGCCACTGACCATCACTCTCTGGATGCAACCCACTCAGACAGTTTCTTACCATCTCACAGTCCACACAACAAATCAAGGCTTTATTTGATAAATGACGTATCTAGGCCTTGTGCCCTGGTATATCACCCTGTCCTTGAAGGCCACTAGGGTTGGTCAGGTACAGCTTCCCCTTGGTCCAGCCATGCTGGCTGTTCAAAATTTCCTCCCTGCTCTCCATATGCCTTAGCACAGCTTCTAGGAGGATCTGTTCTGGTCTTGCCAGGTACAGAGGTCAGGCTGACAAGCCAGAATTTCCCAGGTGTCCTGACAGCTGTAAGCTTCTGCACACCTCAGAGTAGCTGTCTGCATGCTTCAAACACTGGCCTCTGGCTGCATATAAAGGTCAAGCTTTCAGTTTGTGTTCTGAAGAGACAAGGTAGCTATTTTTAAGGACACTTGGTGTCAAAATATAACATAAACAAGTTGGCATTCCTGTGCCACACAGAGTGCCCACAGGTCATTGCAATACTTTGGGATATTGCACAAGTACTGTATTCCACAATCAGAAATAAAGATACCTGTGTGCCTCTAGATTTATTTAAAAAGAAGGAACAGAAAAGGAGGAAAACAATTCCAAAAAAACTCTCAAAATTACTGAAATTTACAAAACCCACCATTTTTGATAAGTAAAGAAAGGCTACAGAGTGCTTTCTGTTGTGGTAATTTTAAAGTAAATTGCATGATATTGTTATCTTGTTCATGTTCATGACTGCTTAAGATGATCATGCTTAAAGAGAAGGTAGAACTAAAGAAAAGAAGCACCATCTAGATAGAAACACACTGAAAAAATAGGACCAGTCCCTTGCCTTGTGTATCCTGAAGCAGCCTACTCATTGGTTAGGGCTGATGGACTAACTCCCCCACTGGCTGCCTCATCAGGACTAGGAACATCCTTATGCTCCTGGAAA
Organism: Pycnonotus jocosus; assembly: GCA_013400435.1. NCBI lineage: Eukaryota > Metazoa > Chordata > Aves > Passeriformes > Pycnonotidae > Pycnonotus > Pycnonotus jocosus. The sequence goes on from VWYP01032177.1 coordinate 60,701, forward strand.
AGGAGGGACATCCCACTGAAGTCAGCCTGGCATCAATTCAGTGAGGGGTGTGGTGCTATGCACAGCAAACCTCAAGGATAAAGTTGTCAGTGTCAAGGCTCTACTCTGCTGTGATTCAGGACATTTGATCTTCAAGTGGGGCAAACTGTGATGACACCAGTGAGTGAAGATGTTTTGCATCAGCCCACAGACCCCAGCAGGCTTCCTGCAACCCTGTTGCCCCAGCTCTCATGTTCTCCCAGGCTGCCACGGGGAAATGGCAGGCCCAGCACCCAGTTCTCCACATTTGTGCTGGGTTTCTGTGGCTGTTCCATAAACGATCTGACCTTTATTTCAATAGTACAAATGTATTATTTTTGAGCCCTGTGTTTTCATCTCTGGCTACTCACTTCACCCCTCCTCACACTCTATCACACTTCTTTTCTCCACCATCTGCTGCAAGAAGCTCATTTGTCAAAAGGACAAGATGTTTAAGGATGTAGAGGAAGAAGATCATCAACATTACTTTTGTCCCACCATTTATTTTTGGAGGGAATCCAGGGGCCAGCTAGCCATGAAGAACATGGCTAGTTTCTTTAAATGAATTTTAAAATAAATGTTGGTCAAGGGCACAGTGCCCTCAAGCCAATGAAAAGGGGTCCACCCTGGAAGGAAACCAGATATTTGAGGATGCTACTTCCTGCCAAAGGAGGCCACCTGCCTTGGGTGCTGCAGGTGCAAGGGGACCTCACTCAGCCCCTGGCTACTGCTGGGAGCAGGGACAGTGCCAAATTGCTGCTGGTGTACATGACTTGAGCATAAAACAGAGAGAGGCAGTGTGGGGTGGGCCAGCAACAGCTGACTGTGCTGGAGTGAACCCCAGCCATGGCAGCATCTGGGCTTCCTACCATGCCAAATCCTTGGCCTCCCTTCTCAGCTCTACACCTGGACTGCTGATTTTGAGACTCACTGAAAAAGGTGGCCCTCTTGACAATGTAAGAGCCGAGACACTTCATAGAGCTAAAAGATTTTAAAAACTCCCTGCCTTGAGGCAGGTCACCCACATGAGAGGTACCCCAGAGGAGCTCCCATAAACAGCAACACCATCATCTCCTGGGGCATGATGGACAGCAGGGAGGTGTGGGCTCATTCTCCAGGTGCAAACCACTGGACTGAAATGCTGAGGTAGAGCTGAGCATTCACTGACAAATCCTTGAAGCAGTAATTTTTTGTTGTTCTTTTTTTCACCCAAACTCTTCTAGTGTCTAGTGCCTTCCTGGAGTGGTGAGGTGAGGCTGAAGGCTCAGAAACAAGCACTTCGTAGAGGAGCACAGCCCTAGGGCTGGCAGATGGCACCAGCAGAGACTACACAGAGGAAAAGGAAGGATTGCAGCGTGCAGAGCTCATCAGTAGCTGCCAGCTGGGTGATGCTCTGCTCTGGCCAAAGGGCAGCCAGAGCTACAGTCATACCATCATGGTCTCTGTGAATGTTTAATGTTCTGTAGTTTGGAACTCATTATTCCAGACCTGCAAATCAGACCAATGCCACTTTCAGGTTTTATGGTTGGTGTGAAATACTGTGGCAAATCTTACAGCTCTGATTCAGCAGGGAATGGGTACAGCAAAAATGGAGATAATTTATACTAGTGGTGAGGTATACTATATGTTCCTCCACTAGAGTTTGGGGGACTCCACGCAGAAAGGAGACCTGGATGGTATTTTGACAGCAACAAGCAGCCAGCAAACCAGCTTCTGTCTCACGCTGTGTCCCACTCTGCATCATCAGTGACATCCATGCTGCTGCCCAACATCATTAGAATCACAGAATCATTTAGGTTGGAAAAGACCTCTAAGACCATTGAATCCAGTAATTAGCCCAGCATTGCCAAGTCCATCACAAAACCAGGGCCTCAAGCAGGACATTTGCCTGTCTTTTAAATTTGGAGAAGGTCCTTCCCCAATGGTGTCCCTGCAGTGTTGAGTGTGGCATGCACTGCCTATCCTTTGTGCTCCCCAGATCTGAAGAAGGATTATTCAGTCCTTTCTGCCAATGTTTGAATGGAAAAGCTAGGTCTGAGTCAGAGAGACAAGGTAAAAACCAGCTGGAGGATTCAGAATGCCAGCTGCTTCCTGATGACCAGTTGAAATTGATCAGGCTGCTTGATCAGTATTGTCATTGCTAACAGAGGAGTGTATGCACATTGCCTGGTTTTCTCTCTATTGTCCAACCTGACCTGGGGGTCGTATAATTTACAGGTAATTAAGATCAGCAAAGATTATTGACAAACAGAAAAGAATGCCAGGCTAACTTACTTTCATTCATCTGCCAATGAGGCAATAGTATAATTTTACACTTACCTTTGAAAATGTCTCCTACAGACTCACCCTAAAGAGAACTTAACTATTGCAGAAGCTAAAGGTACCCCCATCCCATGGAAAGAACTGTGTCAGACTAAAAATCACTTAGGAAAATCTCCTCTTCACTTCTTGAGGTAAAAGGCTATTCAAGTCTAATATATCCCCACTAACTCCTGCAGAAGCTAAAGAGGAGGGTGCAATTTTGGGTCCAGGGGAAACATGTCTAGATAGGTCATTAGAGGGAGAGAGAAGGAATACTCTTCTTTATGATACTAATCAGGAAAACACAGAGTTTGGTCTAATTCACACTGACATGCAAGAACTCTCTTCAAAGAGGTAATGACATGGTGTATCTATGGAGTAAAACTAGCTGAGCATTTAGTGGCTTTCTGACCAGCACTCCAAAAGTTTTCAAAGTTTGAAGGGTTTCCTTAAGAAAAACACAAACAAACAAACAAACAAAGCCCACCTTATTCTTTTGCAGGAAAAAAATTAATTCAAACTGTTCAAAAAACACAACCATGAGTGTGCTTTTTGATTTTCAAGTTTGATAACTAGCTGAATTTTGTGTTATTGTAAAAATCACTGCTGTATATTTTTCTGAAAATTCATTTTAAATATCCAAAACCAGGTGTACTAATGTTTTTAAAATAGCTCTAATACTATAAAAGTTTACCACAAGGTATAAAGGAACTTTCCATCAGAACCTCCATCTTTTTTTTATGAGAATATAAAGTATTCACACTTATAATAGAGGTCCATATATTATAGTACTCTATCTGCTGGTGGCTATTGACAACTGTCAAGAAGAAATATTATTGTGTTTGAGCTTTTTACCCACAGTTCAGCCACGATTTCCTGAGCCAGAGATCACACCCAGGCCATCAGGGAACACACTGGAAACTTCTTGTACCTTAATAGGGGCATTGGGGTTTTTTACCTTTTATGTATCTGGACCATAAAACATCCTGTGGCAGCAAGTTCTCTCCACGTTCTGTGTGAAAAAATACTGCCTCGATATTAATTTTATGTTGGCTTTGTTTTATCTTTTACAATGGTTTCAACAACCTTGTTTTCTCAAGAGATGCCAAACATTTTTCAAAACTAGAAATATGTATGATGTACAGTTCTTAGCGACATCAAGATAACATGAGACGACTTAGAATATGGTCAAATAACATGGATTTCTTCCAATTTATAAGAATGTTTTCTTCATTACTTTCACAATTGTTTTGTTTAATTTATAAATTTAAAAGACTACTGACTTGCTCCCTCTCAAGCCACTTCTCATGGCCCAGTGCATTTGCACTGACCTCCTGTGCTGAGATGAGTTGCACTTTCTGTGAACAAGAAGGTCCTTCTGGGGCCTAAGGTACATTAAAAAA
>VWYP01032177.1:64456-82764 GCA_013400435.1 Pycnonotus jocosus
AAAAAGACAAATCATTTCAGAAGGATGCCATGAAAACCTATTGAGGTAGATCAGATTCTGTTAAGATCAGGATCTGACCTAAATTTTGCTACAAAGCAAATCAAATCTTAAAAAAATGCATTATGTTTACTCTCACTGCCTGCTACATCTTTGCCAGTGAGTGGCATGAAGCCATTGTGAAGGTTAGTACCAGGACAAAGCGTGATTTTAAAATGTTCTGAATGTAATTGACTCAGTGGTCAGGTTTCCAGTCCTAATGCACCGGCTGCTTCAAATTAAATTGAGTTATGATGGGGCCCCTAGTCCACATCAGAGGATAAGAGCATGCAAAAGAGAGCTGGAAAAATTGAGGCAGTTTGTGAGCCTGCTTATGAACAAGCAGACAAGTCAGCAACTCAGAAATCAGCAGCTATTAGTTTATTGGCAATTCATGCAGTTTTAAAATAGCCACGTAAGTTTGTAACAAGACTACTATCACCCTCCCCTCCACAAAAAAAGAAAAAGAAAAAAAAAAATCCAGCTAACTGTGATTGCAGTAATAAGAGAGAGACCAAGTGATAAATTCCTGAGGCAGCTGTTAAACTGGAGCTGGAGAGAGAGTGAAAGGCAAGGGTTGGAGGGCAGAGACAGAGGCTTACATACATTGCCAGCCCCAAATATTTAGACCTCATGAGTCAGAATCATGAGGCTAACTTGAAAATGCTCATGAATTTGATGCTTTTAGCACAGATTTTAGTCTGTAGCTTTTGCATGCAGCAGAGGACCAACAAACAAATGTTTCCTTAATGAATTTTGGAACCTCCCTCATTGCACAACCAAGAAAGCTTTGGGAGAAAGATGTAGATGCCAAAAGCTGAAAATATGTCCTGATCTAAATGGGCAATAATCATATCAAAATAGGAGAGGCCCCACCACTGACTGCCATGGAAAAGCAGGCAAAACCTGTATAAACCTTTCCTTCACCCCAGTTAAACACCTTCCTGGACCTGCAGAGTTTCCCTGAGAGATGGCTTCAGGCCAAGGGGTCACAGAGGTCAAGGTGGTGCTCTGACACCTCTCACCTCAGAGCTGCAAGCTGTCATGGGGGAAATCAGCACTGACCAGGCTGGCTGTAGCGAGGCACAGACATGCCCAGGTGGTGCTGCACCAGAACCAACAACACTGATCTCTCCAAACACCTCTGTTGAGTGTGAGACCCTGACCTGGCCCACAGTGCTGCTTTACACTCTGTGGAGGCACTGCTGGGAGATGGAAACATACCAGCCTGGAGATCCTGAAGCAAACTATTTAACCATGCACTTGGTTGTGCATTTTGTTTGACTGTAACTTTGGATTGCCTTTTTCGATGTCATGTTCACTCAAAACCAGCAGGTTTCCTCTGTTCATCTGCTACAGGTCCTGAGGCTGAGCTACCAACCTTACTTCAGGGACAGGGAGAGGAGAGAGAGGGAAAAAATGCCCTGTATTAACTCTAGTTTAGCCTATTTAGAGAATTTAGACCATTGTTATGTCTCTTGACTAGTGAATTGCTGCATTTACAGATAAAATTTGAACAAGCTTGAAGAGGAAGATGAACATCTGTTAAAGAGGAGAATGCAAACTGATTTAAGATCCTCTAGTTGGCCCTATTCTAGAAACACTATTATTTTTGTAAGTAAATTACAAGACATTTCCACAACCTCTGGACAACATTTACTGAAGTCAACTCTGAAGCACTCAGGCTTTCCTATTTCAAAGTTGTTTCAGTGTACTCTTCCAGGTGGACTGTAAAGTCAAACAAACTCTAGCCCAAACTTCCTGTTGCAGAGCTGATTTTCAACCATTACAGTGTGGCAAATTGGTACAGGCATCACACCAAGAAAAAAAACTGGAAATCCCAAACTCTCAATCTTGGGTACACATCCTGAGGCCTCTTTCTAAGGACTTTCAGTATATAAAATTTTTTCCAAGCTTTGAGAGACTATTGGAGTTCTGGAAGTTACACTGGTGATTCAGTAAAAGCTTAAGGGCCATTTGCAATTTTCTAATTTCCTTAGGGGTGTGCTACTCTCTTGGTGCAAAAAACATGCCATTCCTATTAATAGTATGTGAGCAGTGTGTTCACAGAAAGGCACAAATACCCCCTAGTGACTGGATCAGAAAGGGTCTCTCCAACAGGAAGAAGTTTGCCCGTTTGAGGTTGTAAATCATTTTTTCATGCCTGCAAGGTGCTGTTTGTACATTGCTTGGGGACATTTCTTCCTGGGCTGCTGCTGAATGCAGGACCCCAGCTGAGGCATGAGCAGGTGCAGAAAGGAAGGGTTGCTGTTTGTGTGCACTCTTCCACACTGCACACTGTCACACTGCACAGAATGAGCACAGCCCTCTTACAGCAGCAAATCAACCGTGCCTCAGCAGTAAATTAGTATTTTCAAGTGTGGAAGTAATTAGTCTTTCCCCATTTCTGGCACCATTACTGCACATCCAGCACCCACTGCCCTTAACCATGCTGGCAGCAGTGATGCTGAGTGGCACACCACATGGGCCATATCCACTCATGAGCAAGCCCTAATCATCCCTACTTAGGTCCTCATGGCCACAGTAAAGCTCTCACAGGCTAGATAGCAGGCACAATGTCTGCACACAGCACAAGCAAAATCTCTGACTTATTTATGGGTGAATGGATAAAGCCAAGAACCTACATATGTAGGTGACATAAACAAGCACATCTCTGTGCACACTCAACCACACTTGGGAGAGCGAGTTATCTCACTCTTCTGTTTCAACTTCCAAGCCAAGCAGTGCCTTCTCCCAACATCTTTCCTATCTCTTATTTACTCCGCAGTTTATCTCCATATGTACCTTGAAAATTGGTATGTGCTTCTTTCTAAATAAAGACAGTAAAGAACAGTAAAATCCCCTGTTCCCTGGAAAGAGAAAGATCTAAATTTATTCCTTGCCAAATCATCAGTCCCTGGGAGTAGCAAGAACATTCCCATTCACAGGTTTTCATATGCCAAACTACATTGGGTTTATCATTGGTTTAATGCATAAAAAAATGCAATGGGTTGGAGTCCTCCTGCTGCAGCAGAGCAAGTGGGAATTTAATGTTTTACAGTGATGTCTTGTATGGAAAGAAGTCCTGGATTACCAGCTAAAAGTTTACTTTTTCACAAGTAGTCCAGAGGTAATTTAGCACCCAGAATCCGGTGCCTGAGGAAGAGAGTAGTTCAGTTTAAACCACAGGTGGGTCTAACTGCAGCAGAACAATTGCACAAGGGAAATAAAATGCATGGACAAGACTTTCTGGACACCAGGACTAGCAGCTGTCTTAGGCAGCTAAAGAAGAAGCACCATATGAAGATGTGAACTAATGCAAAATATTTCCAGCTGTGCTGACCACCTATATGGCTGATGGTCAGGAATCTGAGACCACCAGGGGCACAAAACAGCTCTCCTTCACAACCTACTCCAGGCATCTCAATGTCACAGACAGGATGGAAGGCGTCAAAAGGACAGTGAGGAACTCTGCACATGGGAGGTGCAGGTGTACCCTGCTGCTTCCCATTTATCCTGTACTCTGCTAGACCCACCACTTCAAGAGCAGCCAGATCCTTGAATGCAGTGGTAAAACTATGAAGGATTTGGATTTTGTTTTTTTGCTCAAGAATCTGGGCGGGTACCCAAGTAGGCTTTAAAGGTGAGAGAAAACCACCTGAGGGATGTCTGGACAAAAAGGGTCCTGAATGTCTTCCACCCACCCTATACTCCAGCAACCATGGAACATCTGTTGGCACAGCAAGGCCAGAGAGGGGTGTAATGCTGCTCTGCATCTTTTTCCCATACACTGTAGAGGACATGAGGAAAGGCAGTCCAGTTGACAGAAATAGTTTCCACAATAATATGATAGGTGCTGCTGGGAAAAGTTTTTTATTCCCTAAGCACAAAAAAAAAAATACATAGGTTTGTGGCTCAGATTGCCTTTTCTTGATGCTGTATTTCAAATGAGTTGGGGTTTTTTTTGAAGGAATAATCCATCTTGTCACAGATAGAACAGTTTTTGAAACAGTAATGGATGAAGTAGGTCCAGATCCTCACATATTCTTTATCTCAAATCTGTTCAAGTTGCCTCTCTCCACATGTGCTACTCCATATTTTGAGGCCCACATATTCCACAAGAATTTTCAGAGGCAAGTGGCAGAGACTATACAAACCTGAATGAGCTTTCTCAGAAACTTGATCTCCTCCCTAACCATCTCAAATGGCAGCAAAGCGATTCTGAATGTTCAGCCCAAATGAGGGCTGAGAGAGAAAGGAGAAACAAGGATCAGCTCCCCAAGTGCATTAGCTGTAACCAGAGCAGCTCTGTGCAGCCAGAGTGATGCTGATCCAAACCCAATATCTTGTGCACTGTTTTGGGCCACAGGAACATGGGTGGTCAGCCTGAAAGGCAAGTTGCTTGCCACTGGAAGATTCTGATCTTCCAAATACTGGTAGTAACTACTTGCCTCACCTCTCAAGAAAAGGATTGACAACCACATTCAGGAACCCATGAGAAAGGCAGAAAACCATATTGTATGATGCTGATGATCAGACCATCTTGGGTATTGCCAGCCAAATTCCCTACAGCTGCCAATATTCCATCTGGAGACTTTGATTTGAAGGAATGCCCTGCTTTGCTATAATCTGTCCCAGAGTGGGATTTCACAGTGTTATGCCTGTTCAGCAGACTAGCTTATCTCAACCAGTCTCATTATCAGACAGTGCAGTTTACAATAATAACAAGACAGCAGTTAACCCAATTTGGCATATCTTGTGGCAGTCACAAGAGACACTTCTTCAGGACAGAGAAGGCTTTAAAACAAGTTGCCCTTGTTTGGTGAGAGCTGCAGCTCCTCTGTTGAAGCCTGAATGCTCTGTCAAGAGGATGGGATTGGTAAAACACATTGAGTCGTGAAAGGAGCAAAGACTCCCTTTCAGAATCAGTTATTTTCAGAAAAGAAAACAACCCATGATACTAACAGTGATTTTTTTTTCCCCACNTTTTTTTTTTTCCCCCCCTTTTTTTTTTTTTTTTTTTTTTACTTTTTTCCCGGCAGACTACATAGTGCACTGCACAGATGAAATGGAGCGAGATTCCACAGAAGGGGTAAACAGGGAGATTTTTAACTCCCAGAATGGGCTGCTCCATCAGAGGTGAAAAGTTAAATGCACCCTGCAGCAATTGTTCAGCTCATAAAGATTAAAATTAATGTCTTGGCAAGATACTTTTGGGAGTATTATGGAGAGTGATTAATGCAGTCTTTTTTAGCCATCATTACCTCTCCCCACCCACACCTCAAAAACTTGATCATCTGCATTTCTTCCCTTTATTTTTATTATTTTAAGATTGTTATCACGATACTGATTTGACTGGAGCTTCTGACCAGAGAAAGAGCACAGCCATCATGCCTGTGTTCAGACAGACCTGCCAGCTATGGAGTAATGGATCAGCATGAGCAGAAAGGAGAGGACTGGAGTCAGGACGTGCTGTGCAATTAAAATAACTATCTACTCAAGACAAAAGCAAGCTTCACAGGCTTGCATTTCTATTTTTGTTAGAATAGGTGGAACATATTCACAGTATGGGAAGCTTTGTCACTGCTTGCTGCTTCAACATTAAGTGGGGAGCATACACTTCTTTCCTTAGAGAAAATCTTTCTGATTTGGTCGGCAAGAGGTAATCACATGAGTGATAGGTGTTGTCTATGGGATCACACGGGCAATTCCACAATAGCTTTCTGCCTAGGAAACTGCTTCAAGAACTTCATGTGTTCACAGAATCACAGAATCACAGAATCACAGAATCACAGAATCACAGAATTTCTAGGCTGCAAGAGATCTTCAAGATCATCGAGTCCAAACCATGCCCTAACACCTCAACTAAACCATGGCACCAAGTGCCGCATCCAGTGTTTTTTTAAATACATCCAGGGATGGTGACTCCACCACCTCCCCAGGCAGGTTCAACCAAAACTGTAGTGTCCCAGCATTTTGAGAGTGCCTGGTAGTTTCAAAGAAGTGAAAAAAGTCTTTGGTGGCCCATCCAAGGCAGATCTGTACCCTGACTGCATAGGTGGGCACTAGAGTAGGAGAGAAGGTTTCTGGAACGAAGAACTTAAGTATGTGGTCGTACCCCAAAAATGAAGGTTTCCAGGGATTCTGTGGGCTATTAATAAAGTTATGGAATCATGCAATTGTTTAGCTTGGAGAAGACCTGTGAGAACATCAAGTCCAACAGTTAGCCCAGCACTGCCAAGTTCACCACTTGGCCACATCCCTAAGTGACACACCTACAGGTCTTCTAAATACCTCCAGGGATGGTGACAGCCACTTCCTTGGACAGCCTGTTTTTCCTAACATCCAATCAGAACCTCTGCCCCTGCTGAAGCTTGAGGCCATTTCTTCTTGTCCTGGCACTGGTTGCCTGAGAGAAGGGGACAATCCTCACCTGGCTAGAGCCTCCTTTCAGGCAGTTGTAGAGAGTGATAAGGTCTCCCCTGAGCCTCCTTTTCTCCAGGCTAAACACCCCCAGGTCCTTCAACTGCTCCTCACAGAGTTTGTTCTCCAGATCCTTCACCTGCACTGTTGTCCTTTTCCTTTGCCAGTTCAATGTCCTTTTGTGGTGAGGGGCCCAGAACTGGACAAAGGACTTGAGGTATGGCCCCACCAATGCTGAATCCAGGTCAGAAATCCCTGCCCTGGTCCTTCTGGCCATGCTATTGCTGGTACACACTAGGATACCATTGGATTTCTTGGTCAACTGGGATCCTTAGGAAAAACACCAAGAGAAAACATGCTCTCTAGTTTCCAATGGATAGACAGTATTTGGTTTGCAACCGATTCTTGTGTCTGTCTTGAACACTTCCCAGAAGCACACAGACCTGAAATATCCCACAGCACCTCAGCAACCCTTCCTGCTGTAGAAGCCAAGCAAGCTCCTCACTGGCCACCTGCAGATAACCTGGGCTATGTCTGCATAGCTTTGTTTGCCCCTGCATCCACTACCATGCTCTGTGCTAGTCAGAGGAAACCTTCAGCTTCCTCTTCAGAAACCTTCTTATGCCAATAAAGTGTTGTTCAGCAGAGGGCAGGTGTCCTCTCATAACCTTTAGTGGGGCTGTGAGTTTGCTGGGTACGTGATGTCTGTGTCCAGTCTAGCCTTGGTGAAACATCAGCAGCAAATATTATACACTCTCACTAGGCATATGACACTTTTTCTACCCACAACATTAAAAAAGAGGCTCTTGTTTTAGTCAGCATTAACTTTAAATTTTGCCCTTTGTTGGTATCTGTCAATACAAAACCATTGGTCTGTCTATTTGGCTTACCCAGATCCATGCAATCCCACTGGTATCAATAGAAATGCATGGGTATGAATCAGCTGCACAGGACCTGGTAATAATTTCTGTCTATTTAGACCTAAAGTTTTGTTTTTCACACTGTTAATATTTCAGTCTCAGAAAGGATTTCGGTGACTCTTGCTGGAGGGCTTTATGCTTTATCTAGTTATAATGTTTTAGGACAAAAAAAACTCCCCAACCTTACAACAATCTGAACAAAATATTCATTATCCTATTGATAGATCTGCTTAATACAATATGTTGTTCTGTCCTCGGTCCAGCCAAGACATCTGTTTTCTTGGCTTATGGTACTTAGCACAATGAATCATTTGCCTCCAGTCATTTGCTGTCCGGGTGTGTTATGCTGCCTAACTCTTTGGAAAATTCCACCCGGTCTCCTCCAGATAATCCAGCCATGCCGCACTCCTCAGTCTCACAGCAGCAACAGTGGGATCTGCCTCCCTCCTCCTCTTTCAGGACAACCTCCAAGATCTGTAGTTACAAAGCCTCCCCTGTTGCCTGTACAAATTGCTCCTTCCCAGACTCATGGAGCCTGTTTTGGAATACCTTCATGGGGCTCTCCAGGTCCCTATGGCTATGTAGGGATTAATAAAGGAAAATAAGGAATAAAAAACCCCTACTAATAAATTGTGTCTTTCTCTGGTTCTCACAGCACAGCTCAGAGGTGCCTGTCTCTACAGCATGGTCCAATTCGAATCCACTCTCAGGAACAGCTCAGACTGCCCCCTGGGGCATGCCCCAGGACTGTGCTCACTGACGAAAGGACACATGGATGTGTGAGGGGTACGGGCCTTAGCCCTCCTGGGTTTTCTAGTCCTTGAAAAGCAGCACCTCATGGGGTGTAGTCAGTCCACATCTTGGCAGTCCCTGCTGCCTGCAGACAGGGTGGCTGGCTGAGGGTTCACTCAGCAAAGGAGAGAGTCTGGAGCAGGACAAGCTGGGGGACCCTGGCCAAAACACATTTGCATGGATGGATAGCTTTCTTCTGCATATTAACTCTCATAAAAGATGTCTTTGTTTAAATTATCTGAAGCTATTCAGTGGAGTGTCAGTGAGTGATGAGGTAGTGACCTATGGATCTGAAAAATGACCTTTTACAGGCTTCATAGAGGACCAGGATTGAACTGTGGCTTCAGGTGCTGGGAAGAGAGCTGCTATGGGACCAGAGCAAGAAAAGCCTTCTGGCATTGGGTACTACCTTGTCTACCCATGAGAATTTGTGAGAGTTTTCTGTACATGCTTAAAGACCAAGCAAGTGAGGTGGAAAGCAAAGGCGACTCAAGGCTGAGAGCAGGCATCTTCTGGTGGAGATGGCACAGGGGCTTGCAGCCTACACTCAGCCCTGAGGAAAGAGGAAAGGGAGGGAAGGAAATCCCTTTCCCTTCACATGTCTCACATGGTTCTGGGAAAAGGCCCAGGAGAAGGATACCTACCCTGTATCCATTCCCAGAAATCCCCTGCTATTTGTAAGTGAGGGAGGTGAGAGGATGTACCAAAGACTAAATTCAGAACCCAAAGCCAGTTACTTGCATATCTCTCCCAGACAGAAAAATGTTTTGCTGCTCTCTCTGTGCCAAGTTTGCATGTCCCAGGAATGCCCCAACTATAACACCACTATCCTCTGGTTTGCAGGTCTTTTTACTGAAAAAGCCAGAGCAGGAGACACACATTTCAGAGGTAGCGTGGCAGGACACAGGCAGTGCCCTGCCAGGAGAGGGGCTTCTGTGTCCCCTGAACTGGGACTTGTCATGAGAAGCCCATCCTAACACAGCTGTAGACACTCTGCGAACTCCTCTCCCCCTGACTGGAGAGGCAGTAATTTCAGTTTTATGTAGCAGAGGTTTTTAGAGATCTTAACAATAAGCTCCTGGGGAGTTCCTAGCTGTATGTCAGGCTGATTGCAGGGCAAGATGCCATTTATGATCTATGGTATTAAGTGCTAGTGAGGAACAAGGGTAAATATTATAGCACTGCTTAAGCAGCCTTCTCAGATCAGCTGGCCTTGGGCAAATGTGGAAAAATCAACCTTTGGGCCTTCATCATGTATTCAAGGACCTGAAAATAAAGAGGGTGCCTCAGAAAAAATAGGTCTTTGACAGGGCTGTTGCTGTTTTCTGTCTTTAAGCTGCTGCTGGTGCCAGAAACTTAAAACTCTAGTTTATACAATAGAAAATACCAAATACCTGATGACAAAGCAAAACAGTAAATCTAACAGTTCTGAGGTTTTTCTCAAGATGTTTGGGGAGTTTAATCCATTAAGTGGTAAAACAGCTCAGTATCTAGAACAATATGAAGGCTTGGAGTACCACCAATCAGAAGTTGGAATGGAAATTAAACTGAACTTTTTTACACTCAAACCCAGCCTGAACTTCAGGCAAATGTTCTCTTCTGCTTTAGAAAAGCCAGTTCTGCCATTGCTTAAAAGAAAACTGGAGCACTTTGCATAACTTGTGCTTTAAACTGTTAAATGGCATAGTCATCCATAGTCATTTACCCAGACACCACTCCATTTTGATCAATTGATTATGGAATTAAAATGTTTCTCTGTAAGAAGAGAAGAGAAAGAACAATCTGCATCTCTGGGGACCAGTTCTGATCTGTTCAATCTGTGTTGCTAAAGGAAAGGGACGTCTGACCAAAGAGACATATGACAATTTACCAACTGCCACAGCTCTGCTGTCCACCCTTGCCTGTTGGGAAAGTTCTTTGGCTCCCAGGTGGTATTGTGCACTGTGTGAGAAGGTGCTCTGTTATTTATTGAATACAAAAAATGGACAATAAAAGCCCTGTCAACAACCAGAGAAAAGAAAAAAAAAAAAAAAAAAGGGAAATTTTTGCCTTTGGACAGAGCAGCCATTACTTCAAACCTCTGGCTTAACAATTGGGATTTTTTTGTCTTTTCCCAAATATCCTTGCATATTTAAACCATGATGGGACTTGCTGAATTCATCTATGGCAAGGCATTCATTCGTCCCTTCTCCCAATTAAACTTCATAGAAAACACATGTGAATCTTGCTATTAAACATTTCAAAAGCACTAATAATTCCTTGTTCGGTCAGTTCCCTTCCTCCAAGTAAAATGTGTTTAGTGCTGAGCCACTGCCATGCCCTAGGCTGTGGACATGAGGAAGTAAATCTGTTTTACTCTTTCCCATGTAAACTAGAAATTTTTAGACAGTGCCTAGTTTACCAAAAACTTCATTTCTAGAGTGTTTCATGTATGAGCAGACTGGGAAAACCCCTTCTGTCTTGCAGAATATGGTCCACCAGAGACAATGGCACTATGCAAACCCTTTCATAAAGAGACTCTTCCTCTATGTTCTTGCTGACAGGCTGTTGCAGACCAGTACAAATTGGAAACTTGAGATTAAGTGGTAAAAGAAGGGAAAAAAAAATTGTAGCACAGTATTGCTACTGTTTAAAACAAACTAATGTTCCCAGCCAGCTTCCCCAGGTCACCAATTTAATTCTCCCAGCTCAGTAGGATATTGCAAACTGATTAGTCTAAATACTTAACCTCAATTCTGGATGCTGCAGATTGCTTCTAAAAGGAAGCAAAATTGACATTTTATTCAAGAATCACCAAAATACCAAATACCATGCTTTGTCTAGCATGGTATGACTTTTCTTATGAAGTACTGAAAAATGTCCTACTTTCCCCACTGCTGTGGGGCACTTCCCCACTCATATCTCTAAGCCTTTTGCTGTCCAAAACTGGTCAAAAAATGTACTGTTTCTTGGTCTTTTTCTTCCTTCTGACACTCCCTCGATTCCATGGGTACCACTATAGGTACCACCAACTAGATCAATTGTCATTTAACTTGGGTGGAGTTACATTCTTCTCTCACTTCATCCATGTGGTATCTACCATCTTCAGTGAAGAAAGTAATTTCTCACATATGTAAGAAATACTAAAAGATTCATCCCTTTTTCAGCATAAGTACATTAAATCTCCTAATTCCAAATATCCACACCTCTCTGTGCCATCCCTCAGCTGAAATATTTCACCATGAATAGTATCAAACCCTGGGATCTTTTTTTTTCCCATTGCTTACCCAGATACTAAATGGCATAAGACTGCACTTTTTCCTGTGGTCAGTGATTTTCTTCCTTGTATTCCTCCTTCAGGGTCTTACCAAAAGGTCACTGACAATCTACGCAAACAGTTATTCCTATGATTGTCTATTCTAGGAAGCCTCAACAGTTTTTGAAGCGCTCAGTTGGTCGGGTGCATTGGGTTGCACAGACCACAATGCAAGTGAGCTTTTGGTGATTTCTCTATAGATAAAATATCTCAATCCACAGGATTTCCTGCTGTACCTCACTGACTCAGTTTGCCCTCTTCTCTACAGAAAGCCATGCATGCACCTATCCTCATTTATAAGAACATAGCTTGAGAGGGTGCTGTCACAATAAAAAGTTTTAAAAATAATTTACAGCTGTTCTGGAGTCTTCTTACAAAATAACAAAAGTTATTATGAGAATTATGTCTTGCTTTAAGTTATCACCTATTTCATTTATTTTAGGTTTGCTGAGTGAGTAATGTCTGTCCTCTTTGGAAGCGGAAGCCTCTAAAGGAGACCTGGAGAATCTACCATCCACTGCATTTTTCAAGTGAAAATACCACATCAGCTGGTATCGGTCATCTGATCTCCTGTAAAAGAGGACTAAAAGATGTCTTTCCATATTGTTTTCTTCAGTTTACCCTGATACAGCTCTCTCTTGTTTTGCTATGCTTCTTGAATGGTCATCTTGGCAAAAGCAACACAGCCTTTCTTGCTTCCTAGAGACTGAAGTGATTTGTAGCTATTATTTTCCCTAGTATCTCTGGCCCTCTAAAACTCATATCTTTAACTTTCAATTTCTCCTTTCTGTCTAATGTGCTGATGTCTGCTCCATTTCAAGGTAACTGCTGTACTGGGATGTGTGTTTGTTTGTAAACATGAGGGACATTTAAGGGGAAAATGGCAGTTTGAGACTTCATAAAACTTTGGGTTGCTACTTGATCATACAAATCTTGCCTGGAATCTGCAGGACAACTGTGGGGGCTCTTGGGCAGCACAAGAAAGATGTAGATCTGTCAGAGAGAGTCCAGAGAAGGGCCACAAAAATAATCAGAGAGATGGAGCACCTCTCCTATGAGGACAGGCTGGGCAAGTTAGGACTGTTTAAGCTGGAGGAGAGAAGGCTCCAGGGAGACCTCATAGTGTTTTCTAATACATAGAGGAAGCCTACAAAAGAGCTGGAGAGGGACTTCTTGAAAGGGTATATAGTGATAGGACAAGGGACAATAGCTTCAAACTGAACAAGAGTAGGTTTAGATTAGATATTAGGAAAAAATTATTTATTGTGAGGGTGATGAGGTACTGGAACATATTGCTGAGAAAAGCTCCATTCCTGAAAGGGTTCCAGGCCAGGCTGGATGGGGCTTTGAGTTCAAAGTTCAAACCCCATGGCAGGGGGTTTGAAACTAGATGATCTCTAAGGGCCCTTCCAACTAAAACCACTCTATGATTCTATGAAAAGGAAGCCATAAACACAGTAGAGGATGGTGTCAGTATACCCCTCTGTTTTCACTTGAAAAGTCAAAGTCTAATTTGAGGATGACAATGACAGAGGGTGAACTGTGGGTGAATAGGAGACATAAAACCAGGTAACATGTGTGCCTATATATTGCATGTTCTCATCCTCCCCATAGGAGAGAAAATCAAAATGGAGAGCTACTTTTTATAGTATCTACTTCTCACATTCCCAACTCAGAGTGAGATGCTACTGGAGTGCCAGACATAGAATGGGGGGGCTGAAGTAGAGACAGAATCCTTCAACAAATTAGGGCGATTCAAAACCCACAAATCATCGTGACAAGCAAAGGAATTAACCCTGATTATTAGTGGAGACTAGAAACCAAATGTCAAAGCCAAGGACACAGCCCCATTCGGGGCTGGAGATTTTCCAGCTGATTGTAAAAGCAAAGAAAATATGGTGCAATCCCAGGGCTCCAGATGGAGAATGGGGTTAATCCACTGGAAAAAAGGTACATAAGTATCCAAAATCAGGAAAAGGAGAAATCAGATTTCTCCTGTCCAATCAGAATAGAGAATAAAAGATACAGAATTAAAATCTGAAGCCTCATATGGCCTATTTTGGGTATATTGTATATGGAGCAATTTTGTTGCTGGCTTCCACAGACTTTAATACTCTAATAATTTACTGAAATGGAGAGTTGTTGCAGAAGAATATCCAGTTATAAGGTGGCAGCTGCAGCACTAACTGCTACTGATCCTGCCCACCAGTGCAGAGGCCATATGCTACTGGAGATTTCTGTTTCTGGCAGTGTCCCTGTGTTCTGCCTCCTCTGCCCACAGCCTCCTTGCTGCACACAGTTTGAGCGTGAGGCAGTGTGTCAGCAGGATGAGAAACAGACTGGTGTCCACAGAAAGATTGAAAATGGGAACAGGGGCCTTTAGATCACAAGCAGCCGGTATCTGAGCTTGCACGACAGCTTGAGAGAGAAACCAAGAGCAAATTAAAGATGGCATAATTTTCACTAAAATCATAAGCAGGCAAATGGGCCACTTCTTTAGTACCTCGATTGTGCACACCCTTATGTGTGCTCTCCCACAGACACACACACAGTTTCATGTGTGGTGTAATGGAATGCCTCTGCCAGTGAGCCAGGAGTGCAAATTAATCTGCTTTGATGGCAAAAATGCAATTACATTAGGAACAAGACTGAATAGAGGAAAAAAATCAGGCTATTGTCATAAAATGTTGGCCTGTGCTATTATTTGAATAGAAGACCACCAAAACAAAAGCCAGTTGTTCTAAAAAATTGTTCTAGTGATTTAGTATATAACATTTTTTAGAAGTCAATACTAAAATCCTACTTCAGCAGATGATTAGGAAGAGCTATGCTGCTAGAGGATCTGTAAAAGAAAGTGCTCTTTAAAAGGTCCCATGGCACATTCTGTGAGAGCAAGAGACATAAATCAAACTGTCCAGAAAAATCTGTATCCTGACTATTATATTCAGAAAATGCTTAGAGTTCTCTGCAGTTTGTTGTCTTTATTTTCTTTCCTGAATTATTGGGTGCTGTTGTTGTGCTCTGCTCAGCACTTTCCCAGATTTCATCCTGCCAGTGGCTGCGTACATTAGTGAAAGAAAGCACAACAAAGCATGCCTTCCAAATAATAAGGAGTGACTTACACAGATATTCCAAGTAGCACTTTTATTCCACAAGACTGTGCACACTTATGTCAACTAGAAAAGCTACTTTTCCAAGCCTTATCAAGCTTACACAAAATGCTATTGGAATTCAATCTGCATTCATCTTCTCACAAAGTCTTAGATCCTAACTCAGCAAAACATTTCAAACTGGTTAATGATTGCACTGATTTTAACCCACAAGTAAAATTAAGACTGTATTTCATTAGTTGGCTACATCAGCACTTTATTTGTCTGAGTTCCATCTAGAAGTGCTCAAGAGAAGTAACTGGAATCTTTAAATGACTAATGTTAGTCTGGGTAAAGGCTGAAAACTGCATTTGTCCCACTTATTCATTAGAGACTTGCAAGAAGTTCCTGCCTCAGCATGGTCAGTGCATGACTTGGCTGTAGCAATGCCATAATTTTGCTCCAGCATCCAAGTTCCAGTGCACCTGAGTCTTCCCTCTTGGTTTATAATATTGCCCACGTAGTCACTTGCAATGCAGATGATAAAAACCAAGCTTTCTTAGGCACTTTCACACAGACTCCTGTTTAATGTCATTTTGAAGTGTTATAAGGAAGCCTGGGACATTCCACAAGAGCTGGCACTGACAGCAGAAAGTTTGTACCAACTGTAAAGATTAATGTAGTTCCCACTGCATAATCCTGAGAGAGTGGTTTAGGAGGGAAGAGAGTTTTATCTTTCTTCCAAGTCTCATCAATATCTATTTAGCACAGGTGCATTCACCTCTAAGGTGTTGGTGATGTTTGACTTAATTGTCTGCCTTGCAAGGGTTCAAACAGGCCTTCACATGCTTTCTCATCTGCTGCACTTAATCTTGGTAGGAGCACCCCATAAACAGAAAAATAAAGTTTTGCATTGGAAAGGATGTTAAAGATCATCTAGTTCCAACCACTGCCATGAGCAGGAACACCTTCTACCAGACCACATTGCTCAAAGCCCCATTCAGACTGATAAGAACTTATACCCAAAGCTCATTTCTTGTTCTTTAAATCTTTACTGGTTTTCCTTTGTGAGGATAAAGAGAAAATGTAGCTCTTGCTTGCCAGTTAAGCCATCCTGTGCTGCAGCTGACATGCCACCTTGGTTTATGGACATGGGAGAACGAACACAGGGCTTCAAAAAGCCAGGCCCTGTCAGCACTGGCCTGGTTGCAGGAACAGGAGTTGCTGGATGGTTTTCAGACCGCCCCTGTGAGTGCAGAGGCTGGAAGCAATGCCAGGCAAGTTGTGCTGGCCAGCAGTGCTGTCCTGCACCTGAGCTCAGTGGGCTCTCTGCAAATTCGTCACCAGCGCAGCTGGGGGCTGCAGGGCCACAGGAAGGTTTGCTGCTGCACTGGGGACACCCCTGCAGCAAATGGACACTCTCAGGCATGGAAAGCTGCCACATCCTCAAGCTCCTTCCCACAGAGTGTCTCCCCAGCTCCATTTAGGCACTGTCTGGTTAGAGATGCTCCAAACCAGAGGTGGCTGCAGCCACGGTGCTTGGCTGCTCTGTATGGGCATCCAAGGCACAGGGCAGGGGCTGGGAAGGGACAAAGAGAAAGGGAAGTTTGGCTGCTCCCCAAATGAAGGGCAGAAAGGGCAACACAATTACCATCCATGCAACAATCATTTCATGCCCCCAAAGCTGTAGCCACACCACTGTTTTCAAAAAGAGGATGTAAATGGAAGATCAATTCATGATTTATCACAGAAGGGAATTAGGCTTATGCGTTAGTTATAATGGCTCATGAGGTCACCGTGGCTTATGCCATATTCTCAATTTTTTTCTTCCTTGAAGAGATGCTGTATTGCAAATGAAGTGTCTAAATAGCAGAATTTTATGTGATTATGATGGTGCATTTTTCCTGACAGAGAAATAAAATGAATCTCTATTCTCTAAGTCCTTGCCCTGCAGGGTTCCTGGTGCATCTTCCTCCCTCTCCACTCTCTCCCTCCACCCAGAGTTTAAAAAAACTACAGGAGGGGGCTTTGTACTGCTCTAATCACTCCTCATTTGTGCTGGAAGTAGCTCATGGTGACAGCTGCTTTCCATCAGGCCAAGCAGAGGTCAGGCTCCTCAGAAGATCAAGCAAAGCACAGTTTACCCTTCCCTGGTGCTGTTAGCTTCTTGAATATTCTGAGTTGGAGTCCCTTGCCCACTGCAACTAACATGTTCCAAAATTTTGGAATTGCTAATGCTTTTATTTTCAAAAGAAGAAGACTGCTACAAACCTAAGCCCCACCTGCAGCATCTCCTGACTTTGGCATAAAATACAAAGTGTGGTGTAACCAACAGGTGAACACTAACTGGAAGTGGTCCACAGTGAGCATGGTGATGGTGCCCATCATGTGCACATGCACACCTTGTTCTTGCCCTCTGAAGGAATTGATTCCATTCACAAATCAGGAGGGCAATTGCCACAGTGAATGTCATTGTCAGAGCAACAAAACAGGGCTGTGGAGGGCAAGGGGCCCATGGGGCAGGGAAGGAAGAAGCTGGAATCTCAACACCTTGTGCACTGTCCCAGTTTCATCCCTATAAAAGTGAGAAGCAGAGCTGGAAAACTGAGATCTGACAATGCCCTCCAGTTTGGGGCACCTGACTTGCACAGTGTGGCAGGATTACTCTGGCAAAAGGTTCTCCACTGCTCAAAGGAGTTTTTCTCCAAACTTAACTTACTCCCTGCCTCATTACACTAATACCTAAATACTTCTTAGGGGGTTACCGAGGCCTGGGCACAGTAACCACAGTAATTACTTCTACTTCTGATCACATATTGGAACTTTTGCTGCCATTTTTGCTGGCTCCTTTTTTGTAATTTTTTTTTTTTTTATTATTACAAAAATTTAATTTTGTGTCCCCATTAAATAGTGGGGATAGGTTGCCTAGTAAGAAAGTCATGTCCTGCCAATAGTCTGTCAGGCTCCATTTTCCTCCCCTGGTTGAATGAAGTGCTGTAGCAGTTGGCAGAAAGCAGACCCCTCCATGTCAAGGACAGGAGCAGGGATCAGCTGTCTTCTCAGAGGCAGCTAGGATCAACACAGCAACAAAAACAAAACAGATTTCCAAACATGACATGCAGTTAATTCCCTTTCAGTAATAATTTCTTGCTAAGCCATCAAAACCAATAAATGAAATCCATGTGAAATTTAACTGGGGAGCAATAGGAAAGTGGGAATGCAGTGAAAGCAGCTTCTTGCTGCAGTTTTCAGAGGGCAGCACTGCCTATATTTTCCTTTTGGACAGAAACAAAGAGGATTTCCTACAGACAAAAAAGATCATGTCCCCTCGAGAGCTGGATAAGCTCAACATTGGTGCTCATATCCTGAGATGTATCTGGAAAGTGCTGCTTTGTGGAAGGGCTCTTCAGCTTAGCTGTCTATCTGCTCTACCCTGGCACACTGAAAGGTGTCACGTTTTATGTGAAGTCAAAGCTTGTGTGAAGCTCTTCCAAGTCTTATTTACTGTAAGAGAGGTTAAACAAACAAATTAACTCTAGGGAAAGCCTGGCAATCTGCACAGAGGCAACAGCAGTCTGTCTCTAAGAAGAAATCCCATGCCAGCCATGCCATTTCAGCCCTGCTCATCCTACTATAAACCATCCCCCCTCCCTCCCATGTGTTCACAGGTGATGCTCTGGTGTGCAGCTGTTTATACCAGGCACCACAGACCTGACCCTCAATTTCTGACACAAAAAAGTAATAATAATAAAA
>VWYP01032184.1:0-24927 GCA_013400435.1 Pycnonotus jocosus
TATATCTATGGTGGGTCAACCCACCACAGAGAACAAATACTAAATGTAGCAGAACAAATTATAAATGTAATGTATAATCTCGTCGTTTTCCTTAGATGGTAGGGAAAAGAGTTGCAAGTGTTAGCATAACACTGGACAGATCTTTTGGATAAGGCTAGAAAAAAAATCATGTTAAAATTTTTCTCAGTAAAGTTTCTGAACTTTATTGAGGGTAGCTGATTAGCACACAGTAATTCTGAAGAATTACTTCAATAATTCTGATTAGCACACAGTAATTCTTGAAGAAACTCCAGCTGAACTACTGGGGCTGGACAAGATGCAAAGGATTTAAAAAAAAATTAAAAAATGGGTCGGATTGATGGTCTAGAATGGGATCAGTTCCCTGTTTTGGGTGCTGTTTTGGTCTCAAGACTCTCCCCCAAAGTTCTTTCCCAATATAATTTTGATCTGTTAGCTCCTAGCAGGTGTGTGCAGCCTCAGTTCCCTTTCCTGTCAGGCTCTGGGCCAATTTACAAACCTGAAACCTGCTTTGCAAAACAAATTTTTGCTGGAAAAGTTGCTGAAAAACCACTCAAGATGTTTGTATTTTTTAACAAAGTAGAAGATTTGCTGCCCCTTTAGATTGATACAGTCCTGTACTAGAAAAGCAAAGTAGCAGCAACAGGCTAGCCCTAGGTTGAGATAGAAATTAAAGAGTTCTACATCCAAGTTTTCTCAGTTTTCTAGGCATTTTGGAAGCCTAGAAGGTAACAGCCAAGCATGATGGAGCAAAAAACTTCAAGCTTTCAAAGTTTATAATTGACAATACTCTCTCTCAAGATGAAAATGAAGAAAAGTCTATTGTATTGACTGAAAAAAAAAGTCATTCAAACTTCACTGCTCGAGCTCTTTCCATGGATGGAAGTGCTAAAATAAGCATACAAAGCTCCAGTTTCTTTAAAAAAATGCAATATATTGTATGCAATATACAATCTGCAGGATATTTTTGTATTGTTTCCCACCTTGGTGATTTAATATTGACATAACCATTCAGGACTACGTATTCTGATCATTGTGCTGCTCCAACCCTGCACCCTCTTCGTTCAGCTCGTGGTGCAGCTGATAAAAAACTTGGTGTTGCCTCAGTGTTTTTAAGTAATTTTCCAGCAGTTTGCTGGTGCAGGATGAGATTTTTGAGGTCCACTTTCACTCAGGAGCCTGGTGGGCAGAGCTGCTTCCAAGCAGCTGGAAACCCACTCAGATGTTGGGAAGGTTGAAATAGGTGCAGAGTGGAAGTTTTCATCTCTGTGACGTGTATAAAAGAGTTTCCTACTTCCATGTACTGAATTTTGGCTTGGTGTTAAACTGTTAATTTGCACTTTGCAGACAGATAAAAACTACAGGTGAAAGAATTGATTGTGAAATGGCAATTCTTTAAATCGGGTGTTCGTGCCTGCTCTGGGAATTGCCCAGCTCAGTGTGATAATTTTAATGCAGGGTAGTCCCAAATACAGCACACAGCTTGGCATGAGGGAGGTATGTTTTCTAAGACTGATTTTTAGCAATTCTGACCAAACTTTCACCATCTGCAATAACAGAACAGTTCTTTTTTTTTATTTTCTGAAGCACTTGCAGACGTGGAGTTGAATGGCTCATGCTGCACATATTACCTTATGGTTTGCTGACATTTCAGGAATGACAGTTTATTAGAAATTGTGATAAGGCAGCAAGGTCTGCATTTGAATTTATAATATTTCAGAATTTGTTCATTAAGACATAAAATATTAAGCCTTTGGGCTTACCCACGAGGCCTCTGCTCACGTTAGCGCTGAAGTCAGAGTTATACAGGGACAGCTGCAGGACCAGGCTTCAAACATCTGCTGCCTTTTCCCAGAAATGAATCTAGCCTGCAATTTCATAACATCACTTTGATGGATGCTTGATTATTCCTTTTTTCAAGTGGGGCTCCAAACATCCTTGTATTTTTCTCAGCAAGAGGTGAGGAGAGGTGATAAGTGGCAGCACCGGGCTTGTGTTTGGATTAACACGGAGTCTCCAAATGCTCCCTGAAAGGAGGTGGAGGATGTTGGCTGAGCTGGCAAATCACATTCCCATGGGTGGAGGTGAGGACAACATCTGTCTTTCCTATCTTGTACTTGCCAAGGCTTTTCGTTGTTCCTGAGCTCTCCTCATGAATATAATATGCGGGGTTTTTTGTCTGATCTAATGAATCCAGGACTTGGAGATTTAGCAGGAAAACATCTTCCAGATGTGTGTTGCAATTCCTGACTCAGGTGACTGCATTTTAAGCAGTAACCTTTTCCAGCATGTTCCCCTCACCGTATTGAATGTCCTCCTTCTGCGAGCGGTCAGCAGGGACTTGTACAAGCATCGTGATTAATAAGCTACAGCCAGGCTGAAACATCAATCGTTGGCCTTTTGTTTCACCCCATTGCTGCTGGGTGCAATGAATCCGAGGCTCAAAGGCTTGGCTTTGGAGCAGGGCTGCAAATTCAGGCTCTTTGAGCAGTTCAACCCCAGCTTTTTTTTTCTTGTGTGGTGGTGCCTGTTGCAGACATGAGCAGGGTCTCAGGCTGGAAGAGTTCCCACTGCTCAGGGAGGTTCTGGTGTCCAGCCTCTCTGTGCTCTCTGTTCCAGCCTGGAAATGACATTCCTGGCCTGTTTGAAGTTGGGTTTTCCCTCCAGATGAGCAGCTTCCTAGAGCATCAGAAGATGCAGTCTGGTGGGGGATAGGTAGAAGAGCAGCAAGCAAGAAGAGTGACTTGGTCAAATCTTGTGTCCTGTGTGCTCTCCTCCACACCCTGACCTGTCCTTTCCCTCAGTAACAGCTGTAATTCAATTCACAAACCCTCAGCAACAAATGTTATCAGGTGTACAAGGGATACCAAGAGCACCAAAGCATGGAAACACTTAAGGAGCTAATTGCACGGCCTTAATGAGAACAATCTTCCCTCAGAAAATGCAGGTCCTCTCCAAATGGGACTTTTTTATTAGAAAGTTGTAACATCTGCGAAACACACACTGGTGTGTTACAATTAATCCTCACAATAAACAGTTTGGTGAAAGTTTTTGTATAACAGCTTTTGGTCTCATTTAGAATGAAAATAAGTGGCAGTATGTCAGAATTCTTTTTAGAACACAGAGGTTTTTCTGACCAACTGTAGACATCTGAGAAGTGATAAGAAACAGCCCATGTCTGAATGGGTTGTGGCTGTGGGGAGGTCAGAGCTTGTGCTTATCTATGTATTATCATGAAATCAGATCAGAAAAGTAAAATGTGTTTACATCGATGAGGAGAAATGTTATAAAACTGGTGTCAAAAAATAGATTGTATAAATGCAATGCATATGGCAAAGTTAATTAAAAGTTCTTTATTGCAGTGTTGTTGTAAGCCAAGGGTAACAGGGCCTTTTGGGAGTCTGGGAATGCTGTCTGAAGAAGCAAAAAATGCATTTTATTTTTGTAGCATCTCAATGTACAATGAAGGGTTTTGCTGTCTTTGTGTCCCCTCACTCATTCTCCTCCTTGGGTGCAGTTCTTGCCTGACCCCGCCCAACCTGGTCTTGGACATTTCCAGGGATGGGGAATCCACCATTTATCTGGGCAACCTGTGCCAGGGCCTCACCAACCTCACAGCCAAGCATTTCTTCCTAAAATATAATAGAAACCTGCCTTCCTTCAGTTTAAAACCATTGCTCACGGAAAAAAAAAAAAAGTTCACAGTTTAAAACCATTGTCCATTCTAACCCCTGGCTTAGAGTGGCTTCCAAAGTACTTTAAAGTCCTTCTGCTGTGTTTATTCCCCAATATCCCTCACCCCAAGCAAATTCTGCTGCACAACCACACACCTTATTGTCTTGTGTAGCCATTTCTTAACTTTGACCAAACTTTAGGAGAAAAAAAAAAAAGTCTTTGTCCTTAGTTCCTGACATTGCATTTAAAGGAGAGAGCAGCTTGCATGTGCTTCTCATGATGGGAACTACTTCAGTCACATTTCCTGTAACTTCATGTTTTCAGGCCAAGTAATCTTGCATTTGATTAAGTAAACACCTTTGTCCTAATGACTTTATGCCTACTTTAAAGGCGTTGCTGCACCTATTGTTCTACAGATTTGTCAGTCTGTTATTCTTTTTCTTTTTTTAAAAACTTATCAGTGAAGTGTAAGTCAAAACCAAATAGAGAAATCGTTTTGTTCTTTTATCTTTAGTACAGAAAGTCCAAGGGAGAAGCCAGGTTTGGCATAGGACAAGCAATTAAAGTATAAAAGGAATATAATGAAGGAACACGGGTCTGTTTGGGTTTTGTGGGGGGTTTTGGGGAGGTTTTTTGGGTTTTTTTGTAGTTTTTTTTTTTTTTTCTGTGATGTCATGAGAGGAAATATGTGAAGAAAGGAAGATGAAATAAAGACAATTCATTTTTCAATATTGACTTCAAATGTCAACAGCTCTGCTTCACAGGCTTGCATGAAAGACCCTTCCCACCTTCTCCTTTAAGCTCCATGTGTTCTTTTCTTCATATCCTTTTACTTCAGACATTAATTACTAAAAATTAAAGGCTTCATTTCTGAGATGTCATGAGAATATGTTGCATCATATGAAATCCAGGAAGATGACCCATTCACTGCTAAAATTATTGTCAAAATGGTACAAACCTTTGTAAAACTGAAAGAAGCCTGCAATGCATCTGTTTTGTAATAATAATTAATGTTTACATTTCTTTATCCCACTTATGGCTTGATGTTGCCAAACTGCTCTGGAGACAGCATTAATATGGATGAGAAAAAGAAATTAACATGTAAATGAGTAATGAAAAGCATTTACTAGGAACAGAACTGGCATCCACATGAAATAAAACCTTGCCAGACATTGTCAGTATTAATAGCTTTGTTTACATTTATATGTGGCCAGACCACGCCGCTATTTTTTCGTGATGGTGAGTTCTGACAATTTTCATATTAGATTTGGTCCAGGAGCTTGCGTTTGCAATTGTAACACAAAACAGATTTTGAAGTGGCTGTGTTTAGGAAAGAAATAGCCCACAGTGCTTTCTGTCAGCTGTTCCAGGACAGCAGTTTGCTGTTGGAGCTTTCTTTTCACAGTTTGGGGACACTGTGTTATGCCCATTATCAGACATTCCTGTATAACTGAGAAATTCTTCCTGTTGCTGGGTGCTATTTATGTGCTTTTCCCCAGGATGAGCTTCGGGGGTGGTTCTGTCAGGTTGAGTTCTGGTTGTTCAGCATCCCTGGGTGCTGCAAAGTCAGTGGATTCAGAAAAGCCTGGGCCAGAAATCATCACCTTTTAAGTGGACTAAGTTGATCTCAGGGCTGGAGCCAGGCTGAGAGAGCTGGGGGCGCTCACCTGGAGAGGAGAAACTCCAGGGAGAGCTCAGAGTCCCTGCCAGGGCCTGAAGGAGTTCCAGGAAAGCTGGAGAGGGACTGGGGACAAGGGATGGAGGGACAGGACACAGGGAATGGCTTCCCACTGCCAGAGGGCAGGGCTGGATGGGATACTGGGAAGGAATTGTTCCCTGGGGAGGCTGTGGCACAGGGTGCCCAGAGAAGATTCTCCATCCTTGGAAATGTCCAAGGCCATGTTGGACACTGGGGCTTGGAGCAGCCTGGGCCAGTGGAAGGTGTCCCTGCCCATAGCAGGGGGGTGAAATGAGGTGATCTTTCAGTTCCCTTCCAGCCCAAACCATCCTGTGATTCTCTGGTTTAAGATCACTGAGAGGAAGAAGAGGTTGGAGAGGACGTGAGGCTGATCCCAGCATGGGCCACATTCTTGAGCTGTGCTGACTCCTCAACATCTTGCAAAAGCTTTGATGGCTGGTGCAGCTTTTGTCACCCAGGGAGGGCTGATCCATGTCCTGCTGTCCTTCCAGACAGGCCAGCCAGGAGCAGGGAGGGTGAATGTCAGAGGCTCTGGCTGTTGTGGAGTGCACATTCATTCACTCCACCAAGGGCCTGACCCACAGCACACAAAGCTGGCAGGAGCTCAGATATTCCTCCAGAGCCTTCCCAGCCCTGTCAGCGAGCACTAACTGATAACCAGCAGGATGGAGCACAGATGAGTGCTATTAAACCACAGCTAAACTCGGCCTGAGCTTGCTTTCTCCACGAATTTCCCCTCTGAAAGGTGAAGTTTAAGTCTGTCTCTTGGGCTCGTTTATGTTTGTCTTGTTTTGTATCATTAGTTGTAGATATTCACACAGCCCTAGGTAATTGGGTTTGTATTTCCAGCATTTACTGTGCTCGTCAAGAAGTTTAAATGTTAGCACTTTCCCTCTTCAGGCAACATTTTGGGCACCCACAGTACAAGCAGCATTTGTTTTCTTTAGTAATGCCAATAAATAGAAAACCTTTTTTTTTTCTTGTTCTTTACATTTATACTTACCCTAGATATCCATAAATTAACTTACATTAGGTGGAGTCATTTTTAATAGGAACCAGAAAAAATTTGCTTTGTTTCACTTGTGTGGGGGAGGATGAGAAATAAATCCATTATATAGTTCTTGATGCCTGTTTTGAAAAGGTCCATTAGTAAATGGTTTACAAAGTTAAATAATGTTTTATTTGCAATTTGTATCAGCTTTCTCCTGTATAATTCACACTTTAGTGTATTTATTGGAGCAAACTCTTCCAAAATTAACATTTTGTTAAATGTTTTTAATGTCATAGATTGGGGCAGAAGAGAGGGAACTGTGCATTCAGTAGTGTCAGGCATGGGGTGCATTGTGATCATCTGGCCAAGTTGTGTTTGTGCACATATACATATATATTTAATTTTGGGGAGTTATTTCATGAAAAAAATCTCATGGACTGCTGAGAAAGAACTCTTTATTTTCCTTCCAGTGTAACATCTTCTTTCTTTAGTTCTTGCTACGTGATCCCTGCTCTTTTATTATCCAAGCACATCAAGTTCCCTGCTGTCTCTCAGTGGAGCCAGGGAAGGATCCTTGAGGAGCAAGGGATCAGTGGCCATCTCCCCCAACACCTCCTTGGTCTGCAGGTTTTCTCAGAAAAGGCTCTTCAGAAAGACTTCAGACCACCAACAACAAAGGTTTCTGGCACGAGAGGCGTGACAAAAAAGAGAGGTGTTATTCTGGTATCCTTTTTGTCTCACCGAACCAGAGAGGCAGCTGGCTGCAGGTTGGTGGGAGAGTGTGCAGATCACAGAAGAAAGGGTGGTAATTGAGAAGTCACTGGTGGCAGCCTGGTGGGTGATCTTTGCACTCCAATGATATCTGAAAATGAGCAGTAAAAAGGTGCAGGTCACTGCCTGAGCTTTGTGTTAGTGTTAATAATTCAATCATCAGCCTCAGGGTGCTTGAAGAACCTGAGATCCCCAAGGATCTGGGATTAAGGGGTGATCTCAGTTTTCATGAGCAGTAAGAAGCTGGAAGTGATGTCCCCACCTTTGCAGCTGCAGAGCAAACTATGAACATTAGCAGAGTGCACCCCAAGGGCTCACAAACCAGGTGAAGAAAAAGGAGGAGGAATGTAGAATCACAGAATATCCAGGGTTGAAAGAAACCCACAAGGACGAAGTTCAGCTCTTACCCCTGCACAGAACATCTGCAAGAGTCACACCACGGGTCTTAAAATGAGCAAACACTGATTTTTAGGGCAGAATGTGAGTGCTGGAGCTCGGCAAAGCCCTTTTCCAGCAAGCAGGGAGGGTGGGAGCCTGCAGACAGCCACCCACCCTCCCAGGGCTGGGGAACTCCCATCCCTTTTCTCTCTCCCTTCTCCTGTGCTGACAGGAGCAGGCATTTCTGGCCGTCAGCAGCAGCTCTGGCAGGAGCACAGCCCACCCACGCTGCCTCACGGAGCTCCCTGCCCCGAGTCTGGCTCAGGATTCCCCCCATTCCCTGATCCTTGGCCCCCACACCCGCAGCCATGGCCAGCTGGCCCAGCCTCTCCCCCTCAGCTGCTGTCAGCCCCTGGGCTCACACGGAGCCTCCTGGCTGGCCTGGGGCTGGGGACTGTCCCCACAATGGCAGGGAGGAGGTGCTGGGCTGCTGCCCCGCTCCATTCCGTGCCACAGGGCCAGGATGGCAGGATGGAGTCACAGGATGGAGGCTGCTGTCCTTCTACAGAGTCATTGAGGTTGGAAAAGCCCTCCCGGCCCATTGTGGCCAAGCTGTGCCCCATGCCCACCTTGTCACTGAGTGCCATATCCAGGTGCTTCTTGGACATGGAATCACAGAATCACTGGGTTGGAAGAGAACTCCAAGATCATTAAGTCCAACCCAGCCCTAACCTCAACTAAACCCTGGCACCCAGTGCCACATCCAATCTTTTCTTAAACACATCCAGAGATGGTGAATCCACCACCTCCCCAGGCAGACCATTCCAATACTTCATTACCCTTTCTATAAAAAACTTTTTCCTGATATCCAGCCTATATTACCCTTGGTGCATCTTAACACCTCCAGGGATGGGGACTCCAAACCTCCCTGGGCAGCTGTGGGAAATCAAGGCACAGAAAATTCTCAAAACCCTGTACATGCAGGCCTAAATATGGCAGAGAATACAGGGTTCAACTTCAGGCCTTAGAAAAGGCTTCCAAATTTAGAGACCATAAGTAAGAATGTGGGTTTGTAGTTTAGATAGAAACATATTAAGCTGGGTAGTGGGGAGTTTAAGGTTTTCAGGTTAAGATATAGAAATAGTTACAAAGGTAATAAGAAGTTTTAAGGTGTAGTTCTGTGGGATTGTGTGTCACTGTATGATTGGATAAAATTGTCCTCGTTGCAGCAGGATGTGTGATACAGTTTAATTAGCCATTGGTGTGAAAGTTAAAACAATCTGTGTGGCAGTAGATTATTGGCTGATAAACCTTTACAACCCCTTGTAAACTGTGGTTTTGTGACCACTGACCACTGATGACCACTGACCATGAACTCCTGGTGTATGCAATGAGGATATTCTCACTCTTCATAAGACTGAGGACAATAATTCATGGTTTAAGACAGAATCACAGAATTTCTAGGTTGGAAGAGACCTTCAAGATCATCAAGTCCAACCCATGCTCTAACACTTCAGATCATGGCACCAAGTGCCACATCCAGCCTTTTTTTAAAGACTTCTCCCAGTGGACCCCAATCTCTTAATATCCCGACAGGCAGCCCTTTCCAGTGCTTGAATTTGCGCCCTTATCCACCCAAAGTGACCCCTGGAGAAGGTGGATTTCCTCAGAATTCTGCTTTTGGAGGGTGCCCCCAGAGCCTGTGCAGTGCTGGGGGACAGCAGGACAGCTCAGACCTGCTCCTGTGGCTGGGGAGCCTCATCTCAGGTGGGATGTGTCCCTTCAGGAGTTTCAGCTCTTCCCACACTTCCTGATGGATCTCATCCCAAGCCTGGCCCAGGCACTGCCTCTCTCACAAGGCTCAACTCCAGATAGCTCAGGGAAGGAATTGGTGCCAGCAGGAATGCTTGGCAGTGGGGATAGAGGGTCACTGTCCCTCCCTCTGGTGTCTGTCTGGCCTCCAGACAGACATGATGGCACTGAGGGACCTGATGGGCCCTGCTGCCCTCGATGCCATGGAGAGTGTGGGAAGCCCTTCCCACAGCTCCAGAGTGGGATTTCCACCAGGAAGAGTTGCCGTGAGGGGGAGGAAGATGGCTGGTGGGCATGGTGTCCCTGCATTGGAGGTTATGCCCAGATCTCTTGGCTCCTGGTCCAGAATGGACTTGGCCTGAGTCCCTGAGGAATGAAAGGGGGATGCCAGTGGGTCAGCAGGGCCTGGCTTTGTGTTTCTCCTCTCAGGGGCAGCAATTCTTGCTGCATTCAGCAGACCACACCCTCTGCATCACTACTGAGACCCCCACAGAGTTGGGCTTTGCTGCCCACCCTGCCCTCTCCTGTGTTCCCAGGCGTTTGGTGGTTTGTGTTTGTGCATCTGCTCGGCTGTTCTGGAAGGGTCTCCCCAAGGAGATGTTCCCCATGGGTCCTATGCCTAAAACTGCTGAGGTTGCTCAGCTCCCTGTGAGGCAGAGAAGCCCTTTTTTCCCTTGGGGAAGGCTGTGATGTGTTCCCTGGAGCGTGGCTGCAGTGACCTTTCTCTGGTTTGCAGGAAGCGTTATCGGTGGTGAGCGAAGACCAGTCCCTGTTCGAGTGTGCCTACGGCTCCCCCCACCTCGCCAAGACAGAGATGACGGCCTCCTCCTCCAGTGAATATGGGCAGACCTCCAAGATGAGCCCCCGTGTCCCCCAGCAGGACTGGTTGTCACAGCCCCCAGCCAGAGTCACCATCAAGATGGAGTGTAACCCCAACCAGGTTAACGGGTCGAGGTAATGAGGCTGCTGGTGGCTCAGGAATGGGGATTTTTGTGATGGGTGTGGCTCAGTTGTCTCAATCTGTGTATTTTAGCACCATTTTAGGTGCCTCAGGATATCCCACCAGGCTCCAGGTTGCCCTGCAAGCCATGTTCAGGTGTTACAGAGGGTCTAAAATGGTGGCACAGACTTCTCGTGAGCTCGTGCAACACCTTTCCCCTGACTGCAGATAATTTTTGGATGTGAATTTGCTTTGTGCACCAGATGAAAGAGCACATATTAAAGTTAATAAAATGGGGATTTGCTGTAGCCTGGAGCAGCACCATTGATCCATTGAAGGGTGTGGTGTGTGTGATCTAACACTCCATGGAAGTTGTCAAATCCAGCAATTTGGGCAAAGTTGCCTTTGCTCCAAAGGTCACCAAACAGGGAAATATTGGGAGTAAAATCTCGTAATGGCAGAGGGAGTGAACTATTGATCTTTCTGTATTTACTGTAAACATAATGCCAAAAAGTGGAGCTGGATTTAAGAACTCAGGCTGAAAACAACAGCATAAATATGGAGGTAGGCAGGGGAGTAGAAAGGAACAGAAAAAGAAATGACTCAGCTCAGCAGGCAGTAGCCACAGAGTGTCTGTGTATTAACTGTTGTCTCAGGACATTTTTTGGGGGAATATCACTATAAAGGACACTTGTATCAATTCAATTCATCTGCAAAGGTATTGCAGTGGATTTTTGGATATTGACTGGTGGTTTTCCCAAGCTTAGGAGCACCCTATGGGACATCTGAAAAAATACAATGAAGATTTCTTTTTTTTTTTTTTTTTTTTGAAGGATATTATCCAAACAAGTGCTTTCCTGTTTAAAATGCCTGACTGTCAAAACAGTTTTCCTTTGGTGTTGCTGAAAGGGCAAAGGTCCAGAAGAGTCAGTTGCTGACAATTGTTGGTGATGTACCAGTGGAGCCTGTGCTTCACATCTCTCTGTCACAAGCACCTGTGTTGGAATCTCATCTCCCAGGATCAGTTGTTCAGGAAAACCTCAGCCCTGCGCTCTGTGGTTGCTGTTCACACTTGCTGTGCTGATGTGATGAGCTCCACAAGCAGGGCAAAGTGGTCTGCCAGCTTATCACACCTCCTCTGCTCTGTGGTGAGGATGGAAATTGTGCTGAAGCCAAATCAGAATTTCCAGTGAGTAGTCAAAGATTTGAGATAGGTGGAAATAAACGGTGAGCTGAAGTTACAAAGAATTAGAGGAAGTCTTCTTGTAAGGCTGCTTATTCAGAAGTTCAGGTGCCTTTAATATATTTCAGTGTCTTTATATATATATATATATATTTTTGTGCTAAGCAAATGCACAGGTGTAATTACAAATGGTGTATTGATTCAAAATCAGTCTTACCTGCTTCCTAAAATTGCCTCTGAAGTATTTGTGCTGGCCTTTCTGTAAGAGAGAGCTGATCACAGTTTCCCTCAGTGTAAATTCCATAAAGTGCATTGGAGTGGATAATCAGAGTTAATTGTTGCTGAGAGGTTTAGGTTGGATTTTAGGGCAAAGTTCTTCCCCCAGAGGGTGCTGGCACTGCCCAGGCTCCCCAGGGAATGGGCATGGCCCCGAGGCTGCCAGAGCTCCAGGAGCCTTTGGACAGCGCTGCCAGGGATGCCCAGGCTGGGATTGTTGGGGGCTCTGGGCAGGGACAGGAGCTGAGCTTGATGATCCTGTGGGTCCCTTCCCACTCAAGATATTCCATAATTCTGTATTTTCTCCTTCTTTTTGCTGTTTTCTGCTGGTATGTGCATGCACTGAAGCGCTCAGGATGATGCTGTGGCTCCCTGCACAGTCAATAGCAGGAGGTGGCTGCAGTTTCAGCTGCCAAAATTCCCCTTTTGTGGATAGAGGTGCCTGCATTTCCTTCCGAGGTGTCTGCACTATGCTCAGAAAATGTGGAGAGGGACAGGACACAGGGAATGGCTTCAAACTGGCAGAGGGCAGGGCTGGATGGGATCTTGGGAATTAGGAATTCCTCCCTGTGAGGGTGGGCAGGCCCTGGCACAGGGTGCCCAGAGCAGCTGTGGCTGCCCCTGGATCCCTGGCAGTGCCCAAGGCCAGGTTGGACACTGAGGCTTGGAGCAGCCTGGGACAGTGGAAGGTGTTTATTTGTTAATCTTGAATTTTTTTACAGCCTTCCCTGTTGAAAGATCACTGCAGAACTCCTAAGTGGAGACAACAAGGGGAATTCATACTTTGCTACAGTTCCTAAGGCATTACTTGCTGAAAAAAGAAATTTAATAAAAAATTACTTACAAGCTACCCAAAAAAAAAAAATGGCAGAAGAACAAAAAATATGCCATGCTTATACTATACACAAAAATAATTATAAAAATTATTGTCATTAAAAAACGCTGTTTATTTCATCAGAGAAGTTTTATTTTACATGCCTGAAGGAATAGATCTCAATACTACACTTTTAATGGAGAACTAACACTGCCAATCAACAAAAAGAAATATGTTGTGGCATTTCTAAATCTCACATACATGTGTGTATGTAATATGTCGTGTTATTACACTCTGGGAATTGAAATGTGGTATTCCTGCCAGATTTAGGGAAAACAAAATGTGTATCAGATTGTGCTATCCTGCCCTTCTGTGAGTTACTTTGCTTTTTTTTTTTTTTTTTGAGCAGAAACCTTCCCCACTCTCCTCTTTTGCACAAACTTATTTCCTTAAATGATATTATGAAATGATAATATTTTCTCCGTTCTTAAAAAGCTTTGTATGTTAAATATTACCACAAGCAGTACCTGGAGAGCTTGGAGCTACGTTTCATTTTTAGTAAAACTCTACTTGCTCTGTTTAGACCCATTTTAAAATCTCAGTTGTCCCAGAGGAGTCTAAAATATGACCTCACATTGCAGAGCCATGCAAGGGCTGCCCCGAGGATCTCCAGGGTATCCTCTGTGATTGTCCCCCCACGTGGGCACTTGGATCTGAATAATTCAGGATGCAAAGCAGGGAATGAGATCCCACAAAATGGTGGCCAGGGAGAAGTTAACATTGCAATTTTTTTGCAGTCCAGCTCTACCTTCTCACTGTGTCAGTGCTTCCTGGCCATATATTCTGTTCTTTGGAGGAGGGTATAAAATTTTAGGAGCATATTGAACCTCTTAGACATCCCCAATTAAGCACCCACTCAAAGAAGGAATGTGCCCCCTCAGCTAGGACTTTCCCCAGATAATACTGTGGGGCTGTAATTGCCCTACATTAAATTTCAAAACACAAGGGTCTCAGAGCTGGCATTCCTGTGAATACCAAAGAAATGCCATTAGAATGAAATTAAAGGGTTATTTTCAGTGTGCTGCACGGGGATTAGCTACCCACTTTTCTTTAACAATAACAGTATTTTTCAAGATAAACCCTGCAGCCCAGCACCACAAAATACAGCCTGGGGCCTTACCTTAAATTAAATAAAGCAAGTTTAAATTAAAGCTGTCATTTACCTGGCTGTTGTTGCACATATAATGCAGGTTGTCACAGGCAGTATCAAATTGAGTTTCTTTAAGTACATTAATTCTGTTTCTTCCAGGTACATAAATCTAATGAGACCTTTTGTGCTGCCCTACAGTCAATCTTTCACCTGAATGTAACAATCCCGTTTCCTGCTATTTATTGCTCCTGGGTCAGGCCAAAAAGATTCACCCTGTGGTATAAATCTGGAGGTTGCATGTGCCACAGTGTTACTTTGTCGTTTATTGTTCATTTTATTTATCCATTTTATCAAATTAGGCATGAGCAATTCTACCACGACGAGTGCAATTCTACCACGACGAGTGCAATTCATGTCATGCGTTTAGGGAAAAACTCACTCCGTGGAAATGCTCTCATGAGGCTCTGGGTACTGCCTAAACAACATTTAAATCCAGGGATTTCCCAGTGATCTTGGAATACTCTCACCCATGGGGTTCTGCCATGCCCGTGGGTGGGACTACACAAAGGTAGCCTGGAAAAATGGCATTTACTGTAAGCAATCCATCTTTTTCAGGCTGGCTGAAGTGGAACACAGAGTCTTATTCAGGCCACAGATAAATTTCTCTTGCCATGAGCAGCGTGGTGATTTCATTGAAGAAGTATTTTGAAAGTTAACTGCAGTGAAAGCACAGCAGAAGCTTTCCAACATCAGCTTGGCTGATAGAGAAGTTTTAAAGAAACGCCAGAAATAATTAGTTGTCCTTAGGATTTAATCATGTGCAAAATGTTGATTTAAGTGCTACCAGTTGTTGCTTGAAAACCATTTGAGAATGAAATTATCACTTAATACATCTTTTGTGCTGGCTCTTTTGGGAAATACCATTTTTCTTTGCATGTAACTGCCTGAATTTTCATCAAAGAGCCTCTGTACTCTCTGGGTCCGACACACTGGAGGACTTTTCAGACTCCAGGGTGAACTTGAGTTTCTTTGCTGGTGGTTTTTTTTTTTTTTTTTCCTTTTTCCCCTTGATGTGAAGCTCCCTAAGGAGTAGATTGTGCTATACAAGCCAGCAAATTGGAGTGGAGAGCCCTTGAGATTCCTTGTTACCATCCAGATGTGTGACAGCTGCTGTGCCCA
Source organism: Pycnonotus jocosus (assembly GCA_013400435.1). Classification (NCBI taxonomy): domain Eukaryota; kingdom Metazoa; phylum Chordata; class Aves; order Passeriformes; family Pycnonotidae; genus Pycnonotus; species Pycnonotus jocosus. The sequence continues at coordinate 14,887 of VWYP01032184.1, forward strand.
GGCATTGGGGAGGGAGAACTCATCCATATGGAGCTCAGTATTCCAACAGATCCATCCTGCTCCCAGGATCCAGGCTGGCAGGCTTGAAGCTGTAGGAGGCACCTCTGCCTCATGGTGTGATGCTGGTGGATCTAATCAGAGCATTTAAGCAGCTCCACAGAATCACAGAATTGTTGGATCATGGAATTGTTGAGGTTGGGAAGCTCACTCCTGTTGCCAAGGCAGGGTCACCTGGAGCAGGTGACACATCCAGGTGGGTTTGGAATGTCTCCAAAGAAAGAAACTCCTTGTTCTCCCTGGGCAGCTGCTCCACAAAGTAAAGAAATTCTTCCCCCTTTGTTGTTGAGGTGGAACTTCTTGTGGTTCAATTTACGGCCATCGCTCCTCATCATGTCACTGAAAATTCTCTCCCTGTGTCTTGAAAATGCAAAAAGGTTTTAATAAAAGAAGAAAATAATACAAAAAACAAAGAACAAAGCTGAACACAGCGTAGGGACAGGTCCCACACAGCTGCTACAACACCTTGAGAATACACTGAGAAGCTCTTTGCTCTCCCTTAAATATTGGATTATTTAGGGGGGCCTTTTTTGGCAAAAAGCCCAATAGAGAATAGCTGCTATTTTGAGGAACAGGTAAACAGACCTATCAGTGTTTTTATCTTGGCACTGAGTCAATCACTGTCAGGAGAGCAAAGAATCTTTTGGTGTTCTTCCCTTAAAAGGTTTTGGGGTGAATCTGAAACCCTTCCCTATACGGAGACACCTGCTTGGGTGTGGGGTGCATTCCTACACCCATCCTTTTGATGGTGAGCATCCAGCATGTGCAGGGACAGGCCTGATGTGCTTCACCACCCTGACATCACTTGTTTTCCCAAGGCATGGCTTTTTCCAGCCCTGGAGCACAGTCCTGGGGCAAGGGTGCCACATTCCTTCCACATCTGGTGGCACCACCGGCATCCAGCCTGGGATTCCTGGGAAACCTCAGCTCAGACTAAACAACAAGCCCAACCCAAACCCAACAAGCCCAAACCCCCCAACAGGCCACAGGATTCTGGCTCCAGTGATACCATGGTGCTTTTTTTTAACCTTTTCTTACCTTTTCTTTTTATATATTCTCAGTACCCTTACGTACTTGTAATTCCTTAAACCTAATGTCTTAACATGATCCTAATATTCTACTAAGCCAAAAAACCAAACATCCTTAAAACCTCACCTCAAACAAATTAAAAACCAAAAGACCTTACGCTGTCTTAAAAAACCGAAGCCTCCTCTAAAACATAATCCTATAAACTAAAATTAAGCCTATCTTTAAAAACACACTTTAAAATAGAAAAATGCCAGGCTATTCATTTAAGCCTCTCATTAAAACATCTTGTTAAATATGCTAATTTACAAAATCTATAACATTGTGTATGCAATCTGCGATATGTATAGATTTCAACATACTCCACCTTAAATTATTACACCATAAAAATCCTTGTTAAAGACCAAAATAAAAACCCTTTATCCCTTAACCATGTCTAACTCTTAATACTAAAACCAAAGAAAAGGCATCACCAGTAGAGTCAGCTCTTACTGCAGCCCAGGGCAGAGCTGGGAGCTGTATCCTAAAAGGAGGATTTTCAGTATTGGAGCTGCCTGTGTAAAGTAGTATTAATTTTGGGCAAGAAGACACTGATCATCTCAGACTGATAATCCTTTTTCCCAGTGACTGGGTGGTTGCTGGAGTGGCTGGAAAAATGGCAAAGTCGGGATGTGTGACTGCTTCAAGGAGCTTCTCTTTGCTCTGAAAATCCACTAGCTTAACACGAGCACTTGGTGTGTGTGTGGGGGCATGGTTTGGCACTGTTTTGAGGTAAACACGTTGCCAAGGAGAAAAACAAACTCAGCTCACTAATACTACAACTATTCTGGGTTTTTTTGGAAGCTTTTTGGTGGAGGTGCTGGCCTGGCAGGTGCTAAATAAGAAGCTTTCCAGTCTGGGATAATGGGCTCATTCATAATTTTCATGGCTACATTTGGGATCGACCGCTGAATTCCCAGCAACCAAAGGCTTTCAGATGGGCAGAGAAATACAAAAATAATCTTCAAATCATGACATAGGACCCCACAAGAGTTGTGATCGCTGTCATTATTCAGATCTATTGCCATCATTGCTTTTTTATTTCTTGTACAGGGTTTGCTGTGTCCAGAGCACTTAGGGCTGGTGGTGAGTTTTCCTCCTCTGCCCTGTCATTAGTGGGTGTTTCATTTTGATCAGGACAGCATCAGTGGGGATGTTCAGTAGTTAAGGTCTAGGAATAGCTTTTTAAGACAAAACAGAAGGTAAAGAAATCACGGGCTTCAGCATTTTGCACCCTCACAGCCCCTTAGTGCTAATGGTGAAAATCAGCAGACATTCCACAGACATGGGGGATTATGGTTTCCATACAAGATGTCACTTCTGTTTATGCCTGGCATGCTCTATTTCCCTAACTTTCTATATGATCCCTGCCCACAAAAGAAGGCACGTGTGGCTTGGGAAGGGCCCCATCTCCTGGTATTTCATATTTTACGAAACCACAACTACAGCAGCCTTACAAGCCCTTGAAATGAAATACAATTGGAGAAATGTAATCCATTACCATCATAATAGACTTTCTATAAAAATAATAAAAGGAAAACGAGGGAAAATAGGTCCTGAAAGTTATAGGCCAACTGGGAAGTCGTTGTGGCTTTGGCCTAGCTATCACCATGTCAGACCTCAGCCTTGTCCCAGGCAGCGATCTAATTGTAAATTATGTACATACAGAACATCATTTCTTAGCTTTGGCTTTCCGTGACCCCCTTCCCTGCTTTCCCTTTCTTCACTCCAACCTGACACGTAAGAAATATTGAAGTGTTTGCGCTAATGGAGGAATGACAACGTGCAGTCAAACTTAAACCAGCTGTTTCCCCACGCTGGGAGCACAAAGAGCCAGGCTGGGAATATTTATAGCTTTGACTGGCCTCTAGTGAGCCAGATGCTGATTGCCTGCGTTTGCCACCATGGCCTTGAGGCTTTAAAGCAGCTGTGGGCTGCAGGATAGCTGGGGAAAGCTAAGGGGAAGAAAATAAAGAAGAAAATGAGAAGGTTGAATTAGCCGAGGTTATTGCTTGATTGGAGATGAACGGTTGCTGTGTGTACAGCTCGGTAAGAAAGCGCCTTGTGCGGTGTTTGCAGAAAGCCAGCAGCTCTGTGTCGGGAGAAAGGAGCCAGAGGTGCCTCCAGGTGACATCTCTGAGTGACCCTGGGCCAGCCCCACGGAACCCTGAGCACCCAGCCAGCCCAGGGCACCGCACACAGAGGGGTTTGCCCCAGCTCTGGGTGCTCTGATTGCAGGGGGATGCCCCATTCCAGCATCTCCATGGCCATGAGACCCTAAAAGGAGCCCTACAAGGAGCAGAGCAGTGCCATGACTGCAGTTTTTTGTGGGTTTTTTTTTTGTTTTTTTTGTTTTTTATTATTTTTTCTTCTTTTGACACCTTATAGCAAAGATTAGCCGTGGCTTCAGCACCAGTTTAAGCAGCTTTAGGCAGTGGTGTGTTTCTGAGGGTCTCCCCTGCCTTCCACACACCTGGCAGCTCATTCCCACCCTGGCCATCCCTTTCCCAGTTACTCACCCATCCATTTATTTGCTTCTTTGTGTAAAGCTCCCCAGCCCAGGTCACTGAGCTGAGTTGTCGAGAGCCTGTGGGAGCACCCCAGGGATGTTTCAATCAGTGTGAGTTTTCTGGCATTTTCACACCTCTGCTGTGCTGCAGCTCTCTGTGGGAAATTTTGCTGTCACAAGAAGCCTTGGAAGGGAGTCCAGAGGATGAGCAGGATGAGCAGAGGGATGGAGCAGCTCTGCTGGGAGGAAAGGCTGGCACAGCTGGCATTGTTCAGCCTGGCCAGGAGAAGCTTTGGGCTGAGCTCAGGGTGGCCTTGCAGGGCCTGAAGGAGCCCCAGGAAAGCTGCAGAGAGACAATTGCCAAGGGCTGCAGGGACAGCACACACGGAATGGCTTCAAACTTGCAGACAGTAGAGTTAGATTGAATATTAGAAAAAAATAATTTACTGTGAGGTTTATGAGACCCTGGCACAGGGTGCCCAGAGCAGCTGTGGCTGCCCCTGGATCCCTGGCAGTGCCCAAGGCCAGGTTGGACATTGGGGTTTGGAGCAGCCTGGGACAGTGGGAGGTGTCCCTGACCATGGCAGGGGTGGCACTGAGTGATCTTCAAGTTCTCTTCCAACCCAAACCATTCTGTGAATCTCTGACAAGTCCTGAGGCCTCCAAAATCTCCCCTGGAAATGCTTTTCAGAGTCTCAGCACAGGCTCCTTCTCCCCTGGGAGCATCTGGCAGTTCCCACTGTACTTCAAAGTAAAACATTTTGGGGAAGTTTCAGGGTTTTCTCTTCATGGGCCACTTTTTCAGTGACAGACTCCTTGGGGAGGAAGCAGTGACCAAATTCATGACAACCTGAGTGGGTGCAGTGAATGAGGATGAGGATGAGGCTGAGCAAGCTTTGCAATGCCCTCACTATGAGCTGGCCTTGTAGCAGCCTCTGTAATCCAAGCTGTGCTTATTAAATAAACTCATGAAGACACGTAGATTTTTGGAGAATACATTTTTTTTCTCATTTATTTCCCTCTGAAGCTCAGAAATATCGAGCAGAGGAGTTTATATTGTGGGAATGACACACGTAAGGTTTTGATGATTCCTAATTTGAATTTCTCTGACACCTTGCACTTCGGCACAACACAGGTGTTTTATGTCACCTGGGGAAAATGGTAGCATAGTGAAAAGGAAAAAAAAATGTGTTTCATGCAGTTATTTATGAACTTACATCTGCTTTCATCAGAGTCAATGGCTGGCAAAACTCCAACCAGCTTCAGTAGGAGTGGGTGATAAATTTAACTATCAAATCAGCTTGATTTTAAGTAATCCTGCATAAAGGTGAGGCTTTCAGGTCCAAGGAGAAAATACTTTCTCAGCAGATATTTATCAGCTCCAGACTGAATGAAGTGTTCTTGGGTACCATGATTGTTTGTAGTCTTACCTCTTTTTAATTTATTTATTTTTTTTTAATTCCAGGTGTAACACAGTATATTTACAAAGGGCAAAAATAACAGGCAGCCGTGAAGGAAAACATCTCAGTTTTCATGTCAGACCTGGAGCTGGGGATGAATCACTGCAGAGCTGCACCCTTCATCCTGGGCACACTTTTCCAAAAGCTGCTTTTCCACCCTGCTCCCCTGGTGGTTCAGAAATAAAGCAGACTCACAGAAAGTCCTTAAAAAAACCCCCCTTTGTAGACAATCACTCTCTTGTTGTTCTGGGCACTAGAAACACCATTTTCTAGCGTCTGCCTGCATTTTCAGTTTTGCTTTCTGTACTGCAGAAGTTTGTTCCAGGCAGTTGAGTTAAGCCCTGGCTCAGTGGTTTAGGGCACACACTCAATTTGAAGCATCAGAGTAGTCCTGTTAAATCCCATGGAGCTGATTCTGTGCCTGAAATGAAGCGTGGTCTTAGGAGATTTGATGGATGAGGGATTTGCTCGTCCACCCACTGAGCTAAAGGGACAAAACTCTTGACCATCTGCTTCTGGATTTTAATGAAAAGTTATGACTTATTTATGATCTTCTTCCCCCACCCCTGTCTGTTTATATTCAGATCAGAAAAGCATCTCAGAAGCCCTGTCAGGTTGCCAAAAGCTCTGTGCTACTGGATCTTTCACATCATTTACTGCTCAGTGTTTACAAGAATGTTTTTAATGCACCATTGCTTTTAGAAGTGCTGTAGGCTGCTACTGATGGGATATTTCACTTTGGAGTCCCTTTATCCCAAGTTTCTTACTCCAGAAAAAAACCCCCAAAATTAAATAACTGTGCCAGTTAAACTAAAGGATGTTGCTGGCTATCTGTTCCCTAAAAATTCAGTGAATGGGCTGTTCTTTGTAACAGAATTGCTTTTTGGGAGTCAAGGTCCACATCTGCACAGGTATAAGGGCAGGTGGTGGAGGATGTTTCCAAATATCCATAATTTAAAATGCAGACTCACTCATGTTTTTGCCACTTGTGTTTGTCCCAACATTTCACTCAGAAGGAATCATCACAAAAGCTCTCCTTCAGCATTTATGTCTGAAACAAAAAGCAGCTTTGTTTTGCTCTGGTCTGTTTGGGCAGAAACAGGCTGCAGCCCAGGGTTATGTTTAGTGGTGTGTGGCAGGAGAGCAAAACTAAACCTGAGAAAATATTGCCCAAGTGCTCTGGTTGTGAGAGGTGGGGCTGAATTCCCCACCACACAGTGGCAGGTGCTGACTGTGTTTTCCCTCGTGGTTGTTTTTCAGTGCTGGGGCTGACAGAGCAGTTGCAGGGTTTCTACACAGGGCACTTTTCATATGGGATGTGTTTAGAGACATCCTGGAAAAAGTGTGTGAAGCCAACCTTTTCCAGGCAACATTCAAGGCCCTCTTCCTTCTCCTGAAGATGATGTTGTCAACCATTGAATGATCTTTGTGATGCATTTTATTTTTAAACTGAAAGTCAGCAGCAGTTGATGTTTTTCTTTAATATCTACCTCAACACAGAAGGGTAAAATCAGTAGAAGCACTGTGTAGAAAAAATAACAGTATCCTTTATATTTTCTTCTAGTATTTAAGGTGTACACTAATTTTTCAGCTTTCCAAGGGTGCCCATTGCAGCTGTGGCTGCCCCTGGGTCCCTGGCAGTGCCCAAGGCCAGGTTGGATTTTTTTCTTGAGGCTACCTGGGACAGTGGAAGGTGTCCTTGCCCATGGCAGGGGGTGGAGCTGAGTGATCTTTAAATTCCCTTCCCACCCAACCCATTCTGGGATTCCATGATTCCATGAATCTATGGCTTGCTTCTTGTTTAGTGAGACCACAGCACAATTTCAGGAGTTAAATGGCAGGACTGAAGGAAAGGTTGTTAGTAATGAGGTATTGCTGAAGAAACCAACCCCAGCTAACACCCTTCTTCCCTTGCCAAACAACCTCTTTACATTTAAAGGTATTCCCCACGGCTGAGTTCTTTATTTTGATTTTTGTAACAATTTTTCTCCCTCTGATGAAACACGTTGTAGACATTAAATTAAGGGACAAATATGTCTGTGTCTGCCAGAAAGAAAACTGCGATGCAATTAAAATGCCATTAGGGAACCCCCCGTGGGATGGTAAACCTAAAGACTCTATTCAGAAAGCAAAGCCAAAATTAAAGAGGTGTCTGGTTGCAGATCCTCTGCAGATTTCCCTGTCATGACTACAGTACCACGGAGACTGAGCTAGGCAGGAGCTGAAAGGTTTTTCCAGTCATGCGTGTGGTATTTTGAATCACGGCTTTGGCAAATATTCCCCCCTTTTTTTTGTGAGCCTTACATAGAAATGTGGATATATTGCATGACATGAAGTGCAACTGAGTGTGGAACAACGATGGCAGTGGAGGTGGGCAGCTCTCCAAGCCTTGGACTGCTTGGACAAGGGCAACTAAGAATAGTTTTTCCCCCAGAAAATACGCAATAAGTGTTTCTTATATGCATTTCTATGTTTCTCGCTTGTCTGTGAGGTGTTTGGAGAGGGAAATGCAGCTCCTTGAAACCACCAGGCTGAACAAGCTCGTGACCAAGCCTCCGTTTCATGTCTGGAATTAAATTATTAGTGTTTATAATTTCTGCAGAGATATGAGAGCCTGATCCTTCGATAATAGAAATAAATATATGGTCCATTGGACCTGGTTGGTGTTTTTAGACAACTGAAGGAATCTGCAGAGTCATTGGGTGGGAGGTACTGGATTTTCCAGGTGCTCGACTCCCAGTTTTCCATTTCATTCCAGGTGATTCTCTGCCAGTGATATTAATAAGGCCTGGAATAATAATGGAATCCCACCTTTCTTGTCTGCCTAGGAATTCTCCAGATGACTGCAGCGTGGCAAAAGGAGGGAAGATGGTCAGCAGCTCCGACAGTGTGGGGATGAACTATGGAAACTACATGGAGGAGAAGCACGTTCCACCCCCAAACATGACGACCAACGAGCGAAGAGTCATTGTGCCAGCAGGTTAGACCCTCCACACCAAAACTGCAGGCTAAAAAACCTGCATTTCCCTCAAGCCCACTGAGATTATTTGAGAGGGTTTGGAGGAAAGCAGTGATGTGGGTGATCAGGAGGAAGAGCAGTAATTTTTAAGGGTTATTGAGAGAATGAGCTGAAGAGGATCACAGTGAGGACACCTCCTCAATCTGTTCTTCCCATTTCAGCAGCAGAACGGGCTGATAACAGGCTCTCAGATCTTATCTGACTCCTGTAGCTCCTTTTGGAGGATTTCACCCTAAAGTGGGCAAAAGGAAGAAGCCACCTCCCTTTCTTATCTCTTGGACCAGCTGGGTGCAGGGTGTGTGGGAGAGAGAGAGAGAAAGGATCAGTGTAGCACAGATTATCTTTGAAAATGCCAAAAAGAAGCTTCTGTGGGATCAAAGAGGGCATGAAAAGCCTTTATGTGGGTTATCCCGAGTCTAAAATGAAACATTTTAATAAGCAAACTGACAACTCCACTGCAATGTAAGAGCGCAATTGAGAAATTCTCGGTCAGCCTTGGCAGGCTTGGCTGTGGCATTCAACAGTTGATGGGACAAGAAAGCTGCTGCCTTCTTGTCACTCCTGGCTGCCTTGTCCTCCAGACAAACCTGGAACACTTTGCAGAGTAATTAGCGTGCCCATTTCCCAGTCACAGCATCACGGCACCTGTGGGTGTTCCTAAACCACAGGATCTGCACAGGGCAAACTCAACACCAGCAGCCAGGAGGGAATGTTTTGCTGCTGGTTCCTCTCCAGCAGAGAGGTGCTCGCCTGAAATGTTTCTGCCTCTGCCAGGTTGCTTAATATTCTTACAGTTTTTCAGTTGCTTGGACGTGCAAGAGTACTGACTGTGGCCAGTTTTGCAAGCTGTGATTATTTCAGTTATTTGTCAAGAAAGGTGTGGACAAATCTGTTGCAGTGTCCTCTGCAATGGTATTGTCAATTCAGTTCTGGAGACAGGAGAGTGATGGTCTGAGTAATGAGTGTCCTGCCAAACACTGAAATACACAGCTTTTGAATGTTCTCCTAAAACATTTCTCTTCCTGGTGTTTGGCACTTCTTTTTTAAAAAGTCTTTTAGTAATCCTTAGCATGATTAGCTCAGCAAGGGATTTTTAATTTAGTGTATTCCTGGAGGTGTGTTTGAATTGGGTTTGAATTTCTGTCGAGGAGCACGGTGGTCACAGTCACAGCCTTGCCATTTTGAGGTCACTTGGAGAAATTAATGGGCAAAAATCAGTTCTTTTTGATTATTGCATAGGCAGTGTGCATCATGTGGTAAAGTTGGAAGTAAAATTCAACATTCTGTTCATCATAATGAAGGGATGTTTAAAAATTACATATATAATGAAAATATTTTGGTCATTTTCCTGGTGTTTGGTTGTTTACTTCATCCAGACCCAAGATTTGCCACCAGACCTGCATCCCTCTAGATTCCTGCTTTTTTCATACCAGATGGAGGCATTATTTTGAGTGGTTTTTGGTGGAAATCAGGAGGTTTCCACCTCTTTCAGACCAGCCTGAACAACAGTGAAAATAGAGGGAATGGCAGTGAAGTTCAGCCATAGAAAAGCTATTTGGGGTGCCATTCATATCCCAGATTTTCATGGGATGGACAACAGCCAGTTCATCTCCACGTGCTCCATTCTCAGCCTTGAGGATATCACAAAATCACAGAGTCATTAAGATGATAAAAAAGAAAGTCTTGAAGAATTTTTTTTTTACCTTGATTTTAATATTTTCTCTGGAAAAAGTATAAATTCTTCATGGTATGAGCTGAGGGACCTTTGTGTTGTTGGTTCCTTACTCAAGAACAAGGAAAAGTAGAGTGGGAGAGAAATAGAAAATGAGGAGTTTAGAGGGGGAAAAAACCAAAAAACCCCAAAAAACCAAAGAAACAAAAGAAAAAAACAAAACCAAAAAACTCCCCTGCTTAAGTTAAAATGAAGAATT
>VWYP01032185.1:0-35786 GCA_013400435.1 Pycnonotus jocosus
GTGCTGCACCCCTAAAAGAGGTGAAACAAAGTATTATTTATACAAAAGTAAACTGGGTACCTGTAAGAGAGATCACCTTTTTGAGATCCCTGTGTCTTCTTAATGAAGGTGATTGACTTGGGCTTGAATGGCCAGTCTGCCAACGTATAAGTGAAGGAAGATCCCCCTAGCTCACACAGGCTGGACATACCTGTACCCATATGCCCTGTAAAATAGACAGTAAAAGTAGTAAAAGGAGAGATTCAAGGTTTTGCCCTAAATTCTTGTAGGATTTGTGGTTTGGGAGTTCTGTAAAAGCAAGCATAATTAAACTATTGCAAGTGGCCTGCCTGTGCATAAGCTGAGCTGCAGAATTTCTGCAGGGTGACATGTTTTATACACTCAGTGCTTTATATAGCCCAACATAGTCCATAGTTAATTTAATAATAATACACGTAGTATCAAGTTTAACACGTTTAAAATTTTGTAAATGGAGGCTTTTGGTATTGTGTGATGGTAAAAAAAGTTGAGACAAATCCAAGAAAATAGTTATTAGAAAAAGGCAAAGAGAAAGCATGTGGGCAAAACCTAAGCCAGTGTTCTCCAAGATAACATGTTTAGATTTTGTTTGGCATGTTCTTTGCTGCTGTACACCAGCAAATGATAGATAGGGAGAAATTTTACACAGATTTTACAGAAAACTGAAAAAAATTGCATATCTTTTTTTGGATACCTAACTACAATTTTTTGCTGCATCTTCTCTCGTGGCAAATTTAGACAGTTCTGTTATGAGGATATCCAACATGCTAACCCTGATCCTCCCAAATCTCTGCCTTTCATCACGTTCATCAAGTTGTTCTGCCACTGCCATCAAGTTGTTCCAGTCACTTCATGTTTCAGTGTGCAAAGTTCCCCATTAGTACATGTATGGGAGAGAATACAACAGGCAAACATCTCAAGATCATTTATGCACATGATATTTATTATAGCTAAATGAAAACAATCCCACTACTGTGAGAAGATGGACTGAGTGGTTTTTTTTCCAAGATTTTGTATGCTCTGCTGGGCACAAGACAGGTGCTCACCTTGAAACAAGAACTACTGTTTGCTGACCTATGCCCTGCAGATCACCAGGAATTTTCATTGAAAAGTTTAGATGTGGTAAACTGATTGTCTTCCACTTACCAGCACATCAGAATGTTTTGGCCATATGAAAAGCATCTCAATTAAGTCAACAGCTTTTCTTGAGATTTTGGGCGCATAGTTAAGCAGATTGTAAAGCTGATTTGACAAGTGGCAGTACTAACATCAGTTTATTTTTTTCTTCACTAGAATAAAATTCATGGGAAATTTTATGCATAATCTGTTCAAATCCAGTGGGAAAATAAATTTTCTTCATGGCTTCATATTTGTAAGTCTAACTCACCACTGCATGCTCCAGTTTTACACTTCAAAAGTCACCCATTTTCTTCACGTGCAGTATTTTTGGACAATGCATCAAAGCCTATAGATTTCAATAATTACACACTTAATATCTGCTGCAGCTCCAAAACCCATCCTGATATCTCATTCTGTGGTCTTCCAAAACTGCCTTTAAAATCAGTGCCAACTCGTCTACAAATTCTGTTCTCTCAAAACACTTTGTGTGGCTTTTTTTGGTAAGTCTAATTTTAAATCTTATGGTCTTTGATGGATGTACAAATTCATTTAATCAGTCAGTTATCCTGCAATATAGGCATCTGAGTCATATGCTCTCCACCAGCCTTTGCTTGGTTAAACACCAGATGGATGAAACAGCTGTATAAATCTTTAATCCCTGTGACAGCCTTTCTTTCATTTATTTTTTGACTTATGTGGTTAGTTTCACTTGTGTGTTTTTCCAATTAGAGAGTTAACCAATCTCTGTCATTCAGATCTATTTAACACACTTTGTCTTTAGCTTAGGAAATTTTACTTTTATATTGATATTTCAATTTATGCATTAAATATTTAGCCTGCATTTGAAGTAATATTGATGTTGTTGGTATTTCTGTTCATTATCTGTTAATATATCAATGTTAGTGATATAATAAAATCACACATTATCATGACAGTTTGTGGTTACAGTCTCTTTCTTTGGAAAGGTTCTTTCTTGTAAGATAATCTTCTATTTCAAAACTATTAATTTTCTAATCAATTCTGCTTTTTTCACACTGTTCTGGTTTGCAGTTGCATTATTTCTTTAATCTCACTATTTCAAAAAAATAATATAAATTTAAACTGAGAGACAGTGGCAGAACTATCTGTTGGAGTGTACATATTATTAAATGGTTTGATACACATTTGAGCTCTCTCTAGAAGAATAAAATAATACTTTGTTACCATGATTAAAGGAGATGCTTGTAAGAAAGCATGCATTGTACTAAACACTGAGGAGAATTCTTAAACAGATTTAAAGAGACACAATGCATTTTGTCTCTGTGGTCCAAAGACTGCGACATGGGAAATTTCGTGCAAAGGCAAAGAACTGTTTAATGCATTTGACTATTGAGAAGACATAGGAAGAGGGTATAAGCTCCTTTAACCATGCAGCTTAAATAGACAATAAAAAAATTACCCTATAAGAATGAATTTGGGGTTCTTTTAAGGAAAAAAGCATGTTCACATGGTTGATGTGGTTAGAGTAGAATCAAGACAAATTTGTGTATTTCCCCCACCACAGAATGTCTTGTCTAGGTTTGGAGTAACACTGTAATCATTTTTCTACTTAGGCAAAAGTGAATGGGAGGCAAGTGGTGAATACCAATTCTGAGTTAGGAAAGGCTGTTGTGGCACCAGCACAGCATCAGCAATGCTTTGGCTAATTTTACCACTCCATGTAGTAATGTAATTTCTGAGTTCCAAAAAGATTCCTTTCCAGGTCATCCAGGGCACAACATAAAAATCTTCAGACTTTGCAATCAGAAAATAAATTTGCATAGGAAAAAGAGTGAGAATAAACAGTGATAGGAAAATTAAAACTTTAATAACTCTTATGACAACATGCCTCTAGAGTATAATAAATAAATCTAAAGCTCCAGGATATCTCTCAAGATGCTGAGAGGACAATGAGACTCAACAAGCTGTCTCATGACCCTGAAATTCTTTAACGTTACTAAGTCCCAAGAGATTCTTGAAATTATTTCATTCTTTACGTTTGCTCTTGTATGTTCAAAGCCTGTGGAATAGGACAGGATTGGGAACAACTATTCACAACTAGTCCTCTTCTGCATGTGAATAATATACTGTCTAAGTGATGTGAAGTGAGTGCAGTTGTAAGGACATGTGAGGTTTCTCCCTTCACCTTGATATTTCAAGGATATGATTTATAATAACCTCATCATTTCAAGGCTGGAAGTTGACTGAATTCATGCTCCCTTCTTAATAGCTTTTCAGCCCTGTGTGCTTTTGTTATCATGTCTCATATCCACACACACTGGAGTTTTTATCAAAGTGAAAGGAATCAGAGTGACCATAGTGTAAAGTAATTTTGTTCAGAGAAGAGACTCTTGGTGATTTCTTCTTTGCAAGGTAGCCCAAAAAACAGAGTGGTTCATGCCCCTGTATAGAAATACAATCTCACATAACCAATGCTTTGATGTTTTTGATGTGTTTCAACCATTTCTGAAGTATTTCTAAGCATATTAGCTATGATATATGAATGCATTCTCAATGTATGGAAATAACCTTGAACTTCGACTATATTGCTGAAAGAAAGGATCTATTCTTCATTCCAAAGAAGTGTATAAGAGTATTTAATGTAAGGACTATTTCTCATTTCAACTCTATGGAAATGTAAATTGCCTATACCTGTATAGAACCCCCACCTTTGAACTTCCAGCTTGATATCAACACTTATTTTGCTTGTAGGGTGATGCCAGTTGCATGTCCCTTGTTTATTTTCCTCTGCATCTGCATGCAAATAATTCCTTCCTGTCAATATCAGTTACCCACATGTAGCCAGAAGAGATTGGATCTCACCCCATTCCAGTAACATTTTTCAAACTGTTATAGCTATGAGATGAAATCTCATTTATTTTATGGCCATAAATTCCAACAGGAAACAGGAATAATTTCTTTTTCATGGAAAGAATTTCTAAACCTCTGAGATGATGCAACACTGTCTTTCCCAGGGAAAGTAGCTAAAAAAGCTACTGAATTCTTAAAGAACTTAACTTAAAAGAGGTTTATCTGTCTTTTAAAATTGAATACATTGTAGATATCAACATATGTGGTCTTCTGTTGCTATGAAACTAGGAAGAAACTGAAATCTCTCCCTTTACTTGATTTCACTGGTGTAAGACAGACAGTGATATATAGGAATACACTTTCTGCATTAAGATTTCTAGAATTTTCCTCATATTTTATCTGTGTGGTTTGGACTGGTTACTGCTGTCCTGTCATTCTAAAATAGATAGAATGACAATTAAATCTTTCATAAGATTTAGGTAATCCTTATTAAGCAACACAGACTTCTGCGCTTCAACTCCACATGGAAAGACGTCCTTGATGTTCATTAATACTTTCTCTACATATTTTCTGCTTTTAAATCTGATAACTCTCGAAACCACAATGAAGGAATCAACATTAAATATATTTTTAATTATCCCATTATTATTATCTTTGGACAACACAATTTATAAAGCAAATGTATATAATTCGTGATTTTTTTACCATAGACATTTGGAGGGCTTCATTTCAAGAAAACTAAAATCTGTAACTTTGATATTATGTCCAAACAAACAGGAGACTTAAATACATATATTTAGGGTTATATTTTGCAGGAGTTAATCATATTTATTATTATCCACAAGCCAGTGGCAAGTGTCCAGAAACTGCAGTCTGTACTTTTTTGTTATATATGTGGGCATCTATATATATGCATTTTAATTTTTTCATACATACACACACATATAGTGCATGCACCTACTGGCTTTTATGTGAAAACAATCATGACTATGACTTGCTGATTGTTTTCAAAGACAGTGTAAAAGATATTTTGCTATATTTTCCTGAACACATCCATATGTTCAGTAAAAGTGTTGCTGACAAAGTCTTGGAGAAAGCCTCTAAGCCACAGACATTTCAGTTTGCCACAGCTGGAAGAATAGTTTATACAGATTTTCAGCATTAAAATAAAACAATTTTATTTGGAAGATGGAATAAAGCATCGTATTCCAAAGGAATTCCTTGGAGAGGCACTTCATATTTTGGTTTCAAGGAAGCAAGCTACCAGACAACAGAACATCTTATTTGATAATCTTGTGCATTTTCTCTGTGAATCTGAGAGCACTGCAGTTCAATAGTGGGACAGCAACTGTTTCATTTGTCATGAAATGTAAGGTGGAAAATTCTATATCAGTGGAAAAAAAAGGAAAAGGAAAAGGAAAAAAAGGAAAAGGAAAAGGAAAAGGAAAAGGAAAAGGAAAAGGAAGGAAAGTTTCAGTGTTAGTTCAGTCCTGGAGTTTTTTTCTGTAATTGAGAATAGGTTGAAATTAAACACCTCAGCAGTCCTAGGATAGCTTCAACACAGCCTGTTGCCTGATTTTCTTCAACTGCTTATTACTAGAAAATACCACATATCACATAAAAATCACATATTTATACATTAAACTAAGTTTATGTTTTATGTGAAGGTCTGTCTTCTTTTTCTTGCTCTGTTTCCCAGGGTTTCATAATCAGCCGATTAAACCATTTAAGATCCACTTTTGCTAAAGAATTCAATTCTCTAAATTTTTTGTCACACATGTAAGGATAATAATATCCACTTAGGCAAAAGTATCTGCCTTGTACAAATATTAGTCATCCTGCTGCAGGAACACAATGTGACAAATATTACTGTTTACCTACAAAAGACACTGTTTCCCTATGAAATCAACAGTCAATACGTTGAATTTCTTGATACCTGTACAAATGGGAGCAAATTATTACGTGATAGACTATCCCTATTTGTTGTTTATTTTCTCTTCTGTTACTTAACATTTGATACTATAACTATCCTAAAACATATAACTTACATCAGCTTGATCAGTATTTTTAGAAAATGTATTCTAAGATGAAGGTTAACTTATGAAGGAATGATTCAGGTAGAAACATGCTTGTGGTGCAAGTGCACAGAATTCAGGGAAAAGGGGCAGCAAACGCTACCTGAAGCCCCTTTGTAGTGCAGCCAAATGGAAGGAGCACACATCATAGTGAGACCACCTCGCAGAGACAGAATATACATTTGAACATAAGCATGACTAGCCATATTTAGCAACAGGAATCTCATCCACGCTTTCTTTCCTGTAGCCACACCACATTTCTGCAGAGTTTGTGTTTGGTCTAGTCAGTGATGGGCTTGTCCATGGTGCAGTACAGCCACCTTACCTTGCACTCTGACTGTGAAGATCTCTCACTGACGATAAGAAAACCAAGAGTAATTTTTCAATAAGTAAAATATTTGAAACATCCTTTAAAGAATTAATATTCTAGACTACAGTGGTCAGGCTCATCCTTCAAAAATATCTTGGTCTCAGTTACAGTTCCTCAGACCTGCTGAGTCACTGCAGATAAATCTCTTCAATAATCATGAAAATAAGGTAATTATGTTAATTTGGTTTGAGAGGTATTTTGTGATCTTCTGATGAAGTGTATTCTGTAATAAGCAGAGAATTTATTACTCAGAAAGTATAATATTCTTTCCATCTGGCAATATTCTTGAAAATAGAAGAAACTTTCAAGACCTGCCTTTCTACAAGTCAGGAACTGAAAGTGTTTCTCCTTTCTCTTGTTTCATCTTGCCTTTTTGAGCCTGTAAGAATCAAACAAAAACAGGGTAGATCATGATATCCACAGATGTTGACAGTCCATTCACACAGGACAAATCTCATGAAGAGGGGAAACAAAAGGACTTCTGGAAAAACAAAATCGAAAGTCAAAGAGATCAAATAAAAACAAACTGCTGCTCAGTCCAGCTAAATAAATAATGGCAATACAAATGACAGATGATACCAGTCTGGATGAAACAAAGAATGACATTTTTTCACACCTTGTTTTTTTCAAAACTCACATCTCAGCCAAAGTAGATAACACTCCAACTGAGAAAAAATGATTTGCCATGAGTCTTGACAATATGGAAAGTGGATTTTACATTGAGAAATTCTTGGCAGAGTCTCCTATTTCTGCTTAAGGAATATTACTTGGCTCTAGACTGAGATAATATGGATGAGGGAAAGACAATGAAAGAGTAGATGATATAGAAGGAAAAGGAGAAACAAAATTTTTATTCTAAAACCAAAGGAATTTTAGTGTTACTTATGCAATTGTGCAATTTGTCTGCTTTGTAAGTAACACATATATATTAAACACACTATGTAAAGAACTAACACTGATCTCCACTTTATCAAAGAAGATCTTCACGATTTTCCACTTCTAAAATGGAGGAAGTGTTAGTCAGCAAGGTCTTTAGGCCACAGGCTGGTCTCTCTGCCCTTGCTGCTTAGGAAAAGCCACACAAAAGCCAAGAACTATTTACTGTGATAAGGTCTCTGAGTGATATAGAAGAAATTGTTCACTCAAAAAGAAGCAAGCAGTACATACACAGGATTATTTTGTTACCATTATTTAGGCTTCAATTCAGCAAAACACTTGAGTATGCTTTAAATCCATTAATTGTTGTTAATTAATTGAGACCCTCCTGTAATATTCACAGCTTACCTTTGAAGATACACTATTCAAATTCTCCACACTGTACAATGAATAAGACTTTTTCATGGGCTTCATTTTCTGTCTTCTCTGGCTTTTGTTCTTTCATGCCCAGAGTGAGAACTGTTGCAGCACGCTAGAGGCAGAAAGAGTCCATAACCTGCACCTTTTAGCAATCGCCTTCAGTTTTATTGTTGAATTTCTGGTTTTCAGTTCTGTGAAGTGCCTGTGCTGGGCTAAAATTAATTGTGACTGAAAAAGAATGGCATTTTCAAAGTTGTTATGACAATCTGCTTCCTTCATTGAAATGCATAAGGCCTAGATATTCCATTTTTTTCCAAGGCCACTTGCGTAACTCTTAGCAAATATATTGGCTATGTGGTTGATGACTCAATTGTCCTGGAATAAAATACTGCATTGACAAATCTACTTGTACTTCTGAGTGTCACCGAATAAGTGATATTCATTCTTAAAGCAGGCATTTCCTGCCAAATCCTCAATCAAAATTATTAGTTACAGTTAATAAAAGCAGTTCTATGGGGACTTAGTTAACATTCTCCATTTTCAAGTTAGAAAGACTTTGAGTGAAAAGATCAATTTTATGTATTCCTGAGGACCTAGCACTGACAGGTCAGATTAACATACTGGTCAAAAATTTCTAGTTCTTCTGAAAGAAACACAGCTCTTTCAAAGACTAGCTTTTCATTCAATTCACCTTTTTCCTTTATTCTTTGAAGGCAAGAAGCCCAAAGAAACTTTCTTAGTGATTTTCCTTTCTTCAGTTTGAGCATATGTGAACTGAAACCTTAAATTTGAAACATTCACCATGAACAAAAAGAAATTTGTATCATTTCTCAGTGCTATCTATTAAAATGTAAACTTGATTTCTATCAGCTACAGTTTTCTGGGGGGCACAGGCTTGTCTTTGTCCTCTTTTGCACCAGAACAGGCAGGCCACAATAACTTTATAAACCCTGTGTTTCTCCTAGAGCTAGAATGCAAAGCAGTTCTTCAATAGCTCCTGTGAAAATATAAATCTACTGTTTGTATGTTGTTTAACTTACTTTTCCTTTTTTAAATTTTTCCTTTTTAATTTCTCCTCCTTCATCAGAGTAATTTTTTCCAAACAATAAAGTGGACGGGGGTGGATTTGGATTAGGTGATGCCTACGTTTAGTGTTTTAAATAGCAGTCAGAACTGGGTCCATTGTTAGAGCCAATGGGAAGAGGCAGAAGGATGGAGAGTTTCACTAGGCGGCAGCAGCCAAGATAAAGAGATGCAGTTCACCAGGGAGAACAGGGATTTTTGGATAGGCTGAAGAAGAATAGCCAGACAAGGACCATGTCAAATCAGGCCACAGTGAGAATGAGAATGAGAATGAAGGACCGCAGAAACATGGAGAACTTGAAGTTATTGGGTGACCAGGCAAGTCAAATAAACACATGGAGATTTGGACAAGGTTTGGAAGGAGTCAAAGAGTGAGCTTTGAGCTGCAGAGCTTGAGCTCTCTAGGATAATGGAGGGCTTAGAAGGGAAGGGATTTGGAATTGAATGAAGCATCTCTTGTCAGGACAAGACTAAAATCAGAATGAAATAGAGGATAAGAAATGTCTAAAAGGCAATAATGTGAAAAGTCTGTGTTGCCTGCTAGCCAGTTTTATTAGGTCCCTAATATACAACGACAACTGCTACCAAAGCCATTATATGTACAGACTACAGTTGTCTTCGGAGAGATACAGGCATGATCCTGGCATGTCTGAGATGAAATGTTAAATGTGGCATGGATTGGTCAGCAGGTGCCACCATGTACTGAGAAATGTGGAATCCTCTTTTTGTGGTTTAAAACCAAATGACAAAGCAGTGTCTAACTGAAATTGGATACAAAAACAACTTAATTACAGATAAATGCAATTTTATAAATTATTGTACTTGTCTGCTGTACAAGTGGGATGGCATTGTCCAGGAGACAATTTGGCTGAATTAGGCTAGATGCTAGCCATGCTATGCATAGACTTTATGCAGGCTTGGAGTTCTTTGGGTCCTCTCCTGACAATAATCTGATGACCATCTGATTTGATCGACAAAATCAAATTCTTGATTGTGTCATTGAAATTTGTGCAATGCCCAAAAACTGTCACCATTGCTTGGTGCTCACAATCTGCTTGTCTCAAAGACTACACAACAAGAATTAGGTTGCTTACTCTCTTCTATCCTTAAAAGTAAGTTACTCCCTTATCTTGTTGACTAAAGTCCATATGTTAATAGCATGTTAGCAGGACCCTGTGTGAACCTGTGTGAACTGCTACACTTCCACTTTTTGTTCCATTGACACACCCATAAATATCCATACAGATTACTTCCATGCATTGCTGTTTGTGAAACTATATATACATATTGAGACATCCTCCAGATCTTAATAACTGAACCAATAGTTAATGCCACTGATATGAGAATTTGTCCAAGTAAAAATACTCATTACAAACGTGGCATTATTCACATACTTACAATTGTCTAGTTACTTGCAACCTCATTTATCATTCTCAGTGCTGTTGAGCACCAGAGTCAAGATTAGGTTTTTTGTGGAAGACACTGCTTGCCATCTAGTGCCTTGCCCATAGGTTGTTATACATGTATTTTTGTACACCTGCCCTCCTGCAAAACTCCTCACCACTCATTTTCCAACAGTCTGTTGTGAGAGTCATGGTAGCAGAAGTGTTTGTGGGTGGATGGCATATGCTGGCACTACACGTAGCACATATCAGCCCTCTAAGCACAGCAAAACAGATTTGGTATGTCATGATGTCTTTTTTTGACCTTGGTGGCCCAGATGGGTTACCCAAATATTTCCATCTGTGTTTTTTCCATTGTTTAATTCATTCCAACACAGGATTGGCTGGCATCCAGGAGCTGATATGGACGTCCAGTGTAGTCCTGGCAATTAGGGCAGTAACTAAAGTGGTTATTCTATTCCTAATATTTCAGTTGCTTTGGGGACTCCAGGTGTTGCAGATCTCTTTCTTTTGGGCTATGTGGCTAGCTTCTCATCCTCAGTATCTCCAAAATCTCAGTCATTTTCTTCGGATTCCATCAGCAACCTGCAGGATATTTTGTATTCTACCAGAATCTCAGCTATGGCATAGGGTCACTGCTGCGCTGCAACTTGTTTCACTTGTTGAAAGGCTTACTGATATTTAACTTTGATTTGTGCATGGATCACTTCCGCTTGAGGTGATCCTCTCTTGTTACTGTCTTGTCCTTTGGGGATAACTAAAGGCCATATCCCAACACCTTTTTCAACAAGGCCTAATTTTCTCTAACTCTTGTTTGGTGTAAAGTAAGAGTGATTTTCTGCTGCATGCAAGGCTGAGAGTTCTTGAGGCATCTGTAAGGCAAAGTAAGGTTTTGAGTTGAGAGGAGAAGGGTAGATCAGGTGTAGTGCCCCAAAACATGGGTATTTACACTCAGGACTGTGGTTTCAGGAAAGTGGTGCAGAGGGGAATTCTTCCCTTCCCTTCCCTTCCTCCACGCAATGCAGGAGAACTTCCAGTTTCTTTATCATTTTGAAAACATAATCATAACCCTGGAAATATAAGAGGCTAATTACTATAAGGCTATTGGGTAATATAATGATTCTATTAAGTATATAGCATATTTTTGTCTGTATGGTAAATAGACAAGTGCATTGAGAGTGGTTGAGCACTGGGACAGGCTCCACAAGGAAGGGGTCACAGCACCAAGCCTGAAAAAGTTCAATAAGTATTTGGACAACACTCTCAAGCATGTGCTGTGATTCTTGGAGTCTTGAGCATGGTCAGGACTTAGACCTCGGTGATCCTTTTGGATATTCCATGATTCCAATTTAAAATTGGTAGTATTAAATTGCACATTCTTTCCAGAGGATGTATTCTCACAGTTGAAATTGACTACATCAATATGAAGCAACGTATACAGATACCTGAAACCTTCAAATACAAAAATAGAGCTACTTTGAATCACTGACAGTCAATGCTACAGCAAAGCTTAAGAAATTTTCCTTAAGAATTTCAGAGAGGTTCCAAAGTTTTGGAAGAGGAAAAAAATGAAAAAAGTACTGTTTTCATCAGCTGAAATGCAAAAGGCATTTTGCCTGGTGAATTTTAAGCATGTATGTAAAGAAAAGTTTTGCTCAATTTTAGCTCCAGTATTTCCTCAAGTATTCATGTGAGTTTTTCTTTGTAGTCCAAAATTTATTAAAAATACAGACTTGTGCAAGCCATTATTAGAATCAGAGAAACAGGAGGTTTTGCTCTTCAATAAAGCCAGTGACAATTTCAATTAGATTTCTCAGGCTTTTCTTCCCAGAGTCATGGTGTTGTAGTAAAAAAAGATTGAATAGTTTATTGGATTCAGCTACCATATAGCTTTCAGTGTGTCAGAATGGATTTTTTAAGTGCAGAAAACAGAGAAAACCTGATGAGAAAATGATGAAATTTTCACTATTATTGATATTGTAAACCCATAGATTTGCCACATGTTCAGTATAGCTTGGTTTAAAGTGTGAGATACTTTCCCTGTGTGTAGGACTGATCAACTTATCATTGACCAAAGGCAAGTACTTCTGACCCAATGTAGTAAACAAAATGTTATCACTCATATTTAAATTATTAGGTGACATTTCAATGTAAGAATGTCTTCACACAGCATCCTTGAGAATTACTTGGTTTCTTCGTACGTTGAAGAGAATAGTCTTAAAAGCAGGCTGATGATTTTCTTTTGCCAATAATTACTGCCACTTCCTCATGACCTTCAGCAAGGGCATCACAAGTGGCAGGTGACAGTTCTGAGTTGTGAAAAAAAGCACAGGTTTTAAAGTTCCTTATCAAATAAATGAATACGTTATAACTGTAAAGCCCTGCTTGTTCCCATCAGAAAAGTTTTTGACCTCTGAAAACTGGTAAGAATCCTGAAGTTGGAGGAATCACTGGTGCCATGAAGCAGGTGCTGCATTCTCCAATCTCTGCTGGTTTTCACACTGTTTCCCTGGAAGTCCAGTTTGGCCACAGAACTGAGAAACATCCAAGCATTTTACTTATTTGTTTGTCTTCTCCAACTATATTCAAGTGAGGAAATATCTTTATGGCAGGCACTATAACAATGTTAATGCTGATAAATTGAACTCCCTAGCAAGCAGCTTCCTCCTCATTCTGTACACAACAACTACAGGACTCCCAGCCCAAACTGGGAGGCAACAATGCACACTGGGTATGCGCAATAGCCAAGGGCTCACAAACAGCCCTCTGCAAAACATTTCTGCGCCTCTCTGCAAAACTCCAAGTGCATTCAACAAGCACTGAAAATGAGACCATTTATGCTAATTTTTTCCAAAAGATTGTCTAATATTTCATCCTTCATTTTTAGGCCATTAAGAAAAATATTTGAGATGAGAATAAAAGTTCTTATTAGCATTTTGTATTTATATGCTTCCTTTTTTACAATCTTGTGTTGTCTTTGGTATAGAGAATATTTTTTCAATTTTTACAGTTTCTGTGATCAAAAAATACACTATCTTTAGAGCAGTGTTTGAACAAACATAATGGCATGGCATTGATGAAGGAGTTTCACGCCTGTAGTTCATAAAAGCTCACCAAAACTTATTTTAGTGATCCACTGACTTTATTTGGTGATAGATTTTTAAAATGGAAAATCAGCCACGGTCTAATATAACTCAGATTAAAAGCTGCTAAACATCCCATAAGAATAGAAATTGGAAATTAAGAACATTTCTCTTCCACAAGAACAGACATTCCTCAAAACTCTTTGCCCTAATTAACTGTGTGGCTTAACTCTAGCTGGCAATTAAGCACCATGCAGCTGCTCACTCATTCCCTCACCCCGGCACACTGGGGAGGAGAATCAGAAAGAAAAGGTAATCCTTGTTGGTTGAGATAAGAACAATTTAATAATAGAAACAAATCATTGTTGTTGATACTATTGTTGTTGTTGTATATTTGTTAATATTAGTAATAATAATAATTATAATTGCAAGGAGAGGCAGAGAGAATAACAGAACCCAAGAAAAACAAGTGATCACCAAACTGCTCACCACCCACTGACCAATATCCAGCCTCTTCAACCCTCTTACAGGTAACTCCTCCAATTTAAATATATGGCACAACATTCTATGGTATGGAAAATTCCTTTAGCCAGTTTGGGCCATGTGCCCTGGCTGTGCTTCCTCGTGGCTTTTTATGCAGATCCTCACTGGAAGTTCATGGGACACTGAAAAATCTTTGACTTCAGGCAACCTCTAGGCAAGAGCTGAAACATTCATGTGTTTTCAACATTATTCTCGCATTACACCCAAACCACAGCATAGCACCAGCTACTAGGAAGAAGATGAACTCTGTCCAAGCTAAAACCAAAACACTAATCCATCTAACCTGAGTGTACTTTTCTTGAAAGGCATTCCATGGGGACATTTTGACTGAAAAGTTTTAGATTGTGAGATTTCTGAAGACTGTTAAAATTTTTATCCACATTTGAAGGCCAAAACTAGTGAAGGAAGCATACAACACAGATGTACTTGAATCTGAGTTTTCACATGATACTATCACGAGTTTTTCATGTTACTTCCTTTATGAAATACTGATGTCATTCCGTCATCTACCCAAAGAACAATTTCAGCCCTCCTGTTCTTGCCCACACAGTAACTTAAAAAACATCTCTGTGGGATTAAATTAATTACGTTTATGTGCAATCTTCTCATTATTCAGTTTGTAAGTTTCTAAAAGATAAACCAAGTTCACTAGATGGGAGAGACTACTCTTCAATCATGGTAAGAAGTACTAATTAAATCCTTTATTGCAAATGAACAGTATTTCATTGTCTTTGCAAAAGTTACTGTCAGGAGTCTATACCTGTGATACTCAAGATAGATGTTTCTAATTCTTCTCTGCTATTTATAACAAGGCAGCCTGTGAGCTTACTTTCCTTACAGCCTCCAAGATGAAATTATTTTTTGGTCATTATGAGTCAAGGTGCATTACTCACCTTGAATTTAGAGTGATTTTTTAATATTGTTTAAAGCGCCTATGGAATAGCTTTGCATTTATTCTGTTCTTTTATTTGGATAGGTCTTAGAGCCTTGATTAAGATTGATGCTCCCGGTTCTAAAAATTGGCCAATCATGTACAAATCTCCGGCAAAGTTAAAAATATCAAAGACAGTACCTCACATACTGATTATGGCCAAGAGAGCAGAAGAATATGCAGAAGTTTAGATCCCCATTTCCTGAACACGTACATTAAGATACACATAGACAAATGAGAACCTATGATCCACACAACACCAGTAACTCCACTCAACAGGTCATTCTGCAAGAGGCTGCACATCCAGGAATTATATTTTAAAAATTTAGATGAACAGAACTTGTTTCATTGAATTCGTTCCACTGGCATCTCCATCGGAGAATTGCATTCTGTTTAAATGATTAAATTGTTTTCCTTTCAATTTGAAGAGGGACTAAGAGGTGTGCAAAATTATTCTTTTTAATTGATCCTTTTTTCATAGTTAAAAACCATTTTTCATTCAGGATTTCTGAGGTGGTTTGCATGAAAAAAGAGCCTAGACAGTGCTTACAGCCTAGCAGATGTGTTCAACTTTTCAAATCTTCAGTTTCTGTGTCTTAAAGCTGTTATGTACTTGCAACCTGCACTTGCAAGCACCTAATTTGAAAAGAAAATAGTATTTTTTTTTATTATTTTCTTGAACCTAATATTCTATGACTCTGCAGACCATGAGGGGTTTTTTCCAGACTTTAGAAAAGGTAAGTATATTTAAGTGATTACGGTGGTTTTGCTGAATGTCATGTGAGGGTTATTACAAAAAGTGAAATATTTTCTTCAATATAAAACTCTTCATTCAGCAGTACTCAAAATATCTTCTTTCTATCCATAAATTAATTGTTTCAAAAAATAAAGCAGACAGATTGGGCAAGATTGGTATCTGATCATAGGTTAGGCTTCCAGAATACTGGCAATCTGGATTCATATTTCTTTAGTTTAGAAGTGCAAAATGACTAAAATTTTCCACAGCTGTAAATTGACAGTTTCAATTTAACCCTATTTATTTAAAAACTTTAGATATATAACAGAATTTTAGCTTTAGAAGTCATGTAATAAAAAAGGTTATTTTGATGGCAAGCTCTGAATGTGTAAATCTTTAGTTAAATACTCAGATTTGATATGCAGCCAAAAAAAAAGAATATTTAATCTGTAAAAATATATCGTATTCTACCCTTCTTAAGCATGTAAATCATACCTCCAGACAAAATGAGACCTAAAATAGGTTAAAATTGATGTGAAAAAAGACTTGAAATACAAATGTTCCACTGCCATCCACATAAGTATTTTCTTTAAATTTAATGAAATCTTTTAATTTAATTATAATAGAGATCTCTGTATTTATATCAAAAGTTTATCTAAACAGACTGAAAATATGTATGGTAATGGTATACTAAAATAGAGTCTATGCATTTATGGAGAGTAATGATAAAGCTCGTAAGTGAGGAAGCTGGAACACATGGAGTGAAAGATGTCCTCCCACTAGACAGTCAGGATTCAGATGCCCATTAAAATCTCAGCAACACAAAGGATACAACAAGAAGTGTTTTGCTTCTGCTATTTTACCCTGACAGTTTGCAACAGCATGGAATATTCTGAAGTGTACATTATGGAATGAGTCATTCCCATTGACAATTTTGGCCTGGTCTCCCTTTTGATGGCTTCACCACTCAGTATTTCATTTAAGATCTACCCATAAAGGCTTTGATTCGTGCATTCCAAGCTACCTGACCTTGGCTTCAAGCCATTACGTATCATGCTTTACCTGTACAATTGAACAGCAAATAAAAGAATCTTTTAAAATATCAACATTAAAGGGAGCTGAGGAAAAAGTGATGAGACTAATTAAATGAAAAACTGTTTACAACAAAATATGACAAGAGAGATAAATGAAATGCTGATAATTAATAAGAGATTGATAAGAAAATTTGGCATATTTAGAAAAATCCATAAGATAAAGGCCTAAGCTATCTTTTCATCACCAAAGTAAAAAGGAAAGCAATCAGACTACGAATGCTACATGCTGTGGAATTAATTACCCACTTCTACCACCTTGTGGAGACACGATATTAAATAATATGACAGGTCTGTGTAGGAGAGAAGAGCCATCAAGTGACTGTATAATAGGCTGACACCTGACAAACATGTTTTATGAGCTATTATAACCTTCCTGTGAAGAAGGGACTCTTCAGGAGTATCACTCTGAAGTGGAAATGTGGATGGCTGCGAGGTCTTTACACTGACTAAGTGCTATAGATCATTCACCATACATTTTATTTTCAATAATATCACATTTGCAATTAAATAAAAAGATCTTTCAAGGGACTGTGGACACTTAATTCTCCCACATGGAATGATCTCTGCAATCATCTTAGTGTCATGATTGTACCTGGAAGAGATAACAACTATGGACACAGATAACAGGATTGACTTTTGCTTGTAAATTGTCAGCAGTCACAGACAAAGTCCTGAATTAAGGATGAAGGGGGTTACCTCAAATGGTAGAGCACTTATTTAGCATGAGAGAGGTAGCAGGGTCTGTGCCTACGTATTCCAGTGTTTTTCCCCTATACTCAGGACTCAGGTGAAGCTGCAGCTCTAATCCTCAGTTTCAGCCCCTTAGAAAGACATTAAAGTTCTGGAGCGTGTCCCGAGAAGGACAATGGAGCTGGAAGGGTCTGGAGAGCATGTCCTGTGAGGTTTCAGCTGAGGGAGCTAGGAATGTTTAGCCTGGAGAAAAGGAAGCTGAGAGGGCACCTTACTGCTCTCTACAAATACCTGAAAGGAGTCTGCAGCCAGGTGGGGTTGGCCTCTCCTCAAGGTAACAAATGACTGAATCAGTGGAAATACCCTCAATTTACACCAAAGGAAGTTTAGATCAGATATGAGGAAAATTTTTTTTTCAGAGGGCGAGTGGTCGAGGAAGTGGCTGAGTTGACTGTCCTTGGATATATTTGAAAGGCATTTGGATGTGGTGGACTTGGCAGTGCTGGCTTAATGTTTGGACTCAATTATCTGGGAGATCTTTTCCAATCTTAGTGGTTCCACATCTCAGTGCAAAGCTGGATGTCCACACCAGCAACAGTAAAGACAATAAAGTTTTGCATGATTTTGTGTTCTGAGAGCTTCTATTGACAGATTGGCTTCTAAACTCTTGCCCTGACCTTGTCAAATGTAAATATGTAAAAGCTCAGAAACTGGATCAGAGGTAAGAGGAGGGAAAGCTGATTTCCCTTCCTCATTTCTGCTATCTTATGTCTAGTCCATTACCTAGCATATGAAAAGACCTCATGAGCTTAATTCAAAATTGTATCTAGTACATCATACTTCCATGTATCTTTTCTGAGGTCAGTGTTCATTACCCTATTACACAGAAAATTTAGACTATGTTACAATAGGAAGCAGTAGTGATTTCAGGATGGGAAGGTGAGGGGTCTGTTATGTTAGTTTTTAACATTGGGCAAGATCTGGTGTGGTCTCAGGGAAAGAATGTGCCTTGGTGACCAGTGTGCTCCTGAAAAGCATCTGGAATTAACCCAATTCATGATATCTTGGAAAACACAGTGCTGTGAACCACAGCACGGTGACTGGGGACAGTCAGCTGAAACACACTACAGAAGGGGATTCCTGAGTGGAATTAAAGCTGCAGGCAAGCCTCCAGATTAGCCTTCTGGATGCCAGGAAGTTTTCAACATCAGAGGAAGAATGTCATCACTACAGAGGAGGTTTCCACACAGAATTCATGCTACCCCAAAATGAAAATACTCTAAAGATGCTAAAGGAAACCTGAATATGTTACTCCAATGCTCTAATGTTCTAATTATCTCCAGAGCACTGATGTTGCAGCCGGCAGTATGAGTCCTCATATCAGTCCCATTCCATCCATTTTTAGTTCAGTTTGTATATTTTCAAAACCTACAGGTATTTCTTAATGCTGTTTTTTTCATGCTCATTATTAAGATTTTCCTTCTGATATTTTGCCAAAAGTATTTCATAAAGCAACTGCACAATATGTTCATACTCAGTATCTCTCACAAGAGATCTCCCCCCCGTGGCAGCTTTAATATGATTACGTCTCTTTGTAGATTAATTAATCTATCATCGAAATCCAGCATCATCTGCATGATCAAAGTCCTTTATGCTATCCGATTTTCATTCCTCAGCCTTGCTGTATTCCAGCATTGCAATAGGTTGTGAAAATACCCATCAAGGATTTAACCAGCAGATAGTAGTTACTGTTTGTGTAATGCCTTTCACTCTCCTTAGGGTCTGTTGGATATGCGCTGGAAGAGGCTGATATTTTGAAATTACCATCTTTCTGATGATGGTTTGTTTGTTTGCTTTGGTTGATTGGTTGGTTTTGTTGATTTGAGGTTTTTTTGCTGTTCCATGAAGTTTGCAACAATTCCATGCAACAAGAATTCTTGAAAACCATTGTTTGTTCTTTTATGCCTAGCTTCAATCTCTGTATAGAATTCATCTGAATAAAGGTCTATATTTGACATCCTTCTGACAGTAGGTACGAAATCCCTACGGCAGTGCTAATGGTCTGTGACTCAGTGAAATTGCAAGGCTAAATGTTTAAGACATTGATCACGGCACCAAGCCTGCCTGAGTTCAAGAAATGTTTGGACAATGCTCTCAGGCATAGGGTATGATTATTGGGGTTGTCCTGAGCAGGGCCAGGAGCTGGGCTTTGAGGATTCTTGTGGGTTCCTTCCAACTTAGGATATTCTGTGACTCAGTGATTCTGTGGTTTTAATCACACTGAGAGCCTTTCAATTCCATCATGTTCTGGGGTTGGAAAACCATGTGAATATCTTCATGTCTGCACTAGAGAAGATAGTGGAAAATTCTGTTAAAGAAGAAAACAAAAGGAAAATCTTTTATTCTTCAGTATGAAGCACTCATTAGATATGTTTTGCATAACATGAGCTATTTATAAAATTCAGATGAAAATCCGTGTTGACACAAATTGAGATGTATCTGTATCTTTCAATGTCAGAAGCCAATTTATTTCCCTAAAACTGATATTCTACTTTGCTTAATGAGAATGCTCTTCCTGTTGATAACAGCTGACAAGCTGGGCTAATTTAAAAATGCTTTAATGTATATCTATCTCAGTGAAAGCTTACTACAAGATTTTCATCATGGAAACTATTGTAGAGACAGCTGATAAAGTTTTAAATAATATTATAAACAAAATCACTTAGATCACCTTAGATAATTTCTTCATTTTAGCATAGAAATTAAAGAAAAATTAAATATATTTCTCAATCTATTAATTTTACTATATCACAAATTTCAATTTAGCATTTTTCTTAGCAATAAAAAACTGAATTTTTCACAGTCATAGTAGAGCAATTTTATTCTGCATTTGAATTGAATCATTGCATTAGTGTAATTGTCACTCTAGAAAATTTGTGAAGAGCGTAGGTGTTCTTTTAGATATCTCTTTCAATAATCATATCCTAAAACATGATTAATCAGACTAAATCAAAATAAATTTTATTTCATTTTCATCAAGTATACATAGTATGCATATATGGCAGCATATCCAGGAAACGAAAATTTGTTTGGAGTATATCTACATGGAATAGAGCTGTGAGTAGCATCAGTTTTCTTATTGAAAAGGGGATTCTTATTGTAAACTGAAAATTGAAAATAAAAACCTTAAAAACCTGGTTATAAACAATTTGTTTGCCATGGGGAGATTTTGCTGTTGTCCCTGTTTGTGCCTTAAAAACCAACTATATCCAGCCTTTATATATTGACTCGAAATTTAAGCAGCTGTTCTTAAAAAGATTAGTAATGAAAGTTGTTGTATTCCTGTTTACTTCATCTTTTCACCAATTAGTCTTCCATTCGGAATTATTCCTGATACTTGTAGAAATAAAACCTGAGAAACAGCATCTTAAGAACTTACTTTCCTTAAGCAGCTGTGTAATTCACCTGTTGTGCCACTGTCTCAGGTGAGAATGAATGGCAACAAAACTGCAAGCCAACAGTCTGTTAGTGGCTATTTCATCAAAGACAGTGTGAAAATTCACTTTGATTTAAGAGTGAGTAATTAAGGAATGGAGCAGGCAGAGATCAAACAATCTCCTTGCTTACGGAGTAGCAGACCCCAGAACAGCAAAGCAATCACACCATACAAAAATATCTGACCTGTGCCTTCATGCAGCATTTTAATTTCTAAGGTTTTCAGCCCTAAGCTCTTACTCTTGAAAAACAGGACTCCTGTCACATGTATTTTTTTTGCCTAGTGTTCATGAAAACAGAGTTTTTAAGGCTAGTAGATGCAAACTGGAGAAAAATTTTAAATTGCCTGCTAAAACCAGAAATGCCAACCAGGTGATAAGAGCATTTGAAAAAAATGTAAGTGCTCTGAAGTGTATGATTCAAGCCCTGATGAAGTTTTGGTCATCAGTTCTTGCTACTCCCAGCCCAGTAAGATGTGTGAGTGGCTGAAAAACTCCTGTGTCCCACAGACCAGTGCATTAGTAATCATTCTGCCCTTCTGTGATGGTTGAAGAGCCCAGTCAAGACCAGAGAAATCCTAGTCAGCCCACAGAAATCATGAAAACTTCCTGAAGCTTTGGGGAGTTTTTTAATGTGGTAAACTCTATGGCAGTCTAAGCAGTAACTGAAGGAATGTTTTAATGCAAGTTCAGGGATCACAGAACAGGATAAGCTGAATTGGAAGGGACCCACAAGGATCACAGAGTCCAACTCCTGCACAGCCTCATCCCCATGTGCCTGAGAGTACTGAGACCTCACATACAAAAAAACCCAAGGAGAATAATAGACATGTTGACCAGGTGGATTTCTGCTTGAGAACCTACATGGCTGTAGTGGGGAGACTTCTAAGGTATTCAAGGTATGTTGCATGTCATCTGACCTTACTAAAACGTTCAAGAATCCTTTCCTCTTCACAGTGAAAAAGCATATTTCTTTGATAGATGTTACATTTCTGTTTTAGAAATATGTACTCTTGCCCTGTGCCTCACAGTGAAATTTCCTCTAACATTCTTAATGCAAGGGAAATGCTGGTTTCTTATTTGAAGCACTAAGTTACATCTTTCCTCTGTGATGGGCAATTAAACAAAATATTCCACACACTGCTAAAAGTTGTTGAATTGAAAAACTCTTTAAAAGAGTGTAATTAACTGCTTGATATCTTGTACTGAGTCAGTACAGAATTTTCCAGTTTTGATACATTTAATTTTTATTCAAATTGAGCGTATTTTTCTTTTCTTTAATAGTTTTAGATTAGATGTGATAAAAAAAGAGGTTATTTAGAAAAATGTAAAATGGCTGCAAGAAAATGTTTGGATTTTTATTTTATGTTAGATTCTATTTTAGCCAATTCCACATGTCTCTAATCACATTAAACAACCAGGCTCATTCTTTTTTGCATGAATAGTCCAGCATATTATGAAGTGGTATTATTTTGTCTCCAAAATAATCTTGTGGGGAAAAAAATGAAATCTTGGGATGCCAGAATAAATCAAGTAGGCATATTCAGCCTGAACAATATCTGAATGGAATGTCCAATTATTTACAATTTACATTAAGCAATGCACTCCGTAGATCTTCTAGTGAAGTTAGAACTTTACACAGCTCAGATGATTTTTTCATTAGAACTGGGGAATATTTTTGGATGACTCAGTGTACCATGACTACCCATTGGAGGGCAGAAGCCTGAGAAGTTTCTTTCTGAAGTAAGAGCCAAATAATTCTCATCTGAGGCTGCTCAGTATTATTAAAGTCTAGTAACACAACTCTGCCGAGTATGCATGAGGGTTCGGTCATGGAAGTTTAAATTAATTTAGGCTTTGAACACTGAGCTATTTTCCTTTCTCTATGGATAGATCTATCACAGAGATGCTTGACAGGTTTCTTATATCTCATCACTGGGATTAATGGTTGGGATCTTGGTGAAATTAGAATGCAAAAAACACGAGTCTATGTGTGCAGACACATGTAATCAAGCTGAGCATCACAGAACAAAGGTGAGACCAGTTCCTGCCCAAAGAACTGGCAATATAATTAAGATAAGATAGATAATAAGAGGTATTTCGGGGTCATAAATATTCTTACTCATTGACTTCATCCTCAACTATGTAAATTTGACTCATGATCTTAACCACGAAAATACAATTTTGTGCATCAACAGCAGCAGAATACAATCTGGATAAATGAGAGAGGAATATGAGTTGCACCCCCACTGCATCTCACAATCCAGAGAAGCCAACACAGAAAAAAAAATTAATTCAATGCAGATCGTTTTGTCATACCATAGAAATACAGTTTAACAAATGAACATGGTTTTCTTGTGAAGCCATTCTTACAAAGTGAATTGTCCTCAGGCTTTCACAACATGGTGATTTTAGGCAATAAAGCTGTTTTTGAGGGTCATTACACTAGCTTCTGGGCATATGAATGACTTCACTGTCACGATGAAAAGAAATAAATGCAGATCACCAAGGTTTAGATGTTAATGTACAACATGTCCTTGGGAAAATCAACATTCAAAGTAAAAACTAACTACTGTAACCCAGCTTTTGTAGGAGTACTCCATAGTTGCAACACCACTGTAGCAGGTTTTTTTGCATTAATCTACATAGCTATTCAAAGTGCCAAGCAACAGTGCCTCCAAGCAGATTTTTGACACTGTTGAATTTGGTTTAGTAGCATACAGCAGAGTAAAATGATGTATTACAATAATTTATTTAATTTTTTGTTATTATTAATTAACTCATTGAATGAGTTAATCTTTTGAACCTCTGCAAGCTTTTATATTTGAGTGAGGTGGGAGTGTGCTCTTCAGCTGAACAGAGCAATGTGTGACTCAACTCTGCTTGCACAAATTGTCAGATACAGAATTATGTGTCTTTTTTGCATTATCATGCACAAGGATGTTTACCACTTCATACTTGTTTTTCCTAAAAAATCTAATACACATTATATCAGCTGTGCTACCAACAAATGTCTCACCAATAACTATAGTTAAGACAAAACTAACACACAATATTTAAACTCTGTGCTTTTATATATTTACATTTTCTAGCAAGATGTTTTTGAAACATTTTGTGGAAGTTGGATGTAAATGAGCAGCAAAAGTCTCCTTGTTCTCATGAAGAAATATCTCCTATGACACATGCATTTCCTCAATTGTGAAAACATTTGCTTACTGAAAACAGCTCACATTTGCCAACTTCTGTAAGATTATAGATTACCCACATCAAGCCAAACCCTGGACTCTCATTCACTGGGCTACAGTTTTCATTTACAGCAGTAAAAATCTAGGGAAATTCCTTTATAGAAATTTACTCTGATGACAGCTTTACAGTGCTTTACTGTCAAAAAGATTTTTAAACCTTTCAAGTCTCTCTTCTAATCTTATTTCCAAAGCATTGCTGAGATTCTGTTGCCCTCAGACAGAAAAGAGTATAAAATTATAATAAATTAGGTAGGTATTCTACATAAAGGTATTAAGCACATTTATCCCAAAAGATTGTGTGAAACAAACAAAGTTAGAATGACTTACCTAGAAGATCCCATTATTGACTAATTTACTTTCCCATTATGCTGGACAAAATGAAATACCACACTTTATTGATTTGTCTGTCTCTTTTTTTATGGAAGACAAGCTAGCATTTTTCACAAGCAACCTGAAGTGGTTTCACCAGCAATCTAAGTGCAACACAAAATGGTTTTCATACCTAGACACAGTAAAATATTTGAATCTTATGGGGAGGATTTAGAAAGCAAAAAGGTCTTGAGCTGTTGGCATGTGATGGCAAAGTACTACCAACAAGCAGAAAGCAAAATCAAGATTTAAAGGGAAGTCAGTGATTCACCCTAGTTGTCATGGGCCGCATCCCTCCATCCTGCCTGTAATTGGCATCCCAGACCTGCCCCAGGTTCCCTGTGATCCTGACACTGCTCAGCATTTGTGGTGGCCGAAGAGAGGACAGACTGGGACAGTACCATGACCATACCATGGTTCATTCAGTACACCTGGGACTATGGTACGAGAGAGACTGTCATGGCCAAATTCTCCATTTTGGGGCAACTCTCTGAAATGGGCTCTAAAGCCCATTGTCTGGTCTCTTCAGTTCTGACTGTAGTTTTAAGCACCAGTTTGGGTTGGTGGCTGATTCAAGTAGGTTTCAATGAAGACAGCAAAGTTTAATCTAGATTGCATGGGGTGTCAGCCCACAGGTGCCAAAGGCATTCCCTAGTTGCCAACGAAGGGAAGCGAAAGATCAGCCTGCTGGAGAATTGCAGGTGTTTGTTGTTACTGTGAATTTTCAGGAAAGCTCTGAGGAGTTGAAATGTCAGCACACATCCTTACTCCATATTCTCTTTTTTTCTGTTGAACAAACTCTTAGATTTCTTAAATAACAAGTTTTGTACCAAGAGGGAAGGTCAGTGATGCAATTTGAGCACTGCAGGCGTTTGCCATTTAAGGGGAAAGAACACAATTTAGAACATGACAGAAACAGAGACATAAAAAAAGTCACATTATCACAAGGACAGGACAGACACACTGAATAGACAATACCAGCTATAGATGGCAACTATCACGCGTGCAAATATGAGTAAAGAAAAACCAGGAAAGATTGGCAGGGCAGTGAAAAATTAGGGGAACTTTGAGGTTGATACAGAAAGCAGTAAACAAGAAAGCTGAGAGATTCTTATTGCTATTCTTTAGTTAAAAAATATATATAAAAACAATGGTATAACATTTATATGTGTGTATTTGTTCACATTTAAACAAATTCACATAGACAAGACCCTGCACAATCAAATTTGGTCTGGGCTGCCACAAATAACCACAATTTTATCCTGGCTTTTGGATTTTTCCACACACAGCTCCTAAGAGAAAGCAAAATTTCTCCTGTCAGTTTTTGTGATTTGCTCCTAGTTTAACTCTAGGCATTATTATTTCAGATCAATTTATCTTGTAGTTTGTTATTTAGCATTAACACCTTTTCTTTCTTCCTAATTTTTTTCTTCTCATTTACTCCTGCTCTTTGTATGCCTGTGTATATGTACACAGGTAAAGATCCCACGTTGCCTATCTTTTTGGTAGCTAAACAGGCCAATTTCTTTTTAGGCTTTTCTCAAAAGACTGACCTTATTCACACTGAAGATTTCCTCCTATTCCCATTTGACCTTTTCTTTTCTGAACACAAATGTCCCTCAAATTAGGGGCTTTGTTAGATCTCTGTGACAAAACTGTGTTTCTCTGACATTACTCCTATGTGATCAGTTCAAAGTGAGAGTGAAATTTTTCTTTAAACTGTGGCTATAATAACTGTCTCTTGGGTCTCAGTCTAGAGCTTCAGCCCAGGTAGTTTTATGCCAAATGCAGTTATGATCTCACCGTGTCCAAGAAGATACTGATGGTAAGCCATGGGCATAAAAAAACACAGTGAGGATGCAGTCAGGCAAGCAGCAACCGCTTTGGCTGTGAAGAATCATCTCATAATGTGTATAATCTATACTTTTGGAGTCAGATCAGCACATATTTGTGGGCAGTTTAGTGGCGGCTTATCTTGTAGCATAGGACAAGTCATTCCTCTTTTCACTTTATTTTGAGATATTTCATAGTGAATCATCAGCTGGGAGGTACTATAAGACTGAATGACTATATTTTATTGTCATTTGCACATTATTCCCATCTCCCAAAGGTTTAAAATTTGTTTCCCAAAGGGAAAAAGAAAAAAAGAGAGAGATCACTTGCCAGTGAATGGAGTGTGTGAATCAGGGGTCAGAATCAAATGTTACAACTAGTAGCTCTCTAAGGGTATGATTCTCCTTGGAAGAAGTGACTCAAAGTAGGCTTTTGGTTTAGTTCACATGAAAACTAGTGAGTGAGGTTTCCAAACAAAATTTCCTTTGTTCCTCAAAGCTAGAAAAGAGTCAGAAAAATCATCAGTGCAGAAGTAGCTTTTGAAGATAATTTTTTGGATCAATTCTAGCTTTACAGAATGGCAAATGAATAAGAGCCAATCGAGTTATATGACTAAAGACTGCAACAAATTAACTGACAAAGATCTCAGACAAGCTGAAATATGAGCAATTCCAAGAAATTTTGAAGAAAGAGAAGGGTGGGGGAAAACAATGGTTCAGGCAGGTATGTGGCTCGTGTAGAGTGCACAAAATACAGGTTCTGTATTTTATATTGTTTTCATGTAAATTGGCTCATCCTTTTTTGCCAAGTGTTTTCTTCCTTTCATATTAATGTAGCTGTGATTTCCCAATCAGGTACAAAAAATCTTCCCCCCTTATTGAAGATGCTTTGGTAAAAGGGTTCACAAGAGTTTGAGAAACTGGGCTGAAAGAAGAATTATAGAAGGAGTATGGGAGATGTAGGGTGACCTTAATTTTTGTCTGACATTTCTGTCATTTTAAGATAGTAAGATAATTAATAATTAATTAACAAGATAATTAATAAAATGATTAATTATTATTCTTGATTTAAATAGTTTGATTTCTAATTATAATCAAATAAGAGACTTTTGTGCCCTTGTTTTGCTGAGCTTTTGTGACTTCAAGCTCAGAAAGAGAGAGCTAGAAAATACTAAGTGTATTCAAGTGAAAAATGTCCAGTTCCAACGCACGAATTTTCCCGAGACTTTAATAGTTTTAAATTTTAATAAGGGAAGGATTTTTATCACTTTGAGGACTGCTCCCACGGCACTTTTAATGTTACATTACATAAAGACTGTCTTCATAAGGAAATTGCCCAGCAGAACTCTAGTGGGAAAAGTGTATCACACAGCTATGGTGATGTAAATCCCCATGCAGGCACTTTCTGCAGGAGTACCAGTGCTTCTTCTGTATAGTTTGTCACTTTACCAAGTAATACTGAAATTCTGCTGGCCTTGCTGTTACAATACAGCAATACCTTTGGAGTTCTACTGCCAATCTGTCCCTAAAAATAAGACCAAAATACTTCTACCTTTTTGGTGATGCAGTTACACTGGGGAACCCTGATTTTGATATCACTTGTACTAATCAACAATACAGAAATCAGTATAATAAAACTAATGAAGACACTCCACATGCAGGATCCCAACAACTCTCCTGTTACTTCCTTTATTTTTTTATAAGTAATTTTTGTTATGTATGTTTAAATATAGATGCTTAGAAAACCAAACTACACTGAAAGTAATTAGCATCTTCATGGACTAAAATAACTTAGAAGCAGAATAATCCATACCTCAGTCAGATGGTTCACTCAAAAACCTGTTATTAAGCAATGAAGCAAGATGAGATACCAAAGTATACATTTACAGCAATAACAAAAAATAGTAAGATTTTCAAACAATAAGTGATTTTGTCAAGTTACAGTGGAGGCTGGTGAAGGTGAATAATGAATATATGGATTAAGTCAAAAGAAAATAGTTGAAATACAGTTTTAGAATGTCTGAAAAAACAAGTAGAAGTGCATAAGATGGACAATGGGAAAAGAGTAATTGATCAAGTTAGTGAAGGAAAGTGATAGTTCTGGATTAAGGGAGAATGAAAGCTGTCTCCTGCTAGGAGACACTGAAAGAGAGCAGAAGTGGGAACTTTACTACAAATAGAGTGGAATTCATGTAAAAGCTCTTTAGGCAACAAGAAACAGAAATTAATTTTTGCTTTGAAAACAGAAAACTGGAGAAATTTGAAAAAGAAAAGAACTGCAGGGGAAAAAAGCTATTGATAAAGTGAGCAAAGGATTGAAAGTGTGTCAGAAGAAGCAACTG
The DNA here is from genome assembly GCA_013400435.1 of Pycnonotus jocosus. Lineage (NCBI taxonomy): Eukaryota > Metazoa > Chordata > Aves > Passeriformes > Pycnonotidae > Pycnonotus > Pycnonotus jocosus. The sequence continues at coordinate 28,553 of VWYP01032185.1, forward strand.
AAGAAGGGAATCATGTGAGTAATGCTTGTTCTTGGAAAAGAACTCCAGAAAATGGATAAAACTACACTTGCTCCTTCAATAAAGCTGATAGAACTGCGGCATTACTTCCTAGAATGGAAGAAACAATAGGAAAAAACAAATTGTCCCTCCCTGACAGATTCTGATTGTCCTGTAGAACTTAACTACCACGCAAATTAGCTAAAATTTGGGCAGTGACAGTAACATCCTTTGAAACTGCTAATTATTTGTACTGTTCATGGCAAGTGTACTCCATCGGGTGCAATTATGATTGTTTATTGAATAATTGCTGTCCTTGTCAAGTGTTTTCTTGAATATTTGCCTGCACTGTATAACATTTTTACTGAGTAACTGTCTGCTGTGGATAATAGCTTCACTCAGTAATTGCCTACTCTGAATAATGTTTTCACTGAATCATTTCCCATTCAATGTAATGTTTTATGGCATGATTTTCTTTTCTGAGTCATGTTAATGTAAGTTAGTTGCTGAATTACATATAAAGTTACTGTTGGATCAAATCCAAGTTTGTCTAAGTGCAGTGTATTTTGATAATTTCAAAGCCTGTGGTGGTGATGGTGTTGTTTCTCTTTTAGATAAGTTAAAAAGGGGTAGAAGTTGGAATTTAGTATTAAAGAGGCTGGAGAGACAATGTGCTAATGAGGTTGTCTTCAAAGAAAGAGGGGAAAAAAGATAAAAAGTGGGCAAAAAGAATAAGATCTTAGGGGAGGTAACTGAACTTTGAGAAGGGAATTCTAGGAGAAAGGAGAAACAGACAAAAGGAAGAAATGAAGACAGACTGTAAATGAGTAGGCTAAGAACCAACCCGAGGGAACAGTAAAAAGCAGAATTAAATGAAAGTAATACATACCAATGATGCAGACATAATGGTCAGCCTGATGTTCTCTCACTTTGCCTCTGCATTAGAGTAACCTTATAAATTAGCAGCTAATACTTTGCAGTGGAGAGAAGAATAAAGGTGTTAAACACATCCTAAGGTACAAATGCCAATGTTCCCATCACAAGGTTCATTCCTCTCCCTTTTTCTTTACTCAGCCTTGGGCTCCACTTCTGCAACATAAAGAAACTAGACTGGATAACAATTGGGCTACTGTGGAAATAGTTAACCTGCTGAGGAAATTTTCTCTCAGCTTGGGAACGCTGGGCTCTGACTTGCCTCTGTCCATGTTGGTGGTCAGAGGAGACCAAACAAGAACAGAAATTAACATCTGAATATCCCTCCACCTATGCTGATGTGTATCCCTCCATCACATTCATAGAAAACTTCTGTAAATTCTACACTTGCTATTCTACAATTCTACAACTGTTACACTTCATGTCTTTGTGCATTTATGACCTTCTTCCCTGTAAATTTTTGGTAGATTTGAGTGGTCTGAATCAGCTTCCATAAATATATTACTCTTTCCTGTTCTTTTCAAAGAATGGAAGAATATTCCCTTCTAATATATAAACATGCATTATTACAGTCCTTATTAGTTGGGATCTATTCCTGCAATAGGTTAATTGACCTTAAATGACCTTACGTGAGATCAAAAATAAATTTCCTGCTCCGAATTTCTGTTTCACATATGCTTTTGTAAATGAAGTCTACTTCTTTTTGTTTCCTATCAGGGATGATGTTGCTCCAGTTAGTTTTCTGATGTCTTAAAGCTGTATCACAGAATCATATGAAGAAATAGCTAATATCTGAATGTCATTTTGAGAAACAGTCTAATAGTTATTTTCTTCTTTCCATGTCTACACACTTTTATTATGGATGTTCTGTAAACACTTTTGCACAGGAGACTGATTTCATTGTATTGCAGAATTTCAAGATGATGGCTGTGTAAGACACTGAGAATTGGAGGTACCCAGGGTGTCCAGTACTTCCTCCATTGTTATCATATTGTTTTATAAATTGCTTCCATTACCCATATGAAAAGAGAACTATGGCAAGATGTCTGATGACAAAGGATTGCCCTGATATTAGAATTCCTGCCTATTTCTACCTAATTCACATTTTATGTGATGAATGCAATATGCTTATTATTTTTGAATGACATTAATAAGTTGTGAAAGCAAGTCTAACAAGACAAGCTCTGAGAGCTTTGAAACAGTAAGATTTAAGACAGAATATGCAATAAGTGTCTCAGTATTTCCCACTTAACTATATGAGAACACCTGGTGCTGTATTCAATAAAAGAAATTACATCAGTCTTCTCTACATTGGTCTTCTGTGCCAAGGGGCACAAGAAACCTTCTGAAATATACATTATGAAGGTGATTATGATTTTGGTCTTGCTTAAAGCTGTTGGATAGACATCAGTAAATGTAAAAAAAAATGGTGCAAATTTCTTTGAGTTTTCTCTTCTTCCATCTCTTTGGGATAACTCTCTGGAAGTTAATCAGGTTTGCATGCACAGATTTCATCTGAATATTTCTTTGTGTTATATAATTTTTTAATAAATAATGATAGCCATTGAACATTACCTTTATAAGCCATGACTTAATAGCAAAACTGAATGTTTAGAAACTTGTCATTTAAAATCATGACAAAACTTGTCCTTTCTCATGAACTTGACCAGAGATCTGTGGTGGGTGGACACCACATGCCCACCAGGGAGCTCTATCACTCACCTCCTCAAATTGCACAGAGGAGAGAAAGAGACAGAAAATTACTTGTAGATTGAGATAAGGATGTTTACTGAAGCACAGTGTTCCTTGTACCACATCAGGCTCAATAAAATAGTAAAAATTGACATACAGTGCTTCTCCAGCGAGGTTTGACCCACAGAGGAATAGCATTAAAATAACATTTTGCATTGTTGAAAGGCAAGAATGGAAATAGAAAATGCCAGAATATTCCTTCAAATACGATATAGCTCTCTACCTCTTACCTAATCCCATCATCCTCTATGAGGTGAGGATGTTAAAATAATTTTTTGCAGAGTTGAAAGGAGAGAATAGAAACAGACATTCTAGAATGCTCCTTCAGATCCACTACAAGTCCCCACCTCTCATGCCACACTCACATAATGGTTCCTACTGGAGTAATTCAATGCACAGTTTCTTTTCTTCCAGAAATAAGAGCTTCATTCCACTCACAAAGCAGACCCTTTGGGGTATAGCCACCACTTCAACCTTCAATTATAAAAAGCAAGGAAAATTTCTACATTTAGCCTAATTATGTATTTTTTCAGAACACCAAATAACCTCATAGCCTATGCTTAGGACACAGAGGCACTTGTGTATGTAACGATTCCCTTCCTAAGGGCATAAGACAGAAGAGGCATCACCTCTACCCTGGGCACAAAGGCTTTACTTCCAGCTCAGGAAGTCCTCGACACACAAGTCACTGAAGACTAGAAAGTAATCCCATGCAAAGAACCACTCACTGTATGAGCTTCCCAGCTCCTGTTTGACTAAATTGAATTTGTCTTGATAAAACTATTCTGGCTAAACACTTTCAGTCCTTCTTGTAGGATCAGAAAAGGACCACATTTCTTAGCTAATTCCTGCCATAGGAATTGGTTTCATATATATGCCAGGTATGTGTAATTTGCACTTTTACAGGTAGTCTGGGTGTCCTGAATAACTCTATGTCTACACAAATCAACTGTTCACAAACTTCCTTCTCTGTTGGTTTTGGGTTTTATTTTTTGGGTTTTTTTTTTTTTTACTTTAAATTAATAACTGTTGCATACTTAGGTTACATCCTGCAGAATAGAGAGTAATTTAAAGGACCCTACACAGCACTTTAGGCACTTTCTTCTTTTATTTTGCTTTCTTCTTTGGTATTCAGGCTTTCAATGTCTGACTAATCAACAAGACTTTCCCAAAAGTGTTGGTACCAAAGACTCGAATTCAAGTCTTTGGAGTCTACAGAACTGAGGTGAAATCTAAGTACTTTCCTCTCCTTCCCTTCCTTTCTGTAGAGTCTTCTCTCTTTGCCTGGAGATATAGGTATGGTGCAATCACCTTTCCTCCCAGATTATTCCATTGTTCTTTTGGTTCTAGTTAGAATTTGTATATGAGTGAACAAAACAAGAAAACTTGGCAGTGATAAGATAGCCATATATTCTAAACTTCAGAATTTTATTTAGTTTTTTTGAACCTGCTAATCCCTTAAGTTACTTATGAAAATAGGTTCCATTTGAGACTTAGGATGTGTCCTGTGACACAAGTCTGTATGGATAATTAATGCACAGTGTAGCAACGACACTTTTGAGAAATTGCTTGCAAAACACCTGTTTGTTGACAGAGAGCGTTAATTGAAGTGCTTGGTATGGTCACTTAAAATCATTCCACAGTGGAGCTTCAAGAATAGGTGAAGAATTGGCAGAACTGCCAGGTGATCACAGAGCTATGGCACTGGCAGGTGTGGTAGCATGTCCAGTCATACAGCCACTCATCCAGGCCATGGCTGGATTCAGCTTTGCATAGTCCTAAAGAGAAGAGAAGAGCCAACAAAGGGAGAGCTTTGTAGCCTTGGCCACCATTTCTTCTCTGATACCATGGCTCCAGGAGTTACTTTCACTGTTGTTTTGAAATATGCTCTTTCTAAAATTATCTGGTCCTCAGAATTCCCTTTCTGATAAAAATAGGTGGCAATGATTGTCAATGGGCAAGTTCTGACTTTTTTTATCATCTGTTAAATTAAAACAAAACCAAAAAAAGTTCTGCAGAGAAGTTCCCTGCTTTTTTGTTTGGAGATTCAAGACCAGTCTTATCACCAGCTTTGGAGGCCTGCTGTGCCACTCTAATAGTACAAGGAAACAATGGAGCTTGTGAATCCAGCTGGCAAAGGATTTTTCAAGTTAAGGAAATTTCTTACTGGCTGTCAGCCAGTGTACACAGAGCAGGAAGCAGCATTGGACAGAGAATGGTAGATTCACAAAGGATTTAGGTATCTTGTGGCATTTCCGATTTGTAGTGCAAGAAAGTATGAATTTCTCTGCCAAAGAAAAGAGTGCCCTGGATCTAAGGCAGCCCATCAGGATTGCTGTAGGGGAGCTGGGCCAAGTGCTTGATGATGTTTGATTGGAACACCATCAAGATTGCACCACCTCATTTCAAGTTTGATAAATCAACTTGATAAATCAATTGAGAGCAAGTTATGCTTGACTCTTGCCAAATAGAGCAAATGCAGAGCTTCCTCTTCCTTCAGCAGAGTGGGATTGGGGAGTGAGATTGTTATTTGTTATTTCGAGCATCTTTTATGCAGAGTTATTAGGAAGCTTCTTGTGGAACCTTATTTGAAATGCTCAGTGTCCATTGACAATGTCTCACCAATACGTCTATTTAAGGTTAAGACTTTCCATGAGGTGTTACCTTTGTCTCAGTCAAGACCTTCTTTTTATCAATCAACTTGGACTCATATAGAGAATTTATTAGTTTCACAACCTCGTCCACAATCTGTCCTCAAGGGAAATGTCTCCACTTCAGAGAAGACAGATTCAGCAGCAGATGGTTAAGTGTTATTGCCATCCAGCAAAATCACAGCCATGCAAACCCCCCAAGAACTGACTGCTGAACCTAGGCTTTTTCCTAGGATACAGCTGACCACGGTATTGACATGTCTGTGGCAGTAACCAGCTTTCCTGTGGGTTCATATAACCCCTAGCCTGACCAGCTCCTGATCCTGCCTGGAACATTTCTAATCTCATTAGTAATATGTAGTGGGAGTAATTTGAAGTTATATGGATTCAATGAAGGGGGGAAATAGCATAGACATCTTACTCCACATATCTACCCACCTGTTCTAGGCAGAAAATTAATGGGTATTAGTTTCTCCCACAAAAGTTTAGTTTCAATCAGATTAAAATTTTCTGTACGGCTCCTTATTGTTCATCAGTAAGAAAATCATGCTGGTATTGCACTGCTACTTGAGGATAAAACATATGGCAAATGGCCATCACTTTATTATAAATTACAATAATGATGTTTCCTTGGTAAAGGAGATCTGCATTTAAATATGCAGGGACTTGTGCCTCCTAAGGCTATATTTAAATCTGAGCAGTCTCAAACAACTGAAGTAGTTATCAAACTGACTATATGACCATTTTTCTTCAAGATTAAAATGGCATATTGATGATGATTACTGTAATCTCATTTTAAGTACCTCATAAAATGCTTGAGAGGTTTGAAGCAATCTTGACTTCAGAAGTTTTCTTCTAATTACAAGCCCTGTATACAATTTGCCAAAGATGATGTACTGTCGTTTCACTCTGCCTGGAGAAGGACGATGTAAAGTAAGAAGGGTAAAGGAGAAACATTCACAGGCAGATCCAGATTCAGAAACAGAGCACCAATATTCATCCTTCACAGAATCTCAGTATGAGTAAAGGTAAAATTTGCAACTTTTCTAAGGTCTGGACTGCTCTTCCAAGATCAGTGGTCCAATTCTCTCCTAAAGCTGTCTAAGATTCCCTGAACTTATTCACCCAGTTCAGTGAAAAGATAATATAATAATATTCACTGGCCAGCATCCTTGCCAGCCATGGTGATGGTCATCATTTTTCCTTAGACTGTGTTATCAAACTGCTCCATGACAGTTACCATTGGTATTCCCTTATCCTTTTATTTCTGCAAGCCTCCCATGATAAGAAGCTGTTCATGCAAGTGGGTCAATTTTCCTTGATGGGCAGAAAATCTGGCAATGTGCATGGCCTGAAAACATAACATGGCAGAAGCTAAGCAGCACAGGTGAAAGTTCACCCTGCTCTTTGCATAATACTACTGTATCAGAAAAGAGGTTTTGGACTTGCTCTTACATGGTTAAATTCAGAGAAGTTCAACAGAAATTGTAAATTTTACAACTTCTTCATCCCCTGCCCACCACAAGATGGCCATCTGGTGAAAGTGCCCTTTTGGATTCAGTAAAGTAGAGTATGTGATAAGACATCTGATAAATAGATAAAGGAATAACACTGATTTAGAATATTATGGCTGTTAAATTCCATTAAAAGCATAAGTTTGAGTTCCTTCTGCTAGCTTTTCAGTGTTTTTAAATAATTTTCAATGCTTTTAATAAAAACACTAAAGTTTGTGTTGTCAGTCTCCAAATCTCTTCTGCTTCCCAACTATCAGTTTTTCATGGTTTTTTTCTGTTTCATTTTGGGGGAGTAGGGCAGGTCCTCTCTCATAACTGCATTTCAATCTTTTAATTCCCAAATTATGAATTCTTTCTGTTCTGGAAATATTTGAAAAAAAAAAAAAA
>VWYP01032185.1:35801-87738 GCA_013400435.1 Pycnonotus jocosus
TTTTAAAAAAAAAAAAAAAAAAAAAAAAGCATGTACTGGAGACTTATAAACAAAAAATAGCAGGACAACAGGACTGATAAAAAAATACTTCTTCTGGACACATCAGACCTTATAGCTTTTATTACTCTCAACTTAAACACTTCCTTTCTAGTTCTGCTGTTAAATTTGATCCTTTTCAAATTAAAGCTTGCCTTCAAACTTATGAGTTGGGGGAGTTTTGTTTGTTTTAAGTGGTCAGACTGTATATGATATACTTGTGCTTTTTCTAAAACAGATGTTTTGAGGCAGATAGCAGATTTACAGACAGCAGGTCATATGAAGACAGTTGAGATATGGGTGGCACAGCTTCCAAATCCCTTTCATTTATGATGGAATGCTAGCCCATTTTTTTTCTCAGAGTTTTAAACCACCTAGTTTAAGGATGAACTATGGTTCTACCACAGCACAGAGGCATAGACTCGACTAACTGCAACATTGCAAGTGTGATGATTTAAATTTTGCTTGTCCAAATTTAACTGAGAAAAAAGAGAACCAATTGGAATTATTACAGACATTGAAAACGTCATTCTTTTTATCCTCTTAGCTATTGAGTTGGGGTATCCAGTCAAAACTTCTCCTATTCCAGCTTGTGCCTGTTGTGTCTCCTCTTCCCACCGCACGCCACTGTGAAGGCCACAGCTCCATAACCCCACTGCAGGTACCAGGGGCTGCTGTTGGATGTCCCCATCTTGTCTCCAAGCTAAGCCAGTCCTGGAGTCACAGCCTCCCCTCACAGAGCAACTGCTCAAGCCCTGACTGAACTGACGTCTTTCCACTGAACTTGTTACAGTTTACTGACAGCTTTCCTGTATTTGGTGTCCCAAATCCGAGTGCAGTACTTCAAATGCAGTTTAACAAATTTGGAAAGATGTGAAAAATTCCAGGCATCAAGATAAAAAGCAGAAGAAAATGAGGGAATGTCAGCCTGTTCCTTTATCTGATTACAGTACCATTATTAGTATAGTTATTGCTGCATCCAGACCCTACTACAGTTGCAATCAGTTGCTACATTCATCTTAGAATAATGCCTTGATCAAGAAGCTACCGTACTAGTATCAAAGACAAAGTAGAAAACTTAAAAGTAATTTAAAAATCCCTTCAAAATATTGCTCAGGAGTAACCAGAAGTTCTAGAAGTGTTATGATTTGAAATATCAACCCTTTTCTTTCCTATCTTGTGTCAGATTTTCAGAGATGACCTTGTGGGGGTCATCTCTGCAATAGATAGTAAGCTTTGCAGCTAGACAGGTTGTTTTCGTATTTCTTTAGAGCATCACATGGTCACCAGGCTTGATGTCAAATCTTTGGACTTCTTGTACTGCTACTTTAATGAAAACAACAATCATTTTGTCTGATGGAACTCTAAATACATGTAATGTATTTAAATTGTGAATAAACTGAATTCTGTTTTGACATTGCTGCATTGTAACAAATTTACTTTGCTGTACATTTTCCCTGACTGATAGCTTGAGAAAACTTTTTTGACATTTTGAGGGGTTTACTCTTTTATACATACAGCTTTATCACTTGGAAAAAAAAAAAAAACCCGACCAAACAAAAAAAGAAACAACAAAGGAAAAGCCAAAGTCATAAATCTCTCTCTAAAATCAATAAAAGCAGAAATAATAAATGATTCTGGACCGTCATTCATACTAACATGATACTCTTTCATAAAGAAAAAAAGTTTTAAGTTTCATTGTAATCCTGGCGTGAAAGCTGCAGCATCATGGACAGTATTAGAATAGTATAGAAAAGCTGAGACGTAAACTGCAGGATATTTATTCAGCTTTTGGAATTATTATCCATTCAAGAACTAGATATGAAGTATTAGCTCCTGCTGGGGAACCTCCTTAGTGTAAGCTGTCTCCATGGCTTGGTAGTAAGACCCTACTTGTATAGCTAGCTTTTTAACTCTCATTAATGGAAAGTCCCCATTCCGACTCTTCAAAACCACAATTTTTTTTTTAAGTGGTAAAATCTCATTAACACAGTATCTTGAAAAGCAAGAAATGTCATGAGTTAAGGTCAGCTCATGTGGACTTCCCTCCAAACTGGGCTCTGGGCACTCTGCAATCTGACAGCCACTTCTGCCATTCAGCTTTAAGCCCTGTTTCTTTGGTGTTTGCAGATTAGCTAGGGGTGCCCATCTTCCAGACTTTCCCCAACCAACCCAAAATAACAGTGTTTTTTCCAACCACTGTTAGAGTGAGATGTGTATCTGAAAGTTATGTACATGCAGTTGAACTGTGTTCTGTACATGAAGACAAAATAGTTAAAAGTACAGAGACTCAGGTATGAGCATTCAACATAGATAACAAATGCAGTTGAAGTCATGGATGACTTTACAGCATGTCTGTTGTGTTGTGAAGTCATCTGGCAAGTAGATCTAAAAAGAAAAGCCCGGGGACTTTAAAATTCCTCTACCAGTGCAAAGCAAAGCTAAAAATATTCATCTTACATAAATATGTTATCAAAAGCTTGACCATGGATATATTGCATTCCTACACAGTCTGATATATAGGCCTTAAAGGGGTTGTTTAGCATGGAGCTTAAAAGCTGAGTGGAAATTCTGTCACCAATCTTAAGAATCAGAATGGAACTGAGAACAGAGAATGTAAAATAACTTACAGGATTGATATTCTAAACCCGCTTCCCTGAGAAGGCATTAAGCTACACCATATGTTTTTCTTTGCTTGACCACTTTCAAATATATCTCTAATATCCCCAACAACAGCCAAGAGGATTTGCCACTTCTCAAAGTTAGAAGAGGCTTTTGAAAACTAAACTCTGTGCTGGTAGCTGCTAAAAATTCTCACAAGAAGAAATATACCTGTCTTATCCCCATATCTTCTCATTTCTTTGTGGGTTTTGTTTTGGGGTGGTTTTTTGTTTGGTTTTTTTTGGTTGGTTGGTTTTGGGAGGGTTGTTTTCCTTTGTTTTGTTTTGTTTATGCTCAGTTGTGTGAGCTATCTGAATTGTGCATAAATCTGAGAGATAATAGAAATTACTTTATAAATGTGAACATTTTTGTATGGAGAAGCAAAAATATGAGGAAAAGATTCTCAAAAATCGTACAATCTGGAGGAAATGACAATAAAAACTAATAACTCTCAAGGGCAGCCAGGGTTGGCAAGGAAGCTGAATGCAAGGTTAGGCTGACTTAAAATCTGATCCATGGAAAGTAAGGTGAATTTAGCGATAATATTTTTTGATTTTTATTTTAAAAAATGGACTGAACAAAATAGCAATGGCCCACCCAAGCTTGCACAAATGTACAATTTAGGACAGTATCTCTGTGATCAAGTTCATCATGAGTTCATCAGTCCAATGTGTACTAAATTGCTTCCTCTTAAGATTCATCTCAATGAACTAATCCTGTGAAAAGTTAATAACTAAATTTAAAATTATTAATTGTAGATTTCCCTCTAATGGGACTAGAGGAGCACTAGGGAGTGCAGCTGTGAAGGTGATGAGAGAGAGAGAAGAAAACAGCTCAAATCTCCTTCCTATACTCAAAAATCAGAGAGAAGACAATATCCCAGTTATCTGGGGTCATGGGAGTGTTCAGAGTGGTACCAGTAAAGAGAAAGGTAAAATGAAATAGGTGGAGAAGAATTAGTTTCTTCCCACCAAATCTCCACTTGAAGAGCTGTTCTGGAAACCTAGCCATAACTGCTTTCCTGTGTGGGGAAATTTGAAAGGAGACAGAGAGGATGTTAGTCAGTAACACATGGTGTGGGTGGGGGAGTGGGATACTGAGGTATTTTGTGTGTGTGGGTGAGAGCACAGAGTCCTGCACTGGTGACAGGGGTTGATACAGTGAAATGTCCTGAGAAGGTGAGGGGGACAGCAGTGCACTGGAAGATGGCTTTTGCCTCGGCGTTTTTTCTTTCAGGGGAGGGACGCTTTTATGACACCCATAGTTTCTGAATCATTCAAGATATTCTGACAGTGGGAGAAAGAGAAAACAGGACAAGATATGCCAATCACAACAAAAAAGTCATTTTTCCATATTGTTTGCGCGCTGTTGGTACTCGCTTTTGCCACTCTATACCTTTGTTAGAAGATACAGAACAGGAACAGTTCTAAGGAGTGTCAATACATTGATCAGTTACATGCCTAAAGATAGACTGATTTGTGTCTGTACTGTCTCCAGTCATGAGTTAGGAAGACACTGTTGCTAGGAAGCCAGGAGCAGTGAGATTTCAGCTGCTGCAGGAAAACCTGGATACACTGTGCTTCACTCTCTAAATCTCTTTCAGGTTCTCAAAGAAAGCACATTTGTTTTTCCAATCTGTAACTTTGTCTTTTTTCTCTGACAGATATACAGAAAATCACCAAGGTTAATGGATGATCTTATAATGTAGTGTCTCAGCTTCAATATTTTTAAAATTATTTAATCTCCTTCTGGAAAGAGCACTTGTAACCTTGTTCCTAAGATGTGGTGAACCTTTCCAGCCTCACATCTGGCAATTATTTTAATAAGCTGATACCAAAAAGAAGAGAATAACCTGGGGTCTTAAACCTACCCTTATGATCTAAATAGGGTTATAAATAAGCAGCTGCACTATAGGTCAAAGAAAGAGCTCTGAAAATGAAACCATTCATGTCAGCACATAAATATGAATCTGAAAGTCAATGCAATGTTTGGAAGTTAATGATAAGGACATTTTAAGTACTTTTAGCCTTAAATATTTAACCTGCAGCTCCTTCCAGATATGACCTGTTTTTCTACAGGTCCTATCAGAAAGAGCTTGTGTCTTCAGAGCTTCTGAGCACCCATTGATCCAGTTGGCCATGCTTTAGTTCATGGACAGCCAGCTTCCCTCAGCAGGCCAGAAGTGCCTCAGATCAATGTCACAGAAGGACACTCTTATCCTGAGTCTGAAGAGATTTTTACATTGACTTGGAAATAGTGATTTTTCTTCTGGCAGTGATACTTCTGCTGCAGCATTGCCGTGGCAATAAGTGGAACCTGATAATATCTGGAGAGGATATGAAACCTGGCAGAGGAACCCAGAAAAACTGCAAAGGTGCAGTACAGGTCCCACAGGGCAAATCTCTAATTTCCTGCAGGAAGCATAGATTCTGGCCATTTCCAAAACCCATTTTCCATTGGAAAACCATTTTCAAAGGCAAAGATTGACCAGTCATAAAATATTTTTCCAAATATTCCTTCCCAAACATCTTCATTATATTCACTGTCATTGCCCAAAAACTTCTGCAGATCATCTTTCACTGCTGTTATCAAACTCTTAGTTTGAAATCCTCAATAATCTACATTTCTGCAGATTATCTTGGAAACCATTAGTTTACATCTTAATTTTCTTAGAGGCTCTAAATATCACAATTGAAAGAAACAAAGAAAGTGGCTGAGCAAATTAATCATCACTTTTGTTTTTATTGTTTTTGTTGTGAGACACTGGGACAAGTACTGTAAAGAAGTGGGAAGGAAGAAGGGTTTGGATTAAAGCATAATTTCAAGGATATGTTAATGTCAGAAAATTTTTTAAACTATGCAAGTATGTAAAAATTGCTTAGAAGTATCTATGAGATAAAGTCCTACTGTATTTATTTTATTCATAGAAATTTCCAAACCTTTGAATCATGCTCCAACACTAATAGGGAATGTCTAGATGTCTCTTAAAAGTTTCTCTGTGAAAGTTTGAATGTTATTATTGCATCATTTTTTAGAGCAAAATTATGAGAAACTAAAGCTAAGGCAAAACAAATCATGTGTGACCAGAAGCTAATTTGAGTCTGTACTTTTATTTTTAAAGGATATTTTGTGGCTTTTCTGATTCAGATGGGCCATAGGCCAAGCTGAATTCCTCAACCTTAACTGAAGCCCAATTAACTAAGATAAATTGTCAAATCACTCTGGAGAGGTGATCAGCATTATTTAATCTCCAAAGTTGATGCTGTTGGCCAAAATAGGTGTTCCACTGAGTATCATGGAGCATTTGCTATCAAATCTAACACTTCTTTAGCTGAAGTGTTTTGTGTTATAGATAGATCCCTAAAAGTTGGGAAACTTCAAGAATCTCAGAGTTCAGATCAAAGCAAAACAGCCTGATGGCTCTCTATAAAACATGCCCATTTTTTTTTCCTCCGAGGGCTTATCCCTTCCAGCTAACTTTTTAGTCTTTCTCAGAAATATTTAACAAAAACCCCAGTGCTGCATCATTCCTCTTCCAGCCATTTGCTTCAGCTGCTTCAGTGGAACTATACAGAGCTGGGTAAAACTCTGTTTTTATTTACTTTTCCATGCATAGTTTTTGATGTTCCCAGACTGAGCTGTTGAATAGAGTCATTATGTCAGCTGCATCTCTGGGCCCCGAGCCTGCACCTCCAAGAGCAACTTTGAACCCAACTTTCTTTCCCACCCAGGAGCTCAGGTCAATGCTGAGCTACAGGGAGCAGTGGGACTCCTCAAATTTTGCCATTCAAACCTCGATGGGCACTGAGGTACAGTCATTGCCCATCTCCCATAGTACACCAGGGAATGTCCAATGTTAGTCACTGTTAATGGAATGGAACTGAAGTGGTTTAACTGACCCAGTGTCCCTGCCACTGGCTGCATCACTTTTAAATATTCAATTCTCCTAGCCAATTGTGAATACAAGTACAAATTTCTCTGTGTTGTTTCTAGAAATCAAAGAGTTAAATGTCAGCATCTCAAAAAATTTAGGAACTTTAAAGATGGTTTATCTTTGGCACTGTATCTCTGACTATACTACCTTCCTTTTAATTTTAGTTCTTGTCTCATATTTCCATTATAAACTCACAAAGTTATGAATATCAAATACTGTAATTGGGATTTGTTAGATAAAAGAAACTACTGTGATTCAAAGTTATAATCTTAGCTGCTTATGCTGTTTATCTCTGTATCTATCAGGGTGAGAAGCATGTTTATCAGGATTATCTGTAGTATGGAAGGTATCATAGCTGTCTGTCATGCATATCAAATTCAGTCTTCTCAGCAGCAAAATCAAAATTCCACAAGGAGCACAGGTGGAAAACAATGCAAAGCACCTTTGAATTTAACCCTTAAAAATCAGATTTCACTAACAGTTCCTTATGTTCAAATAACCTGCAGTATGACCCTGTATCATACAAATATTCACAGAAATTTCGTGCTCAAATTATTGTTCAGTGACATTTAACAGGAAAACATATGAATGTTTTGCTTTTTCAAAAATTTTCAAAAATTGACAAAACCATGTATATTGGACGGGATTTCAATAACTCTTCAATGTTAAAAAACCTAAGCTCACATTCATGTAAACATGGTCTTTCATGGATTTTTACACAGAGGATTTCTTTATGAACACTCAAGAATGCTCAGGCTATAGAAAGGATGCTCTTGAACTCTTGAGTAAGGCAGAAGGGATGCCAAGGACAATTTTTTCTCTATGAAGACAGAAAAATGCTCTTAAACTTGCATTACTGATTAAGTGTATGGAGCAAAAGAATCTCGTTCTGTTTATTTAGTGAGAATATTTTCTTCATATGGAGAAGGTGATAAATGACAGCTGAAGTACTAACATTAATATTGATTTGGATGTGCCCTGAAAGACTCGAAGTTCTGGAAACAAAACATAGTGTCAGCCTAGGTTAATATTTATAATTAAGTGAAATGTTTCCTTCTCTCTTTTTTTTTTCTGCGACAGCAATGGGATTCCTTTCACCTAGTTTTGCTTACTAGGAAGTAAACATCTCATTTCAGCTAAGCACCCACAACTTCTGATTAGAAGCCTTTTCCTTCACTAGAGGAAAGGAGGCACGATATCCTTCCGTTGCCATACATTTAGGATGGAGTAGTCATCTTCTGTCTTTAATGAACAGAGACAAAGTTTAGATGACTGTCTTAATCTATGGTGAGATGAATCTTATTTTCAGTGTTTAAGTACCACAGCCCAGAATAGTCACTGAGAACAAATTAAGTTGCAGATGGCTTAGCACTTCTGAACATGAGGTTGTACTGTTCAGATTCATTTTTTTCCTGAGAAGTAAGCATACACACCTGTTTTGAGAGTCTAGTCCATCATATGATGTAAATAAAATGTCTAAATACAACAATAAATATGTGTCAAATAAAAAATTATTTTACAAGAATTTCACCAGTAAAAACTGTACATTAAGTTTTTAGAAAAAAAAAACAACTTAAACTTAAGAAAAAAAAATGTTATATTTAAAAGACCATAAGGTCATAAAGTCAATGTGAAGAAGGAAGATGTTCAAGGCCAACAAGGTAGGAAAAAAGAAGGCTAAAGATTGAAAGGGCAATAGAGTACTTTGTGTTAACAGAATAGTTATGCGGACACATTTAGGATAAGACTGGTAAAAAGAACAGGGAGATTCAGAGAACATAAACTGTGATGTGGGTAATTTCAGAGATCTGGGGAAGGGCAAGTCATAAAAGATGGTAATGAGAATGACATATGTAAGAGAGCAAATGTTGCATAATGCAACATATTAGAGAATTTTAAAACTCAAAATTTCTCACCTTAATAACTATTCTATTAATAAGGAAAGACACATCTTAGACTCATGTATGATGTGGTAAAAGAAAGAGCTGCTTCATTTAATATGACTTGCTCTTTACAAAGAACAAAAGCCTTTTGCCTTTATGATTAAATACTCTTCTTTTGACAAAAGCAGCCAATTAATTGCACTTATGTGGTATCCTACTGACAAAACCCAAATAGCAAATGCTCTCTGGCGAGACACTTTATGTAAGAGGAATAAAGGGTCTCTTATATATGTAAAGACAAATGACTTCAGTGTCAACCTCAATTCAAAACAACTCTTCCAGAGATTGAAGGCAATCATGACTCAGGGAATGGAAGGATCCAGACCCCGACAAAGAATCTTATTTGTCAAATAAGAGATGTAATACAAATGTCTAGAATTGGAAAAAAAAAAAGTCAGTGGAACTTGCCTTTTAAAAAGTAAATGTCATAAAAAACTTGTAAATAACAACTATTATTTCTTCCCTTTGTCCAGACTTTATATCAACAAGGTATGCTAACTCTCTGTCAGAAATATGAAAGTCCACCCTTACTTTCTTCTGGACCTCATGTGGGTGAATACTGATTCAACTACCGAGAATAGCAAAAAAAATGTTCTAATTAGCTCTTTCCTGCACCTGTTCAGGACATAATTCTTATTAAATTTATGCACATTATTTATAGTCTATTGTAGAAAAAAAAGAAATCTAAAATCTGACTGAAATGAGAGGGAAGAGAATGGCATTTTCCCATGCCAGCCTTGAATGATATGGAAGGCAATGCTATTCAAAATGCCAACAGCATATGCCAGATTCAATTAGAACATGAAAGGAAAATCTGTTGCTAAAATACAACAACACACTTTGAGGACCTTACATGTGCTTATTTAGAACTTATAGGGTTGAATATCCTTTAAAATTCTAAATTTTGACATTTTGCTGAAGCTGTTGTTAAGTATTGGTCTTACTGTAGGAGTCTGAATGAAATACTGTGTCCTGTGCTCTGCAGAATTCCAGAATAGATTATCATAATGATCACTTCTGGCCTGAGAACCTTTCAGAATAGTCTGAGAAACTATTCATTAAAGTTATTGTATCTTGTCCTTCCATGTCACCTTCCTCAGATAATTGCCTACAGGAGGAATGAGATAGCTGCTTTCCACTCTATCTGAGGGCTACCATGCTCCCTCACATGCTGGAAGGACAGTGAAGTGTAAAGAACTTCGTTCCCTGAGAGCATGAGGTCAATCCACGTGACATGGCCCCAGCTACATTAGGCAAAAAAAGCCATTTTCCCTTTATTTTCCAGTGCTGCTGGACAGTCCCCATACTGTTGCTGAAACAGCCACACAGCACTGTATAATCTTGTTATGGTTTAATCTCAACCAGCAAGCACCAGGCAGCCACTCATTCATTCCTCTTCTCCCTCGGTGGGGAGGGCAATTGGAAAAAAAAGTAAATTTCTCGGGTTGAGATCACAACTGTTAAATTATTAAAATAAAACAGAATAAAATAGTAATAGTTATAATGAAGAGGGGAGAGAGAGACAGAGAGATATGAATAAAATCCAAGAGAAACCAGTGATGCACAACATGATCACTCACCACCCACTGACTAATAGCCAGCCCATCCCTGATCAGCAATCAGCAGCTCCTGGCCAAGTCTCCTAGTTTATACACTGTGCACGAGTTCTGTGACACAGAATATCCCTTTGGCTGGTTCTGTCAGCTGTCCTGCCTTGGTTACCACCCAGACTTCTTGTGCAGCTCCTCACTGGCAGAGCACGGGAAAGTGAAAAGTCTCCGACTTAGAGTAAGAACTACTCAGCAAGAACTAAACCATCAGTGTGTTATTTTTATTCTTATACTAAATCCAAAACACAGCACTGTACCCACTGCTAAAATGAAAATTAACCCTATCCCAGATGAAACAAGGACAAATCCACAGATTAAACTGATGTATGACAATCTCATGTGAAACCCTTGAGCTGCATTTTAAGCCAGGGACAGCCCAGAAGTGCTTAATCCAGTAGTCCAGCATTTCCTTTGATGGCTTATTCCCTTTACTGGAATTGGTCAGGAGCCATAATCCATATCTTTGAACATTTATTGTCATAGATATCAAAAGTGTCTTTGGAATAGGCTCAGACTTCATATCTAGGATCAGTACCTGCTATCTAGGATACTTTCTAGGAAAAGCTTTGGCTGATCTGCACAGCTTCCAGAAAGCTGGTTTAAAAGAACTAACAGCTGTCATGGACTGTGGCTTAATTTAAGCAGTCCAGTCCTAAATAGCATTTATAATAAAAGTGCATCTTAATTACACATCTTTTCCTATTATTTTTATGTAAAATATGCACTGGCCACTTTCTCTGTGGTGCACTGATGTTTTGTGATGATAAGATGTCACTTGTATTGAAGGCCCCAGAGTAGACAAATTGTCTTAGTTATCCCCTTCCTGGTATTGTAGGAAATTTTTCATAAAGTTACTATTAATTACTTTGAGTAGTCTAAAATTCTAGTACAAAAAAATCAAATTTGAAGTCATTCATTACATATTTTTTTTTCTCTTGAAGAAGTTTATAAATGTGTCAAGTGACAGAAAAAGTTATTTCTAAGATTTTGGTTTAACATGACATTGCAGATTCCCTTCTAGCCCTATTAGGAACAGCCTTATTCTTGTCTGCTAACCTCCCAAGCACACCTTCAAAGACCTGTTGGATAGTAAATATGAAGAAATATTAGTGGAAATATAAACGGAAACTAGATAATCCTGTCTGAATATAACCAAATACTTTTAGTCAACACTTAGATAAAATAAGCTTATTAAAAGATTTAGATTTTAAAATAAAGCAATCTGATTTCCAGATCTCTGGCAGACAAGATTTGTAAAATATTTATCCTTTCACATAGGGGCTGAACACCCCTTGAGCAGAAGTTGCCTGACCTGCTCTGTACTTGAAAAATATGTTTGATCTCTCTCAATTTCTTTCTCTATTTGACATTAGCAATGGTGCTTTTCCCCCTTTCAGTGGTGCATTCCATTTGCCTGGTTTTATTTTATTTTCTTATTTGCAAGATGTGTGTGTCATGCTAAGGATGCAAAGCTTCTGCTTTTGCAACAGTGACATCAAATGCAAAAATTATAAATGAGGCTAATCAAAAATCATGCAGAAGTCCTTTGCCTTCCCCAAAGAAAAAGGAGCATTGAATATAATAGTCTGTAGAATCTGACTAATGGTGCCATTTTTCTTCTTTCCAGTAGAAATGAAAAAAAAAAAAAAAAAAAGAGGCTGAACAATATCTTTTGTGGGAGCATATTACCAGCAAAATCTTGTTTAAAATATAACTCCTGTGTCATATTGAGCTATCCAAATTGTTCAGGGTCAGAATGTTGTACTCAACTCCTAATTTAGGATTCTGGCCTTGTAGCTCACTTTCTCATTACTTGTCCTGAGTGTGTCTGCTTGGGTAGTCTTGAGATTCTGTTCCCCAAACCTCTACAGGAACCCCTAGGAGAAAAGAAACAAGCTGAAATTTCAACCAGAGGATCATCAAGCCTGCAACTTCAACTGCATGTAGTCTCCAACCATCATGTTCAAATTCAAAGTAAAACCAGTCAGGAAAACAAAAGACCTGTTTAAGTGAACATACAGTCATGTTCAATGCAAATCACTAGGAAGGACGTGCAAATCTAAGAGCAGATGATAACTCTGCTGCATCTCCTGATTCAGAGACAGAAGAGAGCCAAAGAGATGAGCTTTATAATTTTAAGTAAAGCAGTTTATTCTGTAATCAATTTGGAAGTAAATGATTGTTACATACACGGTGAGGGATGCCTCATGTGCAGAGGTACAAAGGCACAGAAAAGCCACAGAGAAACAAAGGCAAATGAACTCAAGTATAGTAAAGCCTAATTATCATCCAGTGTAAAACACTCAGACGGGTCCCAGTTGGCAGAAAGATGAATGGAGAGGACCATGGCAACAGGAAAATGGTGCCCCCATCAAACTGCAGCAGCTCCATCACCAAGAGGTTCTCCTCTCCAAATGCAGGGCTGGTGCCCTGGGAAGGCAACCAAGAAGTTGTTAACAGATGGAAAATCTATCAAAATGTCACTTATTCAAACCACAGAGTAAAATACTGCATCTTTCTTCAAGAAAATGCAGCATTTTAAATACTTAAGAAAAACAATTCAAAAGTAGGCAATCACGGAGTTTCTAGGGAACTTTATAATCAGCATTTTGTTCAACCACTTTGAATCATAAATTGGGATATCACAGGAACATAAGGTAAAAGTTTCAGGGGGTTTATGTAGCAATCAAAACCACCTTATCTGTATTTGAAGTCATGTTACTACATCCATGCTGGCCAGAGTTTAGGATGATTATTTTTGTTCCAAATATGCGAGACTGTTCTGTAGCCAAGAAACATTATGTTGGGAAATGTTGAAGATGGACATCAATAGGCCAACAGAGTATGCATGTGTGTCACGCTCTGTCCTAATACCATAAAATATTATGCCAAAATTAGATGCAATTAGAACAGAAATTCTGCAAGGGCAGAAGACAGCACACTGAAGCAGTGTTGTGAAAGTTTGCAGATATCCTTGTATTTGTTTCGTGTGAATTAAAGCTGTTAGTCCTTCCCTTTCAGGAACTTCCTATTTCCCCAGGAAAAAAAAAAAANATCATCCCAGAAAAAAAAAAAAAAAAAAAAAAAAAAAAAAAAAAAAAAAGATATAGACAAGAAACAGTCAGTCCTTTAATGAGGAATACTGAGCTGCCTTGTCAAGAAGCTGCAATGACTTATTCTTTTCCAGAAGAAAAAATGTGGGATGAATTAAGACACTCCCTTGCTTCCAGGACAGAGCAGTTTCATGTCATTTATACTGAATATCAAGATGAAAACTTATCCTACTCCTTTTGTTTTCCTTTAAATTTGTAGGAAAATTGCTAGTTACTAGAGTTACTAGAGGTAAAATAAGCAATCTGGGAACATCCTTTGAAGGTTGCCCTAAAACATCAGAATTCTCTCTATATTTACTCTACATTATTAGGAGAGAAGAATAAATTTGGTAGTTCACTACCAGGCTTAACACTGTGAAGAAGAAGGTGATGGAGCCCATAGACAGAAACAGTAGAAATAGCCACAGAATCGACTAAAAAGAAGATATCAACCCAAAAGAACTAGCTTGGAAAAAAACAGCTTGGTTTTCATGAAATACAACAGGAAATAATGGGGGGAAAAGAGTACATATCATTTTATTATTGAATTTTCAAATAATAAAATAATTACGAAATACCAGAAAATGTATACGAATCACAGTTTATGGTCACAGCATAAATTTGATTCTGGAACTGATATGAAAATAGCTTTCAATGTAATGAAGCATTTTGAAATTTTAAGAAGAATTCATGTTGAGTAGAAAGAAAAAAAATCAAAGACAAATAATTACACTAAATCAGCTTGAGTATTTTATTATAATAATACAGAACTAAACATAATTTCTTATTATATTTGTATTTCTAAGCAAGAATACCTTAGAACAAAAAACCCTAGAAATTATAAAAAAAGTCATGATCAGACATTGAAATATCACCATATAAATATAGCTCTCATCTGTCACCAAACAGTTTGGTTCCACATGCAAATGAAATTATATGAATCAGCCATGGCCTGTTTTTTTACAGATCAGATTGCATCCTATGCCATGAAGTAGAGGTCCAGAATACTCCTAGTGGAACATCCTTGCATAACCAAAATTAGTTCCACAGATGGCACACTGAAATAGAAAGAGAGGAAGATGCTCTGTGAAGGTCATGGAGCATAATGCTAATTCTTCTGAGGATGACTTTTCTCAGTAGAGAATGGAACCCATCAGAGGGAACAGAAAAAATCTTGTCAAATAATTGTGCTGTACTCCATTTCCATTGAAAACATTCTACAGCATAACATTTGTTATAAGCTCCCCCTGAAAATACAAGATGTATCTCAGAAGTACTGAGACATCACATAAAAGAACCTTCTGCATTAATGAAATGGGTAAAATCAGATATGGCTAGAATGTGTATACAGAAAACAGAGCAGTGGTGCCATTGATTTTTAGTGATTAAAGTAAAAATCAATGGATTAATGCATTTCAGTCTCAGTGAAAAACATTTTGTGAGTCTTTCATTTAATACATAGTACTCTAAAATCCAATGGTCCCCTCTCTAAGTGGTCTTTTATTTCTGTAGGACTAATTAAAAATGTGTTTCTGCATGGTAAAGTGCATCTGTCTGAACTTCAACTTGCTTGAGAGCATACTAACACAAGCTATCCTGCACAGCAAGTATGCTGGAAAAAATCATATGAGGTGATCCATTTAGTTCTGCCAGTGTTCAGCCTTGCACGTACAGCGTTAGGATGACTGGAGGATATTCATGAGGACTGGGACTATTTTGTATGATCTAAGTGAAGAAATCTTGTAAATATAGTCCAGCACTTTCACCATTCTACAGTTCCTGAATCAGGAAAGAGATTCTTTCACCCAAGTGAGATGTTTTTCTAGTCATATTTCCTTTTATAAGCCTGTAAATCATAAAAACAGGAGCATGCAAAGGAAGCAGTTATTTTTAAGTAATGCTAAATACACTCATTGACAACTCTCGTTGGTGTCTCTTTTTCTGTACATCCTTGCTGGATCACAAATAGCACCTAGAGTGCCTGATTTGGAAGATGCTTCAGAAAGGAAAAAAAGGGAAAAAAGTAACATTGCATCATTTTGGATCTGATGACTGTAAAAAACCAATTACTGCATTGCTGATATATGCATCTAATGTTACAGAGTTTAGAGTGCTTTAAGATCACAGATTTTAGAGTACTCTAAAACATACATTAAAGGGATGTTCAGAGTAGGAAAGGACATCCAAACATAAGCATTAGGATGAGGCAGCAGGGTTCTGGATTTTGGAAATAAACATTTTCTTCCTGTTCCTATGAAACGATGTATCCTTTCAACTAATACTTTGTGAGCAACTGTATTGCTCCTGAAATAATGGTGTAAAGTATTGCAAGTAAATTCATAAAATTACCAAAATACTGAAGAGTAATAAACCTTACTTTACATGGAGTACTCTATGGGCTATCTGGTCTATTTTACATTATCTTCTCAGCTAAGAATTAGAAAAAAAATAAACCTTGTATCTCACTAGAACCTGAAGTCAACACCACATAAAGGTCCCTGACAAGAGAAGAGAGTGAAGCAGTTCAAAAAGCATGTAGAAAGATAGAACTAACAGTATTAAAAGAATAAAACAGGTAATTTTGTCAGAATAAAAGGTCTTATTAGAAAATAACATCATTCCAGGTCTAGTGGAATCTAAGGAAAAAAAAGTATTTCATTTCTTTTGAATAAGTTTTTCAGTGATGAGGAGACATGTAGAAAACATTAAGACTGAAAAAAAAAAGCTTATGAGGACAGCAGGGCATGGAAATACTCTTTAAGGAACATGCAATGAAGAGCAATGTGTTTCTGTGTGTCTTGGGGAAGATACACAGGACCTCCTGCTGCCATGATCCCTGCTGCAAGCACTATGGAAGCTCATGATGACCGCAAAGAACCACAAAAGCACTGCCAATCGAACCAAGGGTTTGTTTGTCTCCCCTGCCTTGTTAGTAATAATTAAAATAAACATTAAGTCTGTGTGCATGAATTGAATAGTACAGTGAAGGCTGGGAAGAGCACATGTAAGAGAAAGCAGAAGAAAGCAGACCCCAGTAGTAAGTCCTGCAGATACCTCCCTGGACAGAATCCTCCTTTTTGTGGGGATCTTGGGCAATTTTATTTTCCCCTGATTTTGGTTAGGTCAGTTTTTCCAACAGTGCAGTAGTTCACTCGACAAAGGAAAAATATCTTCTTATTTCACTGGGGTTTTATACCTTTCAAATTTGTTCACCATTTCATGCTGCTGTCTTCAGAACAGGAGTCAAAATTAAATTCTACCATGTTCTCATTTGGAACAGCTTGCATTTTATCTTTCCCCCTGCACGTAAGATTCCTCCAAACACTGCTCCAATAGGGGTGTGCCGGGTTGTGCTTTCACTTCTGCAGGAGAGGAGAATAAGAAAGAACTGTTGGCTTCAGTCACTAAGCTGTATCAGGACCTGAAATAACTACCTGACTGAATGATCCACAGTTTTGACCACTGAAAACAAGAGTGAACATATCAATGGAAAATAGAGTTCCCAAAAATAGAAGGAGACAGTCATAATCATCTCTTCCTATCTTGGATTTCACCAAGGTTTTCTCTTCCAAATTGAAGTGGTGTGTAACTTCAAGATGACATTGTGTTCAGATTTGGAATGCAGATCTTCCGTTTTGATGAGAAAATAATCTTATTTTTTGCCCACTCTTATTTAATGACTTAACAAATTTTATCACAGAAAGTGTGGTGTGAGCGATAGAGTACTTCAGTTTGCCAATAATTCATAGATTTTGAAATACAGCCTAGCTCCAGATGGAAAGGAAATGGAACTTTTTAAACTTACAACTGAAAAAAAAGTCCAGGAGTGTTGGGCAGAAAAGGATATGTTTTTCTAGTAACTGGAACAATTTTATTTGTTCAACTGTTCAACTTAAAAATGTTAAATTGTTATGAAAAAACCCCATAATTTTAAAATTAAAACAGTTTTACCAAGCAAAAACTGAAAAACTTTCATAAAAAATGTCAAAATTATTCTGACACTGTTGAAACTTGGTCCCTGCTCTTTTAAAATTAAAGCCCAGCTAAAAATGTCTTATTCCATTAAATAATTGGATTTTAACAGAGCAACATAATATGATAGAATATGCTTGGGTCTAAGTCTTTCTCGGCTTGTCTCCTAAGTCCAGACTAATAGGATTCTCAAAGCAAATACTGAGAAACACCTAACAACAACCCTATGTAATTATCTGATGGCCACTTTGAAATTTACCTTCCTTACACATGTAAATCCTTCTTTTAATTTGAAGATTAAAAGGTGAACGGTTGGAAATTTGATATCTACATTGCTCAGTGATTTGAAATGAATATATTAAAGTTTATCTGATTGCCTTGTAGCAAGCTCTAGTGGCAACAATGTGAAAAATCAATAAAGCAAAAACATAAATGCAAGATCTAAACAGTAATATGACTTTTAGGATGATCCAGTGGCAATTTAACCCTTCCTGAATGCTACAGTAAGGAAGCGTTTTTTTCCGAGGGTAGCATTTAAAATACCTGGTAGCTCATGTAAAAGCAGTATGTGGTACTGCACTTAAGTAGATGTTAAGATCTGCACTGTGGTACATTTAAGGAATTAAAAAATGATCCTAAATTTATCCCAGCAGACAAGGAAGAAGTCTATGTATAAACATGCATAATATATATTACTTGTGCAGGGGAGCCTTTTTTCACTGTTTGCTTTTAATATATTTTTCTTTATGGGTCCTGGTAACCTGGTCCCAGCTCAACATGCCATGAAGCTCCTATAAAAATTCTCCTGGGTTTTCCTCTCTGTCCTCCTTGTGTATGTACTAAGAGCAGGTATCTCCCCTTAGCTGTGGCAGTTTTCAGAAACCATATCACATTTCAACACTGAAACACAAAGCATGTCCTACCCCCCCCACCTGTATTTTTTATTCCTGTGTCCATATAGAACACACTCCACTGGCAGTTGCAGACAGAGATGTTCTCCTCACAGCATCATTCCTCCCACTGCGTTGTATCCATTGCTGAAGTGAAAAGCGTTCTCTTGTGCTCTGATTGTTTTAGGGTAGATGCATTTAAAATGGCTTTCATATGTAGCTGAATCTGTCAACAAATGCCATGCCAGTCACACAACTGAATTGCAGTCAATCCCTCTCTAGCCTTTACTTACAAATTTTAATTATTGGTGTCTATTTGTGGTCTGTGTCTGTCAATGTACTGCATCATCTGGCTCTTGGTTCAGTTAGGTTTTGGAATTCCCTCTACTGAAAAGTTCTTCAAGAGAAACTCTTTTGTGGCTGTCTCAAAAGTAAACCTGCAGAGGATTGTTAATAAGACCTTCATCAGTACCCGCTGGGAATTACATTTTGGAGACTTTTGTGCTTTTTTGCTCTCACTTGCACTCACCAAAGCCTTCCACTGTTCTGCATTGCTCAAGACAGCTTGAGTGGGATCACATTGAAATTTTTGAAGAGGGAGGTGTTATGGCAGAGATGTTTTCATCTTGCAAGACATGAAGTCTCTCATCTACACACACACATGCCTCCCCCCCAAAAAAAGAACCAAACAAAGGAGCACAAAGCAGTGACACTAGGAATCTCAAAGAGTTAATGGCATAAAAAGAGAACCTACTGCAGAATTTGTTTTAGATATTGAATTATAGTGAACGAAGGTAAGATAAACTATTCTCTTGGGCTGAATATTACAATAGCCATAGAATTGCTTCAGTCTCCACTTTTATTTAGGAAAAAATACTGTGTATGGAGGGTGATCTCTCCAAGTTTAAAGTTTAAAAGATCACTCTATGTTGTAACATTAAAAAGTATGAAAGGTAACAAAATGTTCAGTTTTTCATGGGTTAGGAAAAGTTAGAAAATAATAAGTTAAATTAATGAATAGGCATTAAGGAATTTGAAAGTGACATTTACGGCCCTGTGATGTGGGAAAAGTTAAATGCTTCATAATCTTGCTAATCACATTTGTGATTTTTTTCTGGGGAAACAATTAATTAGTATAATTTTTTTTATTAAACTAAACATGACACGAACATGCTAATAAATAAAAATGAAATAAAGTCTCCAGTAGGTCTTCTGAAACATGAAATTAAACTAACCTCTTGAAGTAGTACTTGAGCAGGCAGTTCATAATTCAGGTGGCTTCCAGCATCTTCCTTAGGAGACAAACTGTGAGTTCATGCTATGCTTAGGGGAAAATTTATCCTGTAAATGGCTAAGATTTCTTTTTGCTTCATAGTCATCCTGGGTCAACAGGCTCAACAGTCAGTTTTCCACTTTCACCTACATGGTTACTCCATTGGTGATCCAATAAAGAAAATAGGAAGATGAATATATGGAAATAGTAATAGTTTTTCTCTGGCAGATTTAGATATTAATATTTTTAACTAAAAATATGAATATTAAATCAAATCTAGTACCCACAAATGACTGAAATAATTCTGGAAAAGTTATTGACTCTTTCTGTTCATCAAGAAGAGTTGGTTTGTGCCATTATTTTGGAATGGCTTTTTTAAGTATAGAAGCTGGGTTTTTTTTTAAAAACAAACTTCTGTCAAGGGTGTCTATCAATGACTTGTTTTTATTCAGTAAAGGGGTTGAGAGTCAGGAACCAATCCTCAACAAAACAGCGGAGCAAAGGATCCCAGAGGCTCTTTTCTCTATGATGGATGGTGTCTTATCATACTTATCATACTTATCATACTTATCACTTTATAAATTTGATAGCTTTTTTTAAGCCAATCCCTTGGAATATTTTGCAATTACTGTTGTAAAATACTGATGATCATGATAATGATAGACTTATTATTATTTCTAGAAGAAGAAGTATACATTTTCAATGTTTGAAAAAGCTGTCCAAAGACAGCATCCTGGGAAACAGGAACAACAGGGTGTGATAGTTCTGTCAGAGTGTCGTATTTTAATCCCAGCCATCAACCATGCCCCATGCAGCTGATCACTCACTCCCCAACCAGTAGGACTGAGGAGAGAACTGGAAGGGTAAAAGCTGGAAAATTCATGGTTTGAGATACAGACAGATTCACAGGATAAGCAAAAGCCACACAGGCANTCCTGGGAAACAGGAACAACAGGGTGTGATAGTTCTGTCAGAGTGTCGTATTTTAATCCCAGCCATCAACCATGCCCCATGCAGCTGATCACTCACTCCCCAACCAGTAGGACTATGGAGAGATTTGTAAGGGTAAAAGGTGGAAAATTCATGGTTTGAGATACAGACAGATTCACAGGATAAGCAAAAGCCACACAGGCAAACAAAGCAAAACAAGGAATGAATTCCCTTCTTCCCAAAACAGGCAGGTGTTCAGCCACCTCCAGGAGAGCAGGGCCCCATCATGCATAACAGTGACTTGGGAAGACAAAAGCCACCACTCCAAAAAAACCCCTTACTCCTTCTTGCCTCTGTTTTATATGCTGAGCATGGTGTCATATGCTCTGGAATATCCCTTTGGTCAATCTGGGTCTCCTGTCCTAGCTGTGTCCCCTCCCAGCCTCCCAGGTACCCCCAGGTTCCTTGCCAGCATGGCAGTATGAAAAGCAGAAAAGGCCTTGGCTTTTTGTAAGCCCTGATCAGCTACAAACAAAAGTACACAAAGAAAAACATCTGTGCATTATAAATCCCTTTACTAGCCACTGTGCAAAAAAATTAAATCTACCCTTGATCATGATGAAGAAAATGATTTCTGGAACAATGAGAATGAAACACATAAACACAAATTATCTCAACATGCTTCCATCAACACTGTTTCATATTTAGAGAAATGCAATTAGGTGTGTGACGGATGCAGGGATTGGAAGATGTCAGCTTTCTCTCCCAAAGCCCTTCAGAGTATTTGTTTATGACCTAGAAGCAGCCTGAATGAGAAGTCATGGGTGAGCATCACTGCACAAAAATGAGGTAAACTGAAAGAATGCACTTAACTCCCAATTTTAGCTCTGTCATTATTACCTGGAAGATCTCATCTGCCTAATTCAAAGTCTTTAAACACACTAAGGAGAAAAGAAAATGTATGTTGTTTCATAAACTTATCTTCATCTGCTGTTGCCTGCTGGGAACATCTTTCTGTATTGCCAGATTATGTTGCCAGAAAACAAAATCTTTTAAGCCTATTTTACCTGACTTAAATTTCTCCTCAGTTATTGTCTTCTAAATCAGAATTTATTATGTCATCTGCAGAAATGCTAAAAATATGAGCTCAGCTTTAAAAAGTATTTCTAACTGCGACTTTAGAAAGGCAGATGGGAATAGTTATTGGAGTGAAAGGCTTTTTGCTCATCCCTTCCCCTCCTCTGACGCTGCAGAGTTCTGTGTCACAACCCACTTGCTGTGCAAACTTCCAGCCACCACAGCCCCCACCTTGATTGCTTGAAACAGCACATTTCCAGCATTTTCTTGATGAGCTTACTCCTGCAAGCATTCAGAAGTTTTCCTCTCATCAAGCACTCATTCTGACTGTTTCTTTGTACTCTTTTTTTACCTGCATTAAATATAAGCTTTTTCCTTTATGCTTCAAAATATCAGTATTTGCATATACATGCACAGACACATATATACATATATATACATATAACTATATTCAACTGTGTATTCAACAGGTATAGCTGAAAAACAGAAATGGCTTTTTGTGGAGGGGAAGGGCAACAGAGTTTGGGTCTGTAAATGCAAGCATCCCTGCCTATACAGTCAATATATAATAATCCACATGAGCAAACTTAATTTATAGGTGAAATCCAAATTCTGCCAAGGGAATCTGAAATATTAATAAAAGATGATGAAAGAGGAGAGAGGAAAATACTGGGAATTAGATCCCAGCATTGTGGGGGTTTTGTTATAATTTGTTTTCTATGACTATTTAATTTCATAGCAGTCAGCTGAATTCAGTAAGTCTACTGTTGTGTAAGTAATGTGTGCAGTAGGTGATAGGGGCACAGTTCAGATCTCAATCCTTAGTACGACTGAGATTTTGCTTTTACAAAACCTTCACATATTAAATTCACATACTGTCCATATGGACATTAAAAGTACAAATCAAACTTTAAAAATTAAATCCCATGACAAAATACAACAACAACAACAACATCTTGATAGTTCATGGTAGGATTTTTTTTTTTAAAGCATCGTTGCTATTCTTGCTAGGCTCACAGATACAGAGATAATTAAGTAAATATGATTTCATATGACCTCTCCTAGGAGCATTTTTCAGCTATTTTGTGAGGTGGAGTTGCATGCTAGCATGTGCCAAGAATAGAACATCCATCCTTGTGTCCCATCCTTTTCCACCACAGGTAATTAATAGACATAGACCATATCTCTTTTTTACATTATTTGGTTTAAGGCCCACATGGAAGAGCTGACAGTAGATTAATTAATTGTGAATGATTAATGAAATAGTCATTGTAATTAATTTTTTGTTCTGTCCTGTGATTTTTTTCTTAGATTTATAGCCCAATGAAGATCAATCTGACTTCAAGTACCTTTCCTGAACTTAAAAATGCAATCAAATAAGAAGAAAACCAGCAGCTGCTCCCCACTGAACAGTAATCAGCACATTAAAAATTAAGCTAAGCAATATTCCATTCCTGATATAAATATCAGTCATCTTCAGCTCCATTTCTCCCCTAAAACTCACTAAACAACCAGGCCTTGCAGCAAACAGCAACATGAAATCCCATCAGATTAAAATGCAGAGAAAAATTCAAATTGCTAAAGCTTAATTAACAAAAAAGACAACCAGAAAACAGGGTTTTTTCTACAAAAGACAAGAAGACAAATAAACCATGTGGTACAATGGCACTTAGCTCTGACTCATTTCTTTAATAAACCTACCTTAAAAAAAATTATCTGGGTTTCACTTTCCCCAGTGCATCAGGGACCAAAATGTCCCTGCTGGGTCCAAGCACTGATGGCCAAGGGATCCTGTCACTGGTGCAGCACACTGTCATCCATGACCCACTGTCCTTCATCATCTGGGGATGCTGAATCTTGCAAAACCAGAAGAAAAACCTCAGTGGTATTGGCCCTGCCCTGACTTTGTAGCCAGTCTTTGCACACCCATCAAACTTCCTCCTCCCACCAGACTCTTTCCCTCGCTCCATGGTTGCTGTCCCCTCTGGAGGTGATCTCTGCCACCACATGACAGTACTGCCATTATTTCCCTCTACTGGTGCCACAATCCATGCACAAAGTCCCACATTATGCTGCTGCATATGGCTTCCATCGAGAGATTCTAATTTTATTTTTTTTTTTTTTTTTTGGAACACAATGTGAAACATTTCTCTCAGTTTGGCTATTTCATTATTGTGGCTGTAACCCTTTGGCCTTTATACTCAGAACCTGTCATTCTTCAAAATGGGTAAGAGACCTTATAGTTTTTGTACAGCTATTGATTTCCTAGAATGTACATGTTTTTCCTCAGTTTTCACAGCAGCCTCCAGTGTCCTGGGCAATGCTCTACATCTGCTTTACACCATTTCTCTCAATAAATGGCTGCATATAGACCAAACATTCAAATGTTGCCGCTAAATGAGAGCCTGTTGGTGCTAATTCTATGCTATTTACATTCAGATGTCTGCTAGGAGGTTATTACCATTTGGGGACTTGCTTATTGGTCTTCCTGGGGTATGAGGTTTTATGGTAAGTACAAGTTGGCTTTATTGGTATCTTAAAAAACAATCTGTCAAAGACAGGATGCTATACACACATCAGGTAACAGAAATCCAAACACTGAAAAAGTTAGTGAAATAAAATTTTCTTGTATCACTTCTCTTACCATTCTTTTGATCCAGTTGTATAATTTCTAAAATTAAAACTGTTACTACTAATATTTTAGGGGTTTGCATCATGTCTATTTCAACTATACTGATGATGTTTAATCACAATCATAATAATTGACTTGTACAAGCTTTCTTTCAGTTTACTTCTAAAATCTTCATGGATCATACCATAAAAGTGATATATAACCAATTTTGTTCTGTAAAGGTTCATGTGGAATATTTGCAACACTGGGAATGTTCTGCAAGTTACCCATTCATGGTAGTGCTGAGGAAGAAATCGCTGGCAAAACCAGGCATCCTTTGGGGTTTTTTGTCAGTACGGATCTTAACCAGATTCCCAAACATAGGTAAAGGTGTTTTGTTGCTATGAAAAACTAATTTTTTCATTGTAAATATTTCCTATTCTAGTTCAAGCAAAAATCTCATCTATTGCATTTGTTTACCAGCCATCTCTTCCCTGGACCTTGTATCTGTAATATGCAGATTAAATCCTGATCCAGGCAAGATTTAGTATGTGATCACTCCAGTGACATATTTTGTATGAAATAATCAGCAGGAAAAGTAAAGAAATAATTTTGTCAGCAAGCTTTCCTTTTTTTTCTGGCTGAGTGCCAGGTCAGAGCCATACTTCCTTCTGTTATTCCTCAAAACAAAATGTACATAACCGTCAAGAACAGTACATGGAAAGACCACAGAAATGGTAAAAATGTTGAAAACTTTAGGTGCAGGAAAAGATTAAACAGGAGAAAAGTAGGTAAGCTCCACAACACCTAGTTGCAGGAAAGTAATTTGTATTTCTCACTTCTATGAGAATTTCTGTAATTATGAGAGAAAGAAAAAAATATTTTTTCCCCCCTCAGAGCCTTTCTGCTCTACTTCTTGCAAGTACCATTGGGAGTTTGTGCAATTGCTAGTGAGAAACAGCCCATGCCAGAGAATGATCTTGGTAAACCCAGAACAACTGCAAACACACCCTGTCTGGATCCCCAGGATTTCAACAGGGTTCTCCATGTAAATTTGAGCCAGGATTGTTCCAGTGAGGGCAATAAGTTGTCTGGCACACTCAGTCATAAATCAGGATTAGATCTTATCTAAGGAAGGCAGACAAGTAATTTCTTCCCAGGCAGTAGAAGGGAAAGCCATAGTCTGCTCTGTATTTGGCCACCATCTATATAAGTGTAGTAGTTGTTGTTTATTTTTAAAAGCTATGAAAAGCCAGTCTCTTTTAATCTGAGGATACAAGATCAACTGTTTTCCTGGCAGTTTTCCTGCTTGATTAAGAGAATGTAATCCTCTTTAGTTTTGCTTGATGTTCTATAACTAATAATGAGACTCTTTTTGAATCACTAGGTATCAAGCGACGCAGAAGATCAAAATATTCACCATTGGGGTAATAGGTTTTCCTTTAAATAAATATTCCAGCTCTGATGTGTCCGATATCTGATTTTCCAGAAAAAAAGCCAGCATTCTGCTCATAAAATGTGAATCTAAACTAGAAAATGTGCAGAAATGGTTGCAAAAATGGACATAGGGAAGAGAATCTCCCTTCAAATACAGAAACATGGCTTTTTGAAAGAATATGACTGAATACCACAATGTATTATGATTATGAATACAAGAGATAGACAAGAACTGTTTGCACAAATAGGATAAATTATGTAGCAGTTTTGTGATATTTATTTTCAACAATATGCTAACAACATTAATGAAATACACGGGAAGTGTCATCCATATCAAGAATGAGAAGAAATGAGAGAAACATATCCATTGATAAGCATTCAGAACACAAATTTGAACTTGTTTGTAGGAAAAAATGTCAGAGATATATTTATTGTGGGTGAATTTAAGTGAGATACAAACTTACATAGGCTTCTGCTCTTTAAGAACCTAATGGGGAGGAAAGGACCTTGTACACAGGCAAAAATATATTTTGAGAGAGTAACTTTGATAGCAGTGAGGTATTTGCATCAGCACTGCCAAGGACTACATCTGAACTTGTTTCCCAGGGAGACAGGATGTTTTCCAAGAAGAATATCATCACACCTTGAAATAGCAATAGACTCCCCTCACAGAGTAAGACAGAACAGCCACAAACAGCTTGACCTTTATGGGGGCTGTTAGGTGATAGAGTTGCATTTATTTACCTACTTGCTCTTGGTTGTGTAAGAGAAAGCGTGATCCCTTATTTGCAGAACTTTGCAGAGACCCCAAATCAGAGATACAAAACATCTGCTTGCCTTCAGACTTCAGCTATAAACTCCAACAAAGATTTCTCTTTGGTAACAAAGTGCTTTGGCTTTTGTAGCTGTTCTTTAAGAGCAGCAAAACTTCCTGGCTGACAGCAGGCAGAGAAAGCATCAACTGCTTGTTTGTGTGAGTGCTGAGGGGAACACAGACTGCATCTGTCTCCTAATGGTGTTCCTATAAAGTGAGGGACCTCACAAAGCAGGTAGCACTCAGAGTGCTGCACTCTGAATGCAGCAGAGCATGATGTGATGCATCTTTACTTATCCTTAACAAAATCCATCTCTGAAACTCCAAGGAGTCGTAATCAGATCTAGCTAAATTGTTTGTCTTATTGTCTTTCCTTTATGTACTTTTATATAAAATAAAGATACAATAATGTGCGAAATCTAATAACTTACAGTTAACTGCAGCCCCTTTAAACCATGCATAAAACGGAGCAGTGTATAAGCTATGGATTACACTGATTTCTTCAGCCTCTGCCAGCCTTAGCAAGTGAGGGCTGAGTTGAAAAAAAGAGAGGGGGCAGCATTTGCCTTAAAAACTGTGGACTTAAAAAGAAACAGGGGCTCTGGGGCAAAGCAAGCACAACGAAATGTAGGAGGCTACACAGTCCCTCCGTTCCAGGACAAAATGTGCTGTGTTCCTCCCTGGAAGAAATTTTTCTGACCTGGTTTAAAAATTCTCAGGGCAGGAGGTTTAGCATCTTCTGCAGGGAGCTTGTTTCAATGTTTCACCTCCTTAACAGATAAAAAGGTGTTTCTAGTCTGCAACTCACTTCACGGTTGAAACAGACAACCAGAAACAGCATGAGAGGATGGATTCAGCAACACAAGCTGAGCTTTTGTACAGACAGGTTTTGAGATACGAGACATCTGAAACGGATGAATTACTCAGAGTAAGAGCAAAGTGAACTGATTTCTTCTTGTCCTGTCCCTCTTTTATGTACCCTGAAGTCCACATGTCCTTTTTGATCTGTGTGACAGACCCTACACATTGTAAGAATATGAGAGTGAGCACATGGGATCAGAGCTCCTTCCAGCCTTTATCCTCTCCCCATTACCTGCAACATGTGCCTTATGAAGAATATAGCACCAAGGCACTGACATGGCCCCCAAGGAATCGTTTCATTTTCCATCAATCTGTGCTTTAGTGAACAAGGGTTTGGACTTGTGGGGTTTTGTCACTGAAGTATTTTTCTTCCATTAATTTAACTAACTGCTTTCAGAGTGCCTGTGCAACATCCTTGTAACAATGAGTTTCATGGTTTCACTGCCCAGCAAGTGAATAAACATCACAGATTCATGGAATCACAGAGTGGTTTGGGTTTGGATTGGAAGAGACCTCAAAGATCATCTAGTTTTAACCCCCCTCACCATAGACAGGGATGCTACTAGATCGAGTTGCTCAGGGCCTCATCCAACCTGGTGTTGAGCTTCTATGAATGAGGTGTCCACTATTTCTCTCAACAACCTGTTTCAGTGCCTTGCTACCCTTTAAAGAAATATGTCCTTTTTTTGTTCTGATCTTGCTTCCTGTTTCTTTCTTTCCTGTTTCCTCTTTCCTACAGAGGAGCTGCAGATTCAAGAGGTTGGCAGAAGAGAAGAGCAGAGTCAAATCTAAAATAAAGTATGTCTGTCTGTTTTCTTATGCTGAGCTATCTTACACAGAAACAATAATTCACTTATGCCACTTGCTCACATAAAAATTTCCATTAGCCACTTATTTGCAAATAGAGGTAATTCCAGCATGATAAGATATCTTCTGAGAATGTATGACTGGGATATTTGTCTTCTTCACCTTAGCAACAAAACCAGCTATGGTGTCTTCTTCATTGATGGCAGTCAAAGTCATTACTTCATAGTTTGGAAAGGCAGGAGTGTATCTGAGAGACTTTTAAGCCTGTTTAGTTATGGCATTGCTGCAACACATATTATAGTTTGTGGGAAGTGGCATGTGAAACTAGACTTGCAAAGAAGAACGAGTACAGCTAAAAATATTATGCTGTGATTAATGGATGGACAAAGTTGGGACTTACCACTCAAAACCCAAAGAGCATCTCCAGAAACACGGGTTCCAGAAGTCACGGTGATTCATTGCCCAGGAGGTCAACAAGAGTCTAAATATGTGGTAATCAGTTCTGCCTGTAAGATTGCCATGGCATGACAGAAACTGCCCTTCCATCCAATTCACCTCTGACCATTATCAGAGAGGTTCTGCTACAGACACAAATACCTCACTGTTGACTGTAGCAGCTGTTGAATGGTAGGGATCACACTTATGCAGCTAAATTTGGTATTTTGAGGTTGGGAGGAGTTTTAGATTTTTTTTTTTAAAGCAGAGCTTGGGTGTTCATCTAAAAGAGTATGAGTTTTGTTCTTTTTATTTGTAGAAGAAATCAAGGTTTTTGTATTCTCTTTTGGTTGTAAACTCATTGGAAGCCTGAACTCATGAATAATTTAAAATTTGAATTGCATCTATTTTACTGTTAGTCTTACTCTCTATGCACTTTATGACCCCACCCAGAACTAAGCTTGCTATGTGCAAGAAATAAAAAGAAACACAATAAAATTATGTAATTATCTCAAAAACTTTAAAGTTATAGATTTCTCTTAACCACCTTGACATTTTCTTCTATGAATATTAAAAATTCACAGGACTAACTTTATGGTTTTGAATTCTTCTTGAAATGCAAGACTATGATGATACCTATTGTTATTGATCATTAAACAATGACTTTATGTTAAATAACACTTTTCTCCTGTAATATATACAAATCCCATTCCAATATTTCTACTCAGAGGCACAAGCACATAATTAGCCTTGCCTGGTGGAGACTTTGTGCTACTTTCAGGCTTTTTAAAATTAAAGTTATACCATAAAATATGTTTAAGTATAGCAGTCAGCATCTGTGACATCAGGGAAAAAAATCAGTTTCTAGACTATAAAAGATTTTCTAAAAAAGCATCACACAGATCTCATTAATTTTGAAGGGAACTAAACACATCTTTTTTTCTTTTTTCTTTTTTTTTTTTAATCCAGCTATGAGTCAGTGCTTTGTGAAAGTCATTGCTGAACACTTTCTGCAAGTTGAAGTTGTTCTCAGATCCTTCACTCAGTGCTTTTACTCCACATAGCCTCTAAATCACAGTAAGCTAAGTGAAGAGCACACTCTTAGTGCAAATTATCAGAAAAATAATTGCAGGCTTATCAAGATTTGCAAATATTTTTGGGACTAGCAAGAATGTGGCCAATTACTACTATATAATGGGGCTGTGTATTTATCAGCAAAACAACTTATTTCGTGGATTGTTTGACTGTCTCTTTTCTAAATAAATAAGTAAATACATACATACACATATGTAGGCATATATCTACTGAAGATGTACAAGTACTAATCTAAATTTATATTTACTCTAAAATTAAGTTCACTTATAGTTTAGTGAAATTCTACTCTTCTGTATGGAAAACTCCACTCCTGTGAAAGTGATATTTAGTATCTATATTTGTTCCAGGGTTATCAATATAATACAAAGTCACTCTAGTCCTTCAAAATAATGTTGAGTAGTCTTTTGTGAAAATTCTTTCCATTGTTTTCAATGAAAAATGTCTTTCTGCCCATCACTACAGATATCAGGCAACTTTAGAGAAAGTGATTTTGACCATCACAGGTAGAAACCAGTTCAGGATAGTCTTGAGTGAATAAGAACAGTGAAAAAGCTGAAAATATACCTGTTAGCTAAGTTCTGTATGGAGATTGGTTATTCTGATAGAATGTGTAAATTTGAGGTGCATGCTTCCATCACACATGAGGGATGTTAGTTTTCAGTGTTTACAGTATCAATCAATTATTCTTTCTCCTGTTCTGGTGGTCATTTAATAAAATACATATTTTCAGTTGTCATTAAGCCTAGCATTCCTGAGGTAATGCCCTCCTGACAATTCAAAATTATTTTTAAAAATTATTTTTAAAAGATGGTCCTCTTAACACCATATTCTGAGAAACTTACTTCTGAGAAGCTACCAAATCCAGTGGCATTCTTCATTTTAACTGCAGAAAATAGAACAGGCTAGCACATTCTCAAAGGAAAGATTTCAAAGACTAATCATCATATAATTGAGGCAGTACACACACTACATTACTTTCTTATTGTCCATATCTCTTGTACCCTAGACAAGTATTCCAGGTGGGAAACTGGAAAGGATTATTCCACAACAGAAGCACAAACATGAGAGATGGCCTGGTGGAAAGCTGCATTAGGGAAACTGCAGTTTCTTGCTTGAGGTTGCTCTCATATAAGAAAAGGCTGTAAGTGCTTCTGTAGGTGTATTGTCATTGCCTCCACTGCCCTGGGGAAGACAGTGGAGAATAATGAAAACTAATTAAAAAAACAGACTTTTTTTATCTTGAATTTCAAAAGAAAAGAAAGGTGAGAGAGGGAAGGTAATTTGAAACAAGTGAGTATCAGCAGGTGTTGTTGCCTCTTCCTCCGTTTCAGTCAAACCATAAGATCTTGGGATTCTGACATTTCCAGAGGCACAGCTGGACATAGAGCTGGTGAAGGGGAAAGTGGATTCTGTCCTCAGAAACTCATCGTAATGCAGAGGAATTACTCCATGCAAGATAGCACCACTGCAGTTGAATGCAAGTTGTAATTCTGTATTCTCAACATGGTATATTTGGAGCCATTAAAGAAAAAAGGGCAAATTTGATGTAAGGAGTACAGCATGTCTGGCAAGAAGGCCAGTTATCTGCACCAAGGCATGCAGGCCTCTCAACACCCATAAATCTGGGGTCATCCCTTCCCTGTCAGGCCCAGAGCAGCCAGGGGAGAATTGGCACAATACACGGGTGCCCCCAGCATGTGTCTCCCTGTGTGCGAGTGTGGAGGGGGTGGTTTCTCTTGCTGTCCCTCGAGAGAGCACAGCTCTGCCAGCAGTGTGTTATGACATCTGTTTTTACAAACCCAATAACGCTCAGCATGCTGAGAAGCCAGGGCAGTTTTGATGGATGAACCCACTATAGCAGCATGATAACATTCTGCGAGCATGCACAAGGGATTAAGCAAGACACCAGCCCACTTTAGCGAGGTCAGGCTGTGCTCAGAATCTGAAAGGATGTAATATTAATGTCTATCTAATTGGTGAATTTGTCAATGCAGTGTTGCCATTAAACAGCCAGCCATCTGGACCCCAAGGTTTATGTGATCACAGCTGATTGTCAAAACAATGGCATTTCGCTGACCTTAAGAAATTTAATTAAACTGTTGTATTTCTTTCCATGCAGTAAAGGTACACAAACTGATAGCTAAGAATAAGGTTGTTGCAAGGACTGCTGCTTCTGTTTTCTACAGAGTAGAATCATTTTCACATAGGCACATATTCCTGGTAAACCTGAAATAACACATGCAACTGCACTGACACTTTGAGCAAGTCACGTTTCCTTGCTGTGTGTTTTAATGATTCAGCAACTGCTGGAGGAGATTTTTCCAGAAAATAGTTCTCTGCAATTCCATTCATCTTTTTTTACTAAATAGCTTATTTAGGACATTCATTGCTCAAATTTCAGCTCAGAAGCTGTTAGATTAGCAGATCAGTAACTCTTGTCCTACTATAATTTTAACCAGTGTTTTATAGGCCATGACAAAAAAAAAAAAAAAGGCAGCTCTTTTTTCCACACACTGATCTCTAAGGCATAGCAATATGGGACAAAAGACCAAAAGACATTTCCTGGGTGACTGAGTTTCCCTCTTCATATTGCATAGCTCTTTTCATAAACATGTTGAACACCATCTTAAAACAAGTTATTATTTCTCCTAGCCAGACTGAAATGTTGGTTGAGAGCTTCAGTGTCCTCATGGTCACAAACCTTCCTTTAATTTTCATCTTAAAATTATTCTTGGCCAGCTCATACTCCTTTGTTCTAATGCCAACATTGCCTTTTAGTTTAAACAGCTCTTCCCTAGTGTTTACCCTTCCTGTGAATTTATAGAATGCAATCACTTTCTCTCAGCTTTCTTTCAACCAGAATAAAACCCACTTTCTCAAATCTCTCATAAAATATACTGGCTGTTCTCCTGGACATGTTTTCTCATCTGCTCCTTTGACACCATGAGTTCAGGTTTTTTGAATGGGGGAAGCAGGGATGCAAGCAGCATTCCACATTATCTCTGGCAGATGCCCTAAAGAATGACAATGATATTGCCTTTCTTTGTGAGAAATCCTCAATGTAAGAAGACTTTTGCTTCCTCACAGCAGCTTCACACAACCATTTCCTCATCGTGCTGGCCAGCTGGAACCCAAACTCATCCTCTGTGGTCCAGTTCGTTTCTGTTGAGGGCCTGTAGCCCTTAGCAGTTTTTACAAGATTTCCTTGTGCTTCACCTTGTGCTTTTTATGGTGGGATTTTCTTTGTGTTGATCTCGAAAGCCACTCAGACCATTTTATACAGTTTTTCTTTTTGACACTGACTTTCAAATGAGGTCTTCACAAATTATAGCAGCAAAATCACCCAGTTTTGTGCAGGACAGTAAAGAGTAAAAGAGGGGCTTCTGTAATTTTCTTACAGTGTGTCTCCAGGCTGCCTGCTATGTCTTCCCCTTGAGACTCCTTCTTACATGGCTTATGTCTTTGCTAATAATTTTTCACACAATATAGCTTCACATCAGCTATTTTGTTGATGATAAATAAGACGTACTATTAGTCAGGGGTTTAGAAAATGAAAGGTCTTTGATTAATTTAGAATTATAATTTATCTTTTTAGACTTTTCATTTTAATTTACTTCCATCTCTTCCATAATTATTTATTTTTAAATATATTTTAAAGTGTTATATGACACTGAAGTCTAAGGGGCAGATTCAGTGTCTCATATTTTTGTTGGTTTTTGAGGGGGGAGTTGACATAAAAATGATATAGTTACTATTCTTTAGTCATGTGGTGCTGCTCCAAATTTGATAATTTGTTTTTTTAATATTGCATTATCTGGAGTTCAGTTCCTTCCCATTACTCTACCACCTTTTGGGAAGCTTATAAGCTATTTCCCTTGAACTTGCTGTAAGTGGTGAGTGCATACCAATGGGAAATACTCAACCTGTGCAAGAACAAATACATTGAATTTCTCCATCATTTTCTATTGTGCCAAGATGAGGTTAAAATAGCTATAAGCGAGAAGTTCCTGAAGTAACTCAACTGTAGACTGCATGAAAATACAATGAAATAGCCCTCCAGCACATGGAGATGATACAGGTATTTCTAAAATGTGTCAAAACCAGAACCCCGTGATGTGTTGCTTTCCCCCTTGTGTGTAAGGTGGAGAGAGATGCCTTCAAACGCTCCCTGGGCAAAGCCTGTATGGCAGGCTTATTGTTCTGTCACTTGTGAATAAAGCACCAACTGCAACTTCTGGTGACACACTTGTTTCACTGACAGCTCATCTTTTAGTAGCAGAAGCTTCTATAAATTGGAACTCCCATCCTGCAGTAGCTACCATGTCAGTGCAGTATCAGTGCTTGATTCTACTGCAGGTACATGAGCATATCCTTCTTCCAACTGTGCCTTAGGAAGCTGGTGAGCAAATGTATGATGTTTTTATACCCTCTGCTAGCTGCAAAGGACTGACATTGTTTCAGTCCAGTGGGTCAGTCCTGCACATTTGTAATGCGTCATTGGTAGAGTGTGACAAAGCAATTTGAAATCAGACACTGATTAAAATGCCTGATCACATACTGGGAATATTGTTAGTTAGTTGGAACAAAGTTTTCTTCACTGTGAATCATTCCACAAAGATGAAAGTCTTGAAGGTTAGTTGCAGTACATTTTTTTAATCCCAGTCCACCAAAAATGAACTGCAGACACATTTCTCATCGGTGAATTAATTATCCTGTGGAGATCAGCCAGTGAGTGCTAGAACATGCTATTTAACAACCTTTGGGGAATTGGATCCTTCTTCAAATTCATATCAGCTCTTTATTAACATGGAGTTTGGTGGTGGGAAGGGGGTTTGTGATAAAGGTCAGAGCTGCTCGTTAGAAAGCTAAATGAAATGTGGTAATACAGTTCATTCCTCTAACATTACAGCTTATGCAAATGAAAAAGTACATAAACATATATCTACACGGTACTGTAAAAGGAGGGCAGTTGTACAGTAGCTTTATGTTACTCTCAAGTGCACCTTATCAAAATACTTTGCAACAGCCCTTCCAATAATACTGAATTACTTCAGGTAGGAACTACTGCACGGGCTTGTTGGGTTTTCCCTCCAAGAAAAAGTGTTCAGACTGTGTTTGAGTCAGTACAAACAGATGGGAAAATGTACTTTCTGCTCTCAGTGATAGAAGCAGAAAGCCATTTACTCCAAAACTTGAGTGCAGGACAAGAACAAGGTAGTATTGGGTTATTTCACATAAACACTGAATTTCTCAGCATCTAGGCTGTTGCAGCCCTGGAGGAAAGGTAGATGACAGCTCTCAGTGTCTTTAGCATTCACAGAAGTTAATATTGTCCTGTATTGAGCCAGCAGTCCATGAGGATCCAGGCTGCTTTACTTGCCTGCTGACTTTCAATGTATAGTTATGAGCATCAGATCTCTAATAAGAGCTTGAAGTGCACAGTGGAGCCTGGAAGGCTGCACAAAGGGAGCCCAGATGCTTCTCAGAGAAACCTACTATAGCTTTTGACACTAGATCTAGTCTCCTGCTGGTAAATATTGATGTAGCTACTGACACCAGTTATCTATTTGGAAGAACTTCTTTTGAAGCAGGAGCCTTGATGAAGCACCACACAAATGCTGCTGGGGAGTAGCTACCCTCATGTTATCATCCCAACCTTCCTGTATCAAGAGCACAAATACTCTGGATAAAAATAGGAATAAAGAAATATAAAAATGTTACAAACATAGAAGATGGCAGCAGAAAAAAACAATGTGTTTTTGCTTTCATACTGGGCCAAATCTCTGGAAACTCTAATCATGAGAATATGTCCTACCTGGAGGACTGACAAGGGTGACTGCAATGGAACTACTCCCTGAGGAAGATAAAGTCACATGTGTGTGAGTTGTGAGAAAGAGTCCATTTACAGGGCTGATTCCAGCGCTTTATTCCAACCCTTCACTATCTCCCCTCTCTAATTTGTATCAGCATTTGACAGCTTGTTGACAGCTCATTAGGGAAAAAAACCCCACATGTGACCAAAGCATTCAGTGCAAGCAGGGAGATCTGCTCTCTAATTGTGAACTGTATTAAAATCTGAACCAGATGTGGCACTGCAGATCAGAAACCAGCCCAATTAGCATGTTTATTAAAATATTTCAAAATTTATTTAAATTATTAGCTAGTATAAAACGTAATAGCAGTAACAGCTCTTGTGGGAGTCTAAGTGGCAAATCAAAGGAAACTAGAGAGGTCTCTGGATTTATTTTTCCTGAAAGAAGGTGTGGTGGAATATCAATGGCTTTAAATCATGTCAGCTCTGTCATTGAACAGGAGCCATTTGGGGGCAGGTGCCTCTGGTCTCAGTCCAGATTGCCATCAGCATTGAATGAGAATGTTAGACTTATTGCAAAACCAGAGCTGTGGTAAGCACTGTAAAATTCAGCCACATTTGGCTCTTGGGAATTTTTTCTTTTGACACTGGTTAAATTTAAATTAACCATTTGGGCTTATATTTCTGGGTTTAGATTGGCAATTCTGTTCATTAGTCTCTGTTCTCAAAGAGAATTCTTGAATTAAGGGTGTCAGGATTTCCTAATATAATGCAGACACTACAAATCAAATGACTGGATTTGAAGCTTCTCTGAGGAATTGCCACATCTTTAATCTGAAGGAAGTTTTTCTGAATTTGTTTTCAGTGTCTGAGAACTGGAAAGACAGGCAGCTCTTCATGCAATGAAAAACTCTTCTTTTTTTTTTTACTTTGCATTATTTTTGAACTCATCACACTTACTGAAACATCAAAGCAAACATTCAGGCTGGGAGGGATTCAATATATACATGCAAACAAAGGCACGAAGCTTAGGTCCATTAGGAAATATTTGTAACTCCTGCTGTGCAAAGACAAGCTGGCTGAATGTTTTATGGACCTTTCTAGATGATATGTTTATGTCATGGAAATGGCAGTCAGGGGGTAAGATGTAGGTAGCATTTTCCAGCCCTATAGTCAATAAAAAGAGAAATGCTTGCACAGGGCTGAACTAAGTTATCACCTGGGCACATCATAGGATAGATTCAACTATCTCCCCCACAAGCCTCCCTCAGAGTCCCAGTAATGAGCTGA
This sequence comes from Pycnonotus jocosus, assembly GCA_013400435.1. Taxonomy (NCBI): domain Eukaryota; kingdom Metazoa; phylum Chordata; class Aves; order Passeriformes; family Pycnonotidae; genus Pycnonotus; species Pycnonotus jocosus. The sequence goes on from VWYP01032185.1 coordinate 72,382, forward strand.
CCATTTTTTAAAAAAAATATTTTAATTACTCTTAAAATATTTGGTGGAAGGCATGAGAATGCAGAATTTTCCATTTGAATAAATTAGGAGGAAAAGACCTCTGTGAGTAACAGCTAGTGCTTCATCAAGGACACTAAGTGAGGCCTTTAGAGCTATAAAAGTGGAAAAGCACATTCTGCGAAGCAAACTCTGTAGAAAAAGATTATAATGAAACAATGGCTTTCATTTTTAAATCCATGAGAGTGATAACCTGAATAGTCACTCAGAACAGGGATGTCTATTCAAACAAGATGCCGTCAGGAGAATCATCTCACTATAAAGTATAACTTTTTAAACAAAACAGCTAACAGCTCTGTGCATATACAGTTAGTTTACTGAATCCATAATAATATATTTGAAATTAGCATTAATGTCCTCTGCACCTCATTCCTTTATTCTTTTTACTAGCTCTTGAACATCATTTTCTTCTTGCCTTTAGAATGAGTGTAAATATTCTCATCTGCATTCTACAGCTAAATGAGCTACAAAAGCCTAGTTGTTGCTTCCTGTGTAATTGATCTGCATGATGCACATTTCATAGAATACTTTTTTTAAAATCTTGCAGCAATCGCATTGATGTGACTGTCCATGCTTTTGGCAGGGTAGGAATTTTTGCACAGTATTGCTGGCACTGCAGGTTCAACTTTTCATTCTGTACATCTGTCCCTGTCTGTCTGTCTGCCTGCAATGAGATGTGCTGTTACCCAGCAACACACACTCAGTAGTGTTTTAGTGTCTGGTGCTCTGAGGCTGCTGGATCATTCGCAGAAAAAGAAAAACCAAACCCCAAACAAAACAACCCTTGGGCACCCTGATTGCTAAAAGGGAAACATCCACTACATTTCACTGCCACTGAAGTGCTTTCTCTTTGATTCCCTTTGGGAACATGGCAAACCCAACAATGTAGGAATGACTCTGAGATTCCTGCCATCAAGAGAAGTTTTTGGAGTCTCCTGGTTGAGTTTGCCAGGTGTTACCTCACTCCTACCTCAAAACTGCCTGAGTTTTTTCTAGGCTTTGGCAAGCCTTTCACTGCCCCTGCTTCTCCTCAGGCACCATTCCTCTACATTTTGAGCATTGCCACATCATCTATAAGATGACATTGAAGTGCTTCTATCATCAGCACTGTGCAAATGGAACAGTACAGAGGTATCCGTCTCACAGCTGCATGAAATGTGTCATTATTATAACCACACAGGAGAAAACACCAAAAAAGAAGATGGATTGGAAATACTTGTCTGATCTATTTATTTTTTTTTTTTTTAATCTGGTTAAAGACAATTTTCTTCTCCTTCAGGAGAATAGATGAGGGAAGAACATGGTTTCTTTTCTTGCTCTTGGAGGGTTTCAGTTGCCTGCTGGTTGTGGTCGTTAGCAGCCAGCCTTTTAAGCAGAGCTCTTCATCACTTTATTTCATCAGATGTAACAACTGCCTGACTGCTTACCCAATTATTTTCTGTCACTATGAAAATCTTAGTTTTATATTAACTACTTAATTTAATAACCTTCAGATGTGCTAAAATCATAGTCTGATAGGAACTGCAGGATATTTACTCTGATAGGAACTGCAGGTATTAGACATCTTCAGGATGTTGATTTAATCTCCTGAATTGAATGCTTTTGAAAATGTGTTAAATTCTGTTCACTTCATTTTAACAATTCTCAGTTTTACAATGTTTTTTCTGCTTTTTAGCTAGTTTTAGTCTGTCTTTCCCCACCACTTTGAATCCAAGCTTTCTGAAGTTTGTTCTAATATTTCCTATGCCCATTGAGTCCCCCAAAAGAACAAGAGATATGAACAGTGTGTTGACCTGTAATCATATATATTAAGATAAGAAGCATTATTATGTGGTGGAATTTTATTATTTTCAGGAATCACCCAAAGATTTTTCTTCTTGGCACCATAATGTAATGATTCTCTCAGTCAGTGACTAACACTCATGAGGTGACATCATAGCCCTGGGTGGTTGCTTCTTTATTTATTTTTTTACATCCATAGCATTTTATGAAGGCATTTATAGACAAACCCACAGAAACAGTTACAAAGTAAAATTTTAAAAGTACCAGTCAGATGTTTGTATTCACCAGCAGTATTATGTATATATGCCCATATACTGTCTTAATGAGGAAGAGACTTAAGAAAGACCTAACTCTGCATGATGAAGGCCACATGTTATATCCCCAACTGCACTAAATTTGGGGTCCAAAATCTTCCCTGTAGGAAAAACAGCTTTGCTTAGCTTGGGAGAAAAACTGAATTCCCAAGGACTCCATCTGCCTATTCCCAAAACAAAGCTGTCAAGAAGGTGCTTAAATTTGCATTACATGTGTTTCATAGCATCCTCAAAAAACCACTTCCCTCCAGCTAGACAGTTGAGCTTTCTCCCTTTGAAGCCCTGTCCTCCCACAGCTTCTTGGGATTGTTATTTTGGCTTCATTCAATAGCTTGTACCTAAATTGTTGGTTGTTTGAATGTTTGGGTTTGGTTTTTTTTGTTTTTTGGGGGGTTTTTTGTGTTTTTTTGTTGTTGTTGTTATGAGTGATGTTAAATCAAAGCACTCCATTGGGAATTTACCTAGAAGAAAAAAATTAAAGTAAGGGACCCTCCTGAGGCTTTAACAAGCATGTTGGAGAAGAGAGTGGAGGTGGATCTGCTTGCAACCAGCATCTTCTCTTTGAAATGTTCATGCCCAGAAAGCACGTTCCAGACCATTTTAGCGACAGCGGGGGCGCTTTCACATCTCGGTGTGTTCAAAAGTTCAATCAAAAACAATTTTGAAATTTTAATAGAAACTGAAAATAGAAAGGAGCCCAACTGCCCTCTGTTGATCACAGTGACAAGGAGGATAAAAGAGAAATATTGCCACTGTGAAACAAAAACAAGCACTGCAGGGATTTTCACGGAGCATCTTGCTGTTGCTGCTAAGTAATTTTTCCAGTGATCTGTTGATATGGTCTGACAGGGAGCTTTAAAATTAAAACTCCCAGTATTTTTCGGTGTTTCACCCCATCTTCAGATTGTATTCAGTAAATATCCAGAGGTGAGGTTGCCTATGTCACCTGGATGCACAGAATATTGGTGGTACCAGAAGGGTTGAAAAACTGAGTAGCAAAGCAAAATCCCTTCAAGTCATAAAGGAATATAACACTGCCAACATGAAAGCAAATGCTGCTTTTTGAATGCAGCCAGGCTTGCAGCTCATAAAGGACATTCACTCTCATTACTCATTACAGGTTTTAGTTTTGCCAATTGATCTTGAAACTGCTGCAAGCAATCATCAGATTTAAGGCCACTTGACTGGATTCCACTTCTGGGAAAGGATGCCATGGCCACAAGTAGGTGATCCACCACACACAAAACTGAGTAAAATGAGTCTATTAAGAGGTATTTGCCAAGGGAAAAAAAATCTTCTTAAACAGCCCTGAAATCTTTACTACATCTCTGTGTTAGATGTGCTATTTTCAGTTCCTGTAAATATGTTACTAAGACAGGATAATAACAAATGCTTCAAAACAAGATTCCTTGATTATAATAGAATTTGTTAATTGAGTGTTGAGATTAAGAACATATTCGGGTTAATAAGAAATTTGTTGGAATATCCTACATAACAGATAAGATAAATTAATATCAAAGTATGTGTTGGTTGACACCAGCAGATTATATATTTGATATGAGTGTAAGCACACTGACTCACAAAAATAAGAATCTTATTTGAGACTAATGGTTATTTTAAATACAACACAGTCATCTCATTTCTCTCATCCCATCTGTTGCCAACAGCAAAATATAAATTATGAATGGCATTTTTCGCCTTTTATTCACTGCTTTAGAAGTACAGCAGACATTTCATTGAAAAGTTTTGTGCCTTTGGTAGGTAAGGATCGCTGTGCACATCAAATTATTTCACTTTTTTGGTGAAACAAAGCAAACTAAGGGCAAAATTTCTTCCTTATTTTTTCCTTTTTTTTTTTTTAACAACCCACAGACATTGCTTAACACTATTAAATATAACACTTAATTTACTCTCTGGAGTAAAAAGGAAATCATTTACTATATTTCCAATGAGAAAAGTCACAATTCAAAATAGTCTGAACTCCAACGCTATCAGGGACAGAGGCCAGTTTTGAATTTCCCTAGAATTTCTGGGGCTTAAAGGGAGTTGTGCCTGCAGACCCCTCCCCTTGCCAGTAGGGATTTAACAGCAACAGCTTAGTTAAGCCACACTCAAGGAGAAGAGTGGGCACTGAACTGAGGGCAGCACAAGGTGTTTGTGTTGTTGTTTCCTCAGCTCTGAGAAGAAAACAGAAACGGGGCAAAAGTTTGACAGAAACTGACACTCATCCAACACTGTCTGGTCAGTCAATGGTTTTTTTCATGAGATCATGGAGAATGATGAGACAGTCTCAAAGATGTCACATAGCTCCTTTGAGGCATAGACCAGTATTGTGGCTGGATGAAAATAGCAGTGTGGTGATCCCCTGCACTCCCACTAGAGTCAGTTGTTTCACATCTGTTAGAAGGAATCTGAGCCGAACTGTCTGAACTGAGCTCAGGTAAATCTCTTTCTGATAAGCTCCAAACACTGTGCCAGAATCAGCCAAGAGCTTGGTGGGCCTCACACCATAAATTCTACACATGATGGACAGCATGGAAACTTTTTTGTTCATTTTTTCTAGTGTGCCTGCAAACGGTTTAGCTGAAAAAATAACAAAGGTTAAGACTGGATCTGTTTAGACTGGATCCAGTTTTAGACTGGATCTATACTTGTTTGATACAACAGCTACATGAGACAGGTCACATAAGAGATCTTACCTGTATTAGCCTTTTCTTATTTAGCAGGTTACATTCATTTCTATTAATAGCCTAACATCCAAAACAAAGCAATTTGCAGGTACACTAATGTATACTTGTAAATTAAGAGGATTTCAGAATACCTCCTTGGCTGCTTAGTGTTCTATGCTGTCTGCAATCTAGTAAGAGAATAAGATATTTTTACCTTCTGACACTTCATCTTACCAGTTCAGCCTGTTACCTTACTGGAAAAGCAGTGAGAAACTTTCACATTCCATACTTTTAAATTACTGTGGGTTTTCTACCTCTTTGATTATTTTCACTGTGAGAATCGATCTCTGACTGTGCCTTCTGTGTTGGTGTGAGGTGTGCTGAAACAGTTTTCTGTCCCTTTCATCAGATCTGTTTGAGAAGAATGACAGCTGTAAACTGGCAGCCTAATTTTCTGGCAATTGAAAAACATGTCATTCAATATGTCTCTACAGTCAACTCAACAGCACAAGTTTTTCTAGTCATTTCTATTTGCTGTTTAATTAGCATAGGTATAGCATAATTGAAGAGAGATGAATATTTGTCTGTCAGTGCAGCATCCAACTCTGCCTGGTACATGCCTGCCTTACCACATATCCCTGAAAAGAAACAAAGATTTATTCCATACAGGAGTCTTATTTGATAAAGTTTTTTTGACTCCAGGCCAAAACCACAGATGAATGTTTTGCTGAATGACCCCTGAGATAACAGGTTATCTTCCAAACCCTGTTCCATCAGGAACATGGAGCCTGAACCAAATACCTTTAGAATGAACAGAGGCCTTCCAGCACTTTCAACTCACTGAGAATCAAGTCTGCAAACTGCAAGATGCACTCCAAGGGCAGAAACACAGACTAAGCCAAGGCAGTATAAATTCAATAAGTTTCTTTTAATATTTGTAGAAAAGTATAATATAAGTAACGTGCCCCAAAATTTGAAGCCAAAGGAAAGTACTCTTACTTCCTGTTTTTTCTTTTTAAAAATTCAACAAATTCCATTCCTGATAATAAGATTAAGTAGTTGAGCCAAGAATATTTGTAAGCATTTCAATGTCTTTGTTCATTGCAAAAGTAAAATTTTTGGTGAAATCCATATTCTATTGTGGTTTTAACCAAATAGCTTTACATATGTAAAATGTCTTAACATGAGTGTGATATGCCACTCATGGTGAATTTCTGAGAACAAGCAGGCCTAGAAATAGTGGGCTGCAGGACATGTTTCAGTAAACTCAATGCCAACACTCTATGGGGTACTTATACGCAAGACACATAGTTTCACCTAACTCCGAAACAAAGAATTTCAGAGCCCAATTTAAAACTTTTTTTTAATTAGACAACAGTCAGCATTTCAATATCTAATTGTTATCAGGTTAAATTAGTAAATGATTTTAATTCAAATAAAATGTATTGGAAGCACTGCTTTTGTAGGATATATTTTCAATATTCTATATTGAATTTGTCCAAGGCAGAATTTAAATACTATTTGAAAATCGCAGGGATGTCTTCTCACATTTAAATCTTTATTTTTCTTTGATAAATTCTGATGGTAGAGCTCAGGAATAAAAGGCCAAGTTACTGTTTTAATTCACATTGAGGACAGCAAAGGAATCTTGTTTTAGCTGTGGTAGTTTCTGATGTGATGATTCACAAGAGGCACCAGATCAGAGCAATTTAATTTGGAAGAGCATTACACAGAAACACTATTATTATTAGCTTTTTAAATGTCTTTTTTTTTCCTTATTCTGTGTGCATATAATCTATATATCATATTTATCTGCAGAATGTATGTTTTCTTTTCTGCATTATCTCCTCATCCCAAATGATTACTGCATTGCTTGGTGTTTCTGAAAGTGTTAGTCATGTGAAATGGCACTGAAATAATTTTGCTTTTCCTGTCAAAGGAAATGAAAGCAAAAAGATTATTACTTTTCCAAGTTAGAAAATAGTATTGTTATTGAGACGAAGTGAGCTAAAGCAATAACTCCTGATGATGTGCTAATAAATAATATATAAGTTTATATATATTGGGCCTCTTTTTATACCACTTCAAACCTGGAGTAACTTCACTATAGCCAACATATTTATAAATAAGAGAATATTCAGAGCCACTACATGCCTATGAATTATGTAACAATGGCAAGAAGTATTTTAATTTATTGCATGCATTACTCCACTGATGGGTGAAAATGAACAATGCTGAAATTCTGGAAAGTGAGTAAATCTTAATCTTACAATAATGAAAGGACATTTCCTGTGCCAGCTTGAACTCATACAGTCAGATCCTTCACTGTCCCAGGCAGTGTTGAAGCCAGGATAGTTTTGGCAGCCATGCCAAAGAAATTTTCTCACACATTTAAAAGATCTGTACAGCCTAGAAAAGCATCTAAATATTCCTTCCTAAAAATCTTTCTGAAGCTAGGTAGTTGATGACACAAACATAACAAGGAGAGTGTTATGAACAGTGATAGGTTCAGATGGGTTTGGTTGCCTAGCCTTATGAAATCATCCACAGATATGTTACCTCAAATGCTGCTGGGTTCATGTTCAGAGTCAGGCAAAGACTTCCACTTCTGGTTTCATGGTGAAATACCTCAATTGTTCCACTATGACATTAAGGAAAAAGAAGTATCTGACTCCTCAAATCCTGCTGCTTTTGAATATTCTTCCTTGGTTGTTTGGGGTAAGTAGACTGGCTCCAAACCTCACAGCAGGCAGATCTAAGTCTGGTCAACTGTTCCTGCTGCCTCAAGAGAAGCAACACAGGTGCATCACCCCAGGATGAGTTCTGATGGTGGCTGCTGGAGGTAAAAAAGGGAGAGTGCTAGGGCTGAAGGCTGGCAATCCTGACATTGCAAAGCTTGGAGGAAGCCTTGGCATATGTACCAAAGTACCACCAGGTATTCTACATGCCCCAGAGGGGCAGTAAACCTGTGCTAACCTGATAAAAGAGCCAGCCACAAGTTTAGCTGTTGTTCTGGAGACAATCTCTGTGTTTAACACCAAATAATTAAAAAGAGTAAGTAAGGAAACACTATGTGACATGAACTATCTTTCATTCAGACCAAATGGACTTGTGAGCACTAAAAGCAATGAACACAGTCATACTCCCTAGTTCTAATTTTGTATTTCTTAAGACTTGTTTACACGCAAAAGGTAATTTTTATTAAGGCAAAGTATGAACTGAAAAATACAGCTGCTGTTGCTGAATTTCCCTTAAGAATATCTTTACACAGGCTTACAGATACATAGAGAACTCCAGAGATAAAAATCAGAGTAGAGGGAAATCAAATGGAAGAAAAATTTATTTTTGTTTACTTGACTTTTCAATTTTGATCTTAAATAAGCTACATGCTACGTAATTACTTGAAAGTCAAACCCTTGATTAACTTTCTTGCTTGTAGAGCATAGCAAAGAACATACCTGCTATTCTGCTATGAAACAGAATTATTTCAATATATTTTAGACTCTTAAATTTGCCAATTTTTCTAAACCAGCTAATATGCATCCTGACATTGTCTGAAATGTACCACTGACCAGTGCTTATTTGTTAAACTAACATATTTTTGCAAGGGGGCAGTCTTACCAGGTTCCAGCTTGAGTTATGTAGCATAAACTTGGGCATAATGTGTCCTTTCAGAGATCCTCCACATTTGCACACATTTAAATGCATTTAGTCAGCTGCTGCCCTGGTTGCAGAGAATATGGGTAACACAGAAATGTGGAGTGTGGATCCCTGGGAATCTGCAGCAGTACATGGTGTCCTCTGCTGCTTAGATCAACAAGTTCTGTGTTCATCTTGCCTCTGCCACAGGCTACTCTTAAAATCTGAATTTTGGGCCTTTCTTTCTTCAATATTTTCTTCTTGTTTACATAAACATACATTCACTCTTGGCGTCCCCTCAACAACACTGAACAATCTTTATGGTGACAATTATAAGAGGAAATCTGCCCTGGCAGTCAGGATGTTCAAATGCTCATTGATTTTCTTCTTTGTAATAAGTAATTTCCCTAAATTCCAGGTCAACTGATGTGTTCTGCTCATTAAAATTTGTTCTATTCAGAAATGGATTTATTACTATGAACTCACATAGAATAAAATTTTCCAAGACACATAGTGTGCAGTTCATCAGCACTTCCAACTCCTCACAACATGTGCAGGACTCCACTTCTTGAATCCAATTAAGTGAATGAATATCTGGGAAAGAAAAAAAATGCATTGCTTTTAACATGAAACAGCTGACAGAATAGCATGGACAGATACAGAATTTCCTCCTCTCAGACTTTGCAGTCTGAACTTGCAAAAATCCATATGGAAAAATATATTTGTTGTGCATATAAATTTCACATTATCCATGTAAAGAGTTAAAATATGTTTAACTAGATTTTGGTGGCTTTCTATGGGCCAGATTGGAGTATCACTATCTACCTGTTAGTCAGGCATTGATCTTTACCTGACAGAGACAGACTTTCATGTGACTGTTTAGGGTCCAGCACTATGATACCACATAGTAGAGAAAGAGGAAAATATGTCAACCATATTTTGGATCATGGCATAAGCTGTGTTTCATTTATTACTAAGCAGGTCAAAACAGTTTTTTACGTGGAAATCTCATATGCCATGGACCCTTTGGCACACTTACCTGAGGAGAAATAGAGGGTTTTAAAGAACGACAGGTAGGACTGTAGTATAATTTTAGGATCAATAGCACTGTCCAAGTAGAGGTGTAAAACAGGTGAGATCCAGTGCTATGTTCATCTAACCTTCCAGGCAGGTTTTCCTCCCTGTCATATATTTTAAGACACAAAAAAACCTAGAACATATTGTGGCTGCCAGCTCTTGTGATATTATTGCAGCTCACACAATTTGGTGTTTTTTCTGTAGAGAGCAGGCTCCTCGAAAGATTCAAGAGACTTTCAATTTATATCTCAGGAAAAAAATTAAAACAACAAACAAATTAACAAACAAGCAAAAAAAAAAGCCCTACTCAGATCTGTGTGGCTGTCAATATTCTCTGTTGCAATGATAATTTTGCAAACGCACTGGAATCAAACGAGTTTCAGAGCCTTGGAAGCCGGAATACAAAGGGAGGGGTAGTGGCATTGGTAGAGGCAAAATTCTAAGCTAAAACAAGAGACAAATTCAAAACTATTTCTGACTCTTAGAACAAGCCTCATCACTTTTGCTGGCTTGAATCATGGACTTCTGAAGAATAGGAACTGATGACTCCCGGAGTTTGCTTTTTGCTTTCATTTTTAAATGTAAACTCGATGTTGTGGGGCCTGAAAGCAACACGAGGTGTTGTCACCGAGCTGGTGGAACTCCCCCGAGCCTTGGCCAGGGCTGCTGCCCTCCCTCCCGGGGACAGCCCTTGCCTGGCAGGGACGGGCGGGACTCTGCGGGCAGCCCGCAGACACTACAAGATCTGATGGGACAGCAAGAGAATGGATGGATTTGGTCATAATCCCTCCTCCCTGACCCATAGGGCCACTCCTACTTCATGTACAGAACTGTGTCTTTTGTGCCTGTGTTTTGGTTTTCCTTCTGTTCGGTTTTTTTTTTCAAAGCCTGAGGATACAGAACACACTCCCCTTTCAGAATAAGAGAAGAAAATCCCTCTTGTGGGTTTTGCCAGCCCCCTGACCTTTAGGGCTGCTCATTCGGGCTCCGAACCGCCCCAGGCGAGCGGCTTCAGAGACAAACCAACCCCACAGAAACTCCCAGACAGAAATTTCCTCCCAACTAATTTAGCCAGTGGCTCCCTGCTCACACCCGAAGCTCCACAGCAGCCCAGCAGCTGCCCCTGTGCTCACGGCTGGCTGTGCCTAATAATCCCGGGAAAAAGCAAATAACTTCATTAACTGTCCTGCAGCTTTTTCCCCGGGCAGAGTTCATTATCCCTGTTTTCATCATTTAAGAGAAACAGGCTTCTCCAAGGGACCTTGCAGGGTGAGAAGCAATACGTGAGGTGAGGCTGCGAATATGCTGCCAAAGGAAAGATTTTTCCTTCTTGGAGATTTTTCTGTGTTTCTAGCTGAATTTGCCAGAGCAACTCCCATCCTCTTAGTGACCAGTATGTTTGTCAGTAGCCTTTTCCAGGTTATCCTTCCCAATGGACGCTTCTCCCTTTGTAATTCAGAATATTCCTCTGGTGCTTCCTCTCAGCCACAGGTACACACTGCCACCACCAGAGCAAACGGATCCATACAATAAATTCAGAGGGGCTTAGGTAGACCAAAACTGTCAGCTTCATCTGTTTTTTAACAAAATTACAGTTTTAAGGATGCTGCACTCTGCTGTTTGCAGACCTTTAACTAAAGCTGATTGGGATTTTTCTGTCAAATTATTTCGTGAGCAAAAATAAAGATATTCATAGAAACTTCTGGTTTTACTGTTCCCTGAGTTTCTGCTGGAAAACAATTTAGATGGATTTTTGTTCACTTGCTTTCATTGTTGTTTTGCTAAGAATTCGAATTTTCCTTTTTTTAATTTAGTACAAACTATTTGAAATTAATTTCATAGTACATTGAACTGTTTTCTTTTGCCAGAGTGAAGTGTAGGAATTTACTCCCACCTCTATTTGTGGCCAGTCTCTGCTGTGGAAAATGTCTCTTCTAACACATCCTAGCTTTTCTGACTAGGCTGTAACAGTGCTGCACCAAACACACAGTTCAGTCAGGAGATCTGACCATAGTGCAGAAAATAATCATCAGATCTCTAAGAAACATCTGCTGATGCTTTTGATCAGGATGTTACTGTTACCTACAAGTCCATGTCTGGTGCTATCTTAAATATTCAGATTCTGGGTATCAGAAAACTATGAATTTTCTATACTTATCATGATTACTTACTGGTTTTACAAGTTTCAGGAAGCAGAGAGTCTATTCATGATCTAAGTTCAGGAGTGCCAGTAATTTGTGTACTTTAGCTGGCAGTTTGGGTTCTTTGAGAATCATGGCTGCAGATGTGCTAAAATCACTCAGTTAAGCTATGACACACTCCAAAACAAAAAGGGTTCTTGCTCTTTCCAGGATGCAATTAGCACGGATCAGTAAAGAAAGCAGTAGTGGCTTGGAGCTTGCTGTCATTTTCTAAGTTACTCAGGGATGAATGTCAGATATATGGCAGACTGAAAGCAGAGCAATTCATTAAAGGAATTCGACTCGCTAAAAACCAGAATGCTCAAAACCCTTTGCTGATATGTAACTGTGAAAATATAGAAGAAGATTAGCCTTAGCTGCCGCCAAAGAAGCAAACTTTTACCATAATGTTATGCAAACCATTTATGGTAGCAAATTAAATACTGTTGATTTTCAACCTTCCACTGTATTTACAATGGTAAGTCTTGATAGAATGGAAGACTTCTGTATTGCAAAAAACATGCTAGAACTTCATTTAGCTGAGAAAACAATTAAAGGCTTGTTTGAAGTGGGGATTTTTTTTCAAGCCACACAAAGAACAAAATATTTCTCACAGTTGTTAACTGCTGTGCAGCTGAACAAGGAATAATCTACCATGTCCTTGATTATTTCCCAGAAAGCAAGGAGATCGTTGTAGGAATATTTAAAAGTAAGTTACAGTGAAATTGTTTGAACTTTTCAGAACATATTATTATTCCCTGCTGACAGCAATAACTTTAACAAGAGTAAAATCTACAATATCAACATAGATTTTGCTTTATTATTTAGCAAGTTCATATTCTTCTGAATGCAGCAATACATGATTTAAAAAATTCATTTTATTTTAAAGGCTACAACGTGAACATTTTGATCCTTTTCTACAGAATTATGGGGGATATTACACTGTGTCAGCCCCAAATAGTCAGGAATGCTGGGTATACTCCATACAACAATACTGCTCAGGCTGACCCAGGAGGAATATTTGATGATTTTTCTACTATTAAAATATTCTTTGTATGTTAGAAACGGACACCTAGACAAAAAGTTTAAGTTCTTTAAGGCTGGGAATGATGAAGACAATCACTTTTCAGTTACTGAATACTGTATCTATTTCACAATACACTAAAAGACATTTATGACAGCGTTTTAAAGTAGCAACTATTTTTGTACAGGGTGAAGTGAATGACATAAAGCATTCACTGGTGGATAAACTAGAACAAAGAATGGATGACAAATCATTTAGTCATAAATATGACTCTTATCTGAAAGCATACCTTGGCAGAGCAGAACAAACAGCAATGTCATTCACTGTTGTTAGTGCTTTAGCTCTCAGATACCTAAGTTCACATCGTTTCTGCAAACAAAAATATTTCAGCCTGATTCAGACACTTCACAAATAAAAGAAATTAATTTTTTTTAAGTGAGCATTTTTTTAGAGTTCTAAGTCCTTTCTAATGAAATGGAATTTGAAAAAAAGTTTTGAACACGATCTGCATAATATTGCACTTGGAGATCAACAGATTGAGTAGTAATTAAGCAGATATTTAATATATTAGGTAGAGGAGTGATTTAATATTTTGATTTGAAATCCTAGCTTTTTCGGTCTTTAGTTTTAGAAAATCAATGTCCAATCTTGCCTCCCACCAAAGAGCTCCAAAAATGATGCTTTCTCTGTTTATACAGGACACCTCAACAGTTTGCAGGAATGTGCCAATTATTGCTTCTGCTAAGGCTGGAACCAAAGCTGAAGTCAATTCCAGTTTGACAGCCTGGTCTGTAGCCATGAGGTTGTCTGCCCTCCAGAGCCAGTGGAGCTTGAAAATTCATCTTTCCAATCTTCTGCAGACAGTAAGGCTGCTAACTGGCTGTAGTGTTCTTCACGTTCCTCTTCAGCAAACACTTCACACGGTGGTGTCAATTATTAGAGTGCCCTCAGCCTCCCGTGTTTGGCAGCACCCTGGGTCCATGTTACAGACATTCTGGGATCTGGACATGCCCTTTCTTAGTTTCTGTTGGAAGGCAAGCAGCTTTTCCTGTCTTCCCACAGCCCTGGTCCAGGTAGTTGGGAGCCTCCGTTGCACTGCACTAGCTCTGCAGTGCTGACCTTTATGTACAGACACAGGACACTTCCTGGTTTCTGCTGCTAATATTTGCTAGCTTAATTGTATAAAATTAGTACAAAACCTGTGCTCTGACCCTAGATATTATCATTAGTTTAAAATGCTAATGTATTTTTTTTCCCAATTAGATTTTTGTATTTAAATCTCTGGCTTAATCAACGTGAGAAGAAAGCTACGATTTCAAAGGCAAGCATTCCAGTGGTAGGAAATGTCAGATTTAATGTTGTCTGTACAGCATTAATCTACAGCCTTGTGCATTCTGATACAGCCTTCAATTATATAATCATTTGCTTCATGCAGTGCTCTAAATGAACAGTGAGAAGAAAGGAAGAACTGCAGGTAGGCTTGTTAAGTTGGTACTCAGGAGGTTTGAGACTGAGAATCATTGCATGCTATTGTATAAACTCTCTATTTTTTAATTTAAAAGGCCAAGTGTGGGTGGCAGGGGTCATTCTCATTTGATGCTTCCTAACTTTTACATCATTTGTCTTGCCCAAGATTTGTTTTGTTTTTGTTTGATTGTGATTTGAGGGGTTTTTTTTGGTGGGTGTTGGGGGATAATTAAAGTCTTTATTATACCTATTATAGCAGCATGCAGGAGGTTCATTGCCCTGGGTAATATGCAAATCAAGTTTGCAGCCATCAGTTACTTTTATCTATTATAAACAGTAAGGTCTAGAAAGTTAATACTCTTTTCAATTTAGTTGCCCTTTCCGTTTTTGTCTCTATGTGTATTCCCTTACAGCTTTATCACCTATTTTTTCTTATTCTTCGTTTTAATCAGATGTTTCCTTCTGACAGCAAATCCCAGAGTTTCTTCCTAGCCAGAACTACATTTATCATTGTTGTTGATCACTGTTGCCTCTCTTAGGACTGGTATACACTTTTTTTTTTTTTTTTAGGTGAAACTACCTGCTTTAGGTTCCTCTCCAGTGAAATTTATGATTGTAACAGTTGAATTGTTTGCCCACCTCCACTTTAATCATTATGCAAGTGGTTAGTTTGGTTTGTATTGGGTTTTTTTCCTATAAGTTTCAGATCTTTATTTATGTTTATGTTGTCTCTATTCTGTTTTCCTATAGCTAAAAGAGATCATGGAATGTGAAGTTTGGAGTTCAGTATTGGGCATAGGCTTTCCTTTGGAGACTAAGCAGAAACCTCATTGAAATCTGGAGTCTTCACAAGAGAAAACAGAGGGACAAGCACTGACCTCTTTGTGGGTGTTCAGGGCTTTCTGCTCCGGCTAGCTGAGGTTTCTGTGCCCTGCTCCACTTGATAGTTCGTGGGGGTTCCATCTCTAGGCTCCACGTGGTCTGAGGCTTGGTGAAATGAAGAGAGGATTCTGCTTTGGTTAGGAGGATGTTTATTCCATGTGGGGTGGAAGGCAGAATGGCTGAGAATGGATTCTGGACCACTTAAGTCACCTTGGGTGAAACTTGAAACAGGGGGGTCCAGAACCAATCAAAGAGGGGGAGGGGCG
>VWYP01032189.1:0-24085 GCA_013400435.1 Pycnonotus jocosus
GGTATCCTTGACATTCTTGAAGGAAGGCTGTTGGGATGCAGACGTGCCTGAGCTCTGAGATGTCACCTGGAAATCAGCCTGTGCCAGAGGGTCACTTCCCACCTGGTTGTTCCAGGCCTTTCCTGCCCAGCTCAGTCACAGTGGCAGCATCTGGTGATGCTGATGCACTTTGGCTGTCTTGGCCTGGAGTGACGGATGGGCGCTGCTCTGTTGGATAAATCCTCATCCCAGTTCTTCAGACTCTCCTCCCAGCTGGCTGCCTTTGCTGACCTCTGGAAGTCGAGGAATTCCAGGTTTTTTAGCCAATGAACTCAAGGTGACTGTTGGCACGTGTCAATAAAATCCAGTTAGAATGTGCCAGGACAGTAGGGTGGAACTCTACTACCAGCAGCAATGCAGAAGGAATATCCTACTCCAGATCCCATCAACTTCTCTGTGGGAACTGGAAAAAGCACATCCTGCTTTTCCTTTCAGTTTCTTATGGTTAACTGGATGTTTATTGTACTTTCCAGGTGCTGGAGAGTCTGGGAAAAGCACCATTGTGAAGCAGATGAAGTAAGTGAGTGCAGGCTGGAACTTTTGTTTTTGTGTGAGATGGGATAAAAAAATGTGTGGTGCCCAATGGTTTGGCTTGAGAGTAATAAAACCTGGTTTCCTTCCAGGATTATCCATGAAGATGGCTACTCAGAGGATGAATGCAAACAGTATAAAGTGGTTGTGTACAGCAACACCATCCAATCCATCATTGCCATCATCAGAGCCATGGGGAGGCTAAAGATAGACTTTGGGGAAGTTGCCAGAGCAGTGAGTATTGCATTTATTTCCTTAGCCTGAACTGTGTTAATGAATCCTGGAGTTTCAGTCTGGGGCAGAATATGTTACAAGATGAAGTAGCAAAAAACCTGTCATAACTTTAATGTATTGTCATTGTAAAACAATATTTTACTGAGGTTCTGGGTAAGAACCTTTAGTGGTTTGAATGCTCAAAAACCCACAAACCATCCCCAAATCTTTCTGTAAATTATTTGAAATTTTGGGAATTTTGAGTTTGAAATTTTGGGAGGTTTGAGGCCCCTCTTCTCTAGCTCTGCTCATTCCCTGGCCTGTTTCTTGCATTTATGTCCAGCATTTTGAGCTGGAAGTTAGGAAGCCTTGCTCCTTGTGGTGGTGGGAAAGGCACAGAGTGGGAACTAGGGACTCCTGGAAATGTTCAGGAGAAAGGAATTGTGTCAGCACAGGGCTGCACTGTGACTGCTCTGCCTCATGCTGCCATTGATCCAGCCCTGGATAGTTTGAATTTATGGTATTTATTTTGGATTTATGATCCTGAGTCCTGGCCAAAGGGCACATCTTCCCTCACACGTTCACCCAGGCTGTTGTTCAGCTGCTGCTTCAAATCCTCCTGGAGTTCTCTTCCACTTTTTTTGGTGCTTGTTGAAGCCGAGTTGGGATCTTGGAGCTGGAACAGGGAAGATGCTGAATCCAAGTCCTTTCTCAGTTACCTGCCCATGCTGGGGTGGCTTCACAAGAGCTGAATGCCATGGATTTTCAGCATCCCAAAGGGCAAAAACCTTGCCATGCTTTCCCAGGAAAAGTCCAAATGCATCAAAGCATGGAGTGACCTACAGAGATCCGGAACTGGGATCCCTCTGCATTTGGCTGTTAACACCTCATTAAATTGTATTTGGGGTCAGCACCCTGGGCTTGGCACATGTGGGGTTTGGGGCTTGGGGCAGAGGAGCCAGTGTTAGAAGGAGAATGCTGGGATAGTGGAAGGTCTCTCACAGCTCCCAGAAGGACCTGACAGGTCTGATCAGGGTAGGAATAAAAGCAGAGGAGGCTCCAGGGCAGCCCTGGACAAGAGCACGATCTTGCTCTGGCCTCTGAGGGGGATTTTTCATGCTCAGATCCCAATCAGTCCGTCCCATCTCCTGATGAAATGTTTTATTAAGGATCAGTCTCCCTTACTTCCGACAGCTTTAGCAGCAAAAGGCAAATCCTCAAAGCTTTGATCCCATTGTCTCTCAGAGCTCACTTTTTTTTCCCTTTTCCCTGTGCTGTGCCACACCAACAGAGGTTTTCCAAGTAAAACCTCTGGTTCAATTCATTGGTCTGTAGTAGCACATCAGCATTCCCACCTTTTCTCTGAAACATTGCACCAAATTACTGAGATCCCGTGGCTTTGATGGGAATGGTGCCTTTGGAGCTGTGATCCCCATGGAAGGGCTGTGGCCATCCCTGATCAAGGCATCTCACCCCATAGCCTGGTGCTTCTTCCCCAAAAATTCCCTTTCTGGCTGCAGGAGGTAAACAACTCTGTGACTTTTGGGAGAAAACTGGATGGACTGGACTGTGATAAAGTAGAGCAGTGATTAATTAATTAATGGCGAGGTGTTGAACCCTGCTGTTGGTGGGGAGGGTCTCTGTGGCTGGACACCCAAAGATGTGCTCCTGTCCTGCAGGACGATGCCCGGCAGCTGTTCGTGCTGGCTGGGAGCGCGGAGGAGGGAATGATGACGGCTGAGCTGGCTGGAGTCATCAAACGGCTCTGGAGAGACCCTGGAGTGCAGGCCTGCTTCAGCAGATCCAGGGAATACCAGCTGAACGATTCTGCATCCTAGTAAGGAACCAACAGCAGCTCCTGGGTGCTTCCCACCTCTCACAATGGTCCAGAGGGGCCAGTGTGGCTGGAGTGGGGTGGGACTGGGTGGGGAGGCCCTGTCTACACTGGTCTGACTGGGTGACACTGGGGATGGAGTGCTGTTTGTCTTCTCTCTATGGAGCACTGGGGAAAACTCCTCCACATTCCTTGTTTTGTGCCTTGGTGAATTTAATCCTGGAGTGGTTTGGGTTGGGAAGGGACCTTTGATATCTCATTCCACCCCCTGCCGTGGGCCTGGACACCTTCCACTATCTCAGGTTGCTCCAAGGCCCCTCTAATCTNCAAGAGATTTCATCTAATTTTGAAAAACGTGATTTTTGACAAATTTTCTGGATTCATGGAAGAAACTTGGCATCTTCTGCTAAGGTGAACACGGGCCCAGGTGAGCCCAGGGGGCCAAGAGGCCGAAGGCACCTGGCTTGGGTCAGGAACAGGGTGTCCAGCAGGACCATCCAGTGCCCATCCCCTGTGCTGGGCACTGCTGAGGCCACACCTCCAATGCTGGGGGCAGTTTTGCGTTCATCGTGACAAGAAAGACATTGAGGGGCTGAAGAATGTCCCAGGGAAGGGAATGGAGCTGGGAAAGGGGTTGGAGCCCCAGGAGCAGCTGAGGGAGCTGGGAAAGGGGCTCAGCCTGGAGAAAAGGAGGCTCAGGGGGGACCTTGTGACTGCACAACTCCCTGACAGGAGGGGACAGCCAGGGGGGTCAGGCTCTGCTCCAGAGAACAGGGACAGGATGAGGGGAAATGGCCCCAAGCTGTGCTAGAGGAGTTGAACATCAGGAGGAATTTCTCCATAGAAAGGGTGGTCAGGCCTTGGCAGGGGCTGCCCAAGTGAGGTGGTGGAGTCCCCATCCCTGCAGGTGTTCATGGAACCACGGGACGTGGCACTCAGTGCTCTGTTCTGGTGACAAGGTCAGTGATTGGATCCTGAAGGGCTTTTCCAGGCTCAGTGATTCTGGGATTCCGTTGAAGAGGCAGGTGCTTGGCTGTGTCACCTCCATTGTTCCTGCAAAGGGGAGCAACACTCCGAAAATTTAAGCTGCCGCTTTCCTGACATTCAGCAGTTTCCAAAATGGGATCCCCTCACCCTGCAGGTCAATATTCCCAGTTTTCTCCTTAGAGCTTTCCCTTTCCTCCTGTCCCTGTGCCTGGCACCTCACAGGCAATGCTGCCTCTAAACTGTTCTGATTTTAAAGTCTTCTTGTCCTGGTCCAAAAATGAACACAGCTGCTGAACAACTGGAAGGTTCTGAGTAGATAAACAGGCTGCTAATGGAATTTTTTTATGAAATGCCTCCTCTTTTTCCAAGGGCAGGTTAGTGCAGGAAGGGGAAACTGTTCTTTGATAAGCAAAACAGTTGTTGTTTTTTTCCTCTTTTTTTTTTTTTTTTTTTAACTCACATTCTTGGTCCCTCTACAACAAATACTTGACATTCTGAAAAGTGATTTTCATCATTTCCAGCTGAAAACTCATCTCAGTTTAAGCTTTAACTCTTGGAAAAATGAGTTGGGAAGATTTGTGGAAAAGTTTTAGCTCTACCACAGCGCAGTGCCTGCAGGGTTTTGCTGTTCAGAGCATATTTGTGCTTGAAAACGAGGCTGAATCCTTAACTTGCAGCATCTTGGCAGGGGTTTGGATCAAGGGGAGGGCTGACAGGAGTTTTCTTGGATTTGTGCATGCCTTTGCAGAAGGAAAGGAGGAAATTCAGGTTCCAAGGGAGGAAAGAGATTGATGAGGAGGGGGAAAGGAAGGAATGATTTAATGGAAAGATGTGAGGAAGAGGAGGAAAGCTTAAGGACTTGGGGAGAGAACAGGAATGGAGCTGAAGGAAGAACCTTGGTGTGTGTCTGGATGGCTTTGGAAGAGGAGGAAGATGAAGGCAGCTGGACAAATGGAGCAGATGGGGAAAAGAGGGTGTTACCCTGCTTTTGTAGGTACCTGCTTGACCCAGCTGCCTTCCAGAGGGGATTTTGGAGGGTTCTTGTTCCTGGATATTTACCACTCACTGTGTCCAGGTCTGGCTACTGTGAGGAGCTGGCACAGCCTGGGATGGGGACGTTACACCTGGGATGAGCCACCCAGGCATTTCCTGAGAAGTGCCCCAGAAAATTCAACTTCCTGTCCCAAAACCACAGGAAGTTGCACCAAACCAAGGTTATGATGCATCTGCAGCTCGGCAACTCCGCGGTTGGGAAACGCTGCCAGTGGGTTCAGTTCTTCATGGTAAATTCAGTTCTTCATGGTAAATTCAGTTCTTCGTGGTAAATTCATGCTGTTAAAGTCCTTCTGGTTCTTCCACAGGACTTGCAGAATTCCCAGGGTTTTCCTCTTCCTCCACACATGGCTCCTGATCTGCCTTATCTCTGGTGTTCCCCAATTAATTCCCTTGTCCATGCTTAGAATCATGGAATATCCTAAGCTGGAAGGGACGCACAAGGATCATCAAGTTGAACTCCTGGCCTTGCACAGGACATCCCAAAATCCCACCCTGTGTTTGGGGGGATTTTTTTCCATGGATGGGAGCATTGTCCAAGTGCTCCTTGAGCTCTGCCAGCCTTGGGCCATGACCATTCCCTGGGGAGCTGTTCAAGTGCCCGAGCACTAAGGATGGATGTCCTGCCCCCCTTTTTATGGTGGGATGACACAGGCTTTGTCCCACTTCTCTTGGGAATTTCACTTCCCTGTTCCTTTCATTATCTCCTACAAACAGCAGTGAAACCTCAGTGTGAGCAGCTGTTAAATCTGTGCCCCATTTGCTGGTTTTCCAGCTGAAATCCAATTTTGTGCTGTGTTTCCAGACCAGTTCTGGCTCCACATCAGATTCTGGGGCTGAGACACGTGGAATGGAGGAAGAGAGGAACAGACAAGTAACTGCTTGTGAAAATAGGTGGCATCAAGAGCAAGGGTGCTGTGGCAGAGAGCCGAGCATTTCACCATGGAATTGTTCCAAAAACTCCTCTTCCTGCTGTTTCCTGCATCACTGGGCACTTTTCCCTTGTGCAGGCAGAGATCCTGCATGTCAGAGCACTGCCCTGGCAGGCTGGAGATGGTATGAGAGGAGAGGAGGTGGAGGAGAACACTAATCCAAACAATCTCTCCTGGAATCATAGCATTTTCTGTATTTTGTCTTTTTTAAATTTTTTTTAAAAAAATTTTTTAAGAACACTTGAGTAGCTCCTGGTCCAAGCTGTTGATGTGGAAATGCTCAGTGGCTTTCCCAGCACCATCTGATAAAGCCCCCTGGAATCATCATGGATTCTGTGGAATATTGTAAACATCTATTTGTTTAACTTGCCTTTTTGCAGCTTCCCATTCCAGCCTGGCCCTGGACACTTCCAGGGATGGTGCAGTCACAGCTGCTCTGGGCACCCTGTGCCAGGGCCTCAGCCTCCTCACAGGGCAGAATTCCTTCCCAATATCCCATCTATCCCTGCCCTTTGTCAGTGGAAGCCATTCCCCCTTGTCCTGTTCCTCCATGCCCTTGTCCAAAGTTCCTCTCCAGCTCTCCTGCAGCTCCTTTAGGCACTTCAAGGGGCTCTTAGGTCTCCATCCCTGGAACTTTCTCCTCTCCAGGCTGAACATTCCCACCTCTCTCAGCCTGGCTCCAGAGCAGAGGGACTCCAGAATTATGGAATCCCAGGATTAAGGGACCTTAAAGTTCATCTTGTTCTACCCCTGCCATGAGAAGGGACACTTTCCACTGTCCCAGGCTGCTCTAAGCCCCAGCCATCCTGGCCTTGGACATTTCCAAGGATGGGGCAGCCACAGCTTCTCTGTGCATTCCATTCCAGGGCTTTACCACACTCACAGGGAGAAATTCCTTCCCAATATCCCCTCTAAAACCCCTATTTGGGGTGCAGCAGGATGAATGTGAAGGATATTTCCATTTCACACGTTTCCAGATTTTCAAGATACTTGGAAATGTCACCAAGCACATGCTTTAAAGTGTTTTCGTTCCTAGTTTTGATACTTTTCCTGGATTTCAGGCAGATCCCAGCCTGTGGAAGCCGTAGGTAATTATCTGCAGTCTCAGGGGCAATTAGCACAGTTCCTGATCAACCTTTCTCTAGTCCTGCACATCTCCTCATGTTCCCAAATGCTAGTTCTGGCCTAAATTCCCTGACATGGTGCTGGATAAAACCTTGATTATTTCTTAGTGGCATTTTCCTTCTCCTCCTTTTCTCCCTCACTAATTTTTCCTCTCCTCCTCTTTTTCCCCCTCATCGTTTGTCCCTCCCCTCCTCTTCCACCTCCTTTTTTTCCTCTCCCCTTTTCCTTTCCCCTTTTTCCCTCCCTTCCTCTCCCCTCTGTGCTTTTGCAGCTTTTTGGGGTATCTTTTTCAAGTTCCACTTAATTTGAAATACAAGTGGCACTAGCTGGGCTGTGCAGCCTGGATTTTTGGGAGGGCACAGCTGCTTCCTCTGTCCGCACTTGGCAGAGCTTCCAGAGTTTCCCAGAAATCCCCTTTGCTGGGTTTTCCAACCGCTTATATTTCCATGGGATTTGCCCTTTAGGTCTCTCTGGAATTAGTCTGGCAAAGTTCATTGTTTCAGGCAGCACCACTGAGTCTGATATGCCTTATTTCCTGATTGAGTTTGTTTGCTGGGAGTTTGCCAGCTCCATTCCCTCCTCCCTGGCTGCTCCCAAAGCCTTAATTAGGAATTATACCAATTTCAGTGCCCAAACTTCCAACTGGCTGTTGGGAGCAGGTGCTTTACAGCTTCAGTTTGGGCTTGGCAGTGCTGGGATAAGAGTGGGACTCTATCTTAAAGGACTTTTCAGACCAAGTAATTCCATGATTTGTCCTATCAGTGGTGTGACCTGTATCAAAGCCAGGCCTTGAGGAGCTGCTGGGTCAGTTCTTAGCATTCCCTTTGGCTTTTGATACATTGTGTCTCAGCTAAATTTACACAGGTAGGAGAGAGAGGGGAGAACAAAATCTGGGCATGTCACTGCCTGGGCAGAAATATTCCTTGGTAGAAGCTGAGGAAGGTGAATACCTTCCAAATCATGTTCTGCTAAACTGAAACTATAGCCAGGCCCAGCCCTGGTCACAGAGCAGCTCACAAACCTGCCATCCTTCTGGAGTGGAGAGAGGGATGAGAGAACTGGCTTGTCCTGGACTAAATCCACTCTCAGATCCCAGCTCTGTGGGAAAAGCCCTATGGCACTGGGCAGGTCCTGGCAGCTCACTGGGATGTGGGGTTTGGAAACAGGGCAAGGCTCTGCAAGTCCTGGCCAGGGAGATGCTGGAGCAGGGATGTGTTGCTGGGGTTCCTAACACAGCTTCCAGGCACGTGGGAAGAAGAGATTCCTGGCTGACAATGGATCTGTGATAATAATGTGTGATTTGGGAGAGTTTATTACACCCATCAGAGCCCTCGTGCCTCTGAGCCCTCCCAGTGACCCAGGGCTGGGGTGATTAAAACCTGCTCCTGAGAAAGAACATGGCCTGTGCCATCCCAGCAGAGCTGTGGGATCTGTGTCAGCTCTGTGAAAGCAGGAGCTGAGCCTGGAGGCAAGACAAGCTTAGAGGTGTTGCTGGCTGCAGTGGAATTCCTGATCCTGCTGGGAATCATCTGTACCTCGTGCTGGTGTGCCTGAGAGCTGAACTCCAAAAGGAATGTGCTGGGGCTGGAATTAGTTGGGGTCTCGATGGGAGAATTTCTGCAAGGATGTGGCTTCTTCCAGGGCTGTATCCTCAGAGAGTGCTGTATCAGCTTGTTGGGGGAGGAGGTGACTGGATCTGCCTGGTTTGGGATGGTTTTTAAGGCTTCATCCCTCCCTCCCAGCTCCTTTGACGCATCCCTGCCCTTTAACAGCAAACCCTTGGATTTATTGCCTTGTGCTTTGAAGCGAGAGACCTTGACTGTGGATTGCCCTGGGAGATCCAGCCCTGGCACAGCTCTGCATTCCCTCTCTACTCTCCCCAGTCACCTCAGCTCCACCAGCACCACCTCCAAGGTCACCCAGGGAGGGGTTAAAATCCCCAAACCCCCAAAACATTCCTCAGGACAGCCCCAGGAGGTCATTTGCTTCGAGGGCTGTGCTCTGTGAGGGAGATAAATAAATTCTGTGCTTTGTTCTGCAGTTTATAAAAGATTCATGGTGAGGCAGCCGACTAAAAAAAGCCTCTTGTGTTGTCTCTTCTGGTTTAGTTACCTAAATGACTTGGATAGAATATCCCAGCCGACCTACATTCCGACTCAGCAGGATGTGCTGCGGACCAGAGTGAAAACTACAGGAATCGTGGAGACTCATTTCACCTTCAAGGACCTGTACTTCAAGTGAGTGAAGGGCTGTGCCCGTGCCCTGCACTGGGGGCACATCCCACACTTGCCCCTGGTTTAACTGTCCTCCTTCCCTCCGTTATCCCTCTCCGCTGGCATCGCTCACTGGAGAGACCGGTTTGACTTTGATTTGCCTTCTGTTCTTTTCAGCTGCTTTTATGTTGGAATCGCAGACACAGGTACTGACTGCTCGTTTCCAGGATCCAATCCCAAAAACAATACTAAAAGGACACTGACTGGAGTTTGAGTTTGAGTTTAACCCTTTCCTCGGAGCCGAGGAACCGAGCCGTGTCCGCAGCCAGGCTGTGGCTCCGGGATGCATGGTGTGCTCCATGTGTTCCTCTGGGAATTGCCAGCCTGTGCCTGGCACTGCAGGGGCTGGGACTCTCCTGTCCCCTCTGCTGATCCAGTCCCTTCCAGGCTGTGGATCCAGCCTGCTCCTGGCAGTGTCCCTTTACATGTCACTAACGAGCTTCCTCTAACCTCAGAGTGGCTCCCGCTGCCTCCATACGCTGAGGCTGCATCCCTTGTTCCTCACCTTGGATCCCTGTAGCTCCCCTTCCTGCTGCTTAGGAATTCCTTGCTTCAGATCCCATGTGTGCTCCTGACAAACAGCTGGAGCCCCAGGGCATTCCTGTGCCAGAGGGTGGGTGTAGGACAGTGCAGTGCCTGTGGCTCAGCCCCCTTCCCTGTGTCTGTGCCAATGGTTTGGAGCCTTTCCTGCTCACATTCCTAAAAAGCATCTGTTGGCTTATTTATAAATGGGGTGTGAAACACTTTGATGGAGTTGCAGCAAAATCTTCTAAAATCCTAGAATTCTTCTGAATGCTTCTAAAATCCAAGGGTTTTAACAGGATCCCAGACTGGTTTGGATTGGATGGGATCTTAAATCCCATGCAGTCCTACCCCCCTGCCATGAGCAGGACACCTTCCACCATCCCAGGTTGCTCCAAGCCCCATCCAGCCTGGCTTTGGACACTTCCAGGGATCCAAGGGCAGCCACAGCTGCTCTGAGCACTCTGTGTCAGGGGCTTGCCACCTTCACAGGGAAGGATCCCTTCCCAATATCCCATCCAACTCTGCCTTCTGGCAGTGGAAAGCCTTTCAGCTTGTTCTGTCCCTCCGTGCCCTTGTCCAAATGCCCTCTCCAGCTCTCATGGAACCTGTTTAGGCACTGGAAAGGGCTCTCAGGTCTTTCTGGAGCCTTCTCCTTCCCAGCTCTCCTGGCTCCAGAGCAGAAGGGCTTCAGTCCTTGGAGCATCTTCGTGATCTCCTCTGGAGCAGGAAACTTGCACAGTTTTTGGGAGAACAGCATTTTGGCTTCTGAACTGAGCAATTTAAGAACATTTTAAACAATAATGCCAAAATAGTTGGAATCATCGATTTATTTATGCAGCTTCTGGTCTACCCAGGGAATAACTTGTCTTCCCATGGTGATGGATCAGGATTAGCAGCTCCAGTGTGTTCCTTTAATCATCTCCACCCTCCTTCCCCGTCCTTCCCAGAGCCATTGATCCTGTGCAGGGCCCCAGACACACGAGGTGCTGTCCCAGAGGGATTTGCTCCACCAAGGGAAGCATTAATCCATCAGAAACCCTGGTGCTGCCGGCTCTGCCGTGATATTCCATCTCAGACATTAATAATGGGATGGGGAAGCTGCAGTGACTGGAATTGGGATGAGCTGAGTTGTCAGGGATGCTCTTCCTTTATGGATCTCTCTGTGCTAATGGCAAATGATTCAAGCCTTGTGAATATCCTGGATTCTCACAGAGATTTCTATCTTTCCTTCTAGACCAGAGGGTTAAATAGAAGAGGACAGTAAGTTTGGGATCATTAAATCCTCCCTTGGACAGCTCCTTGTCTGCTCTGGGAACAAATCAATATCTATGACTTAATAACTCAGAAATTAATTTGATTTAATTAAATCCCAATCCTAGGCTCTCATCAAAATATTTGGATGAGCAGGGGGCTGGATCTACCTGTGACACAAATTTCTATTTAATTAGAAACTAATTCAATTTAAACAGAAATTCTATAAGCAACTGCTCAGCCTTTAACCTCCAGTACCTCAAGATTATTTTTTAATACATGAAATTATTTCTTAACCCCTTTAATTTCCTCCTGGGTCCCAGCAGGAGCTTGCAGGTAGTGTGTTCCCAATAATCCATTTCCCTGGAGGTGCTGTGAGAAAGTGTTTGGAGTCCAGTCAAGCAAATGGGTTGTTGCTAAGGAAATAGGAGAGAGAACAAAATCAGCAGAGCTCTGGATGGTGACTTCCAGTTCTTCCTGCTGAAAACCAGAACCATGGAATGGTTTAGCTTGGAAGGGACATTAAATCTTATCCAGGGACACCTGGAACCAGACAGGCAGGGACACCTTCCACTAGCCCAGATTGCTGCAAGCTCTATCCACCCTGCCTTGAAAGAAAGTAGAGAATTCTGATTTAAAATCCCCTCTCCCAAGATGGGAATTTTAAAACCTCCTCTCCCAAGGCAAGCTCCCGATACCCTGCGTGTTCCCAACCCACTGCTCAGCCTCTCCCACCCTTGGGAACACCACAGGGGCCGGGCAGGAGCGCTGTGCACGCTCCTGAGCCGCTTCTCCTGCCTCCCCAGGATGTTCGACGTGGGAGGGCAGCGCTCGGAGCGGAAGAAGTGGATCCACTGCTTCGAGGGGGTGACAGCCATCATCTTCTGTGTGGCCCTGAGTGACTACGACCTGGTGTTGGCTGAGGATGAGGAGATGGTGCGTGACCTGGGTTTTATGGGAGCTGGGAGCATCCCAGCTCCATCCTGCACCAGGCTGGAATGTTCCTGGTGTATTCCTCCCGTTAAATTGTCTGAGAGCTGCAGGGACAAGTACTCCTTGGATCTTGCCAGTGGAATCTTGCCCCACAGAGTGATAAATACAACCCATCCATGAGGTTTTCCACCTTCCTGGTTGCTGGGAAGTTGTTCTCATGGCTTGTCCCTGCATGTGAGTCACTCCAGGAAGGAACAGGAGGAAGAGAACTGCCCCCTGTGCTCCTCCTGGGGCAATGGAAGTGAGGATGTGGCAGTGACACCCCAATTTTGAGTGTGGCCTGTGCAGCAGAGCCTCTCTCCCCCATCCCACCCTTCCCTAACATCTCTCCCGTTGGATTTCCTTTTCCAGAACCGGATGCACGAGAGTATGAAACTCTTTGACAGCATCTGTAACAACAAATGGTTCACAGACACCTCCATCATCCTCTTCCTGAACAAGAAAGACCTGTTTGAGGAGAAGATTAAGAAGAGCCCACTAACAATCTGCTACCCAGAGTACACAGGTAGGCTGGGATCACTGGGATCATGGGATCATCTGTGTCACTGGGCCAGCAATGAGTGAGTCAGAGCCTTGCACAACCCAGAATCAGTTACAAACTTCTCCCCCAGTTCCTTCCCTTTGCCTCCTGGACAAAGTCTCTGGTCTGTTCAGCTGGCTGGTAGCTCACTTTCTTGGAAGAGCTGTGGTTGGGACCAACCTTTGTCCTTCCCTGGAATAAAGTATTGCACTCCAACAAATCAAGGTCACTTCTCTGTTTTCACACCTTACTGGGACAATAATTCCATTTAAATTCAATTTTAGAGGCTGTGGAACTTAACCACGTCTTGCTCTGGCTCCTGTCCACCCTGGAGTGTCCATGCATGGATTGCTCTGGAGCCCAGAACTGCTGTGGTTCCTCACAGCTGGAAGGTTTTACTTGGGCACTGCTCGAGGCATTCACATGTTTAAAAAATTCCTTGAAATCTCTTCAAACCTGTTGATTTCTGTGATTCCCAGAGAAACTGTTGATTGATTCCCTGTCCCTGGAAGTGCTCAAGGCCAGGCTGGACAGGGCTTGGAGCAACCTGGTGTAGTGCAAGGTGTGGATTCCTGGCAGGGGGTGGAATGAGATGGGATTGAAGGTCCCTTCCAGCCCATGACTCCCATGATTTGTTACTCTTTGTGGAGCGTGGCTGTCCCAGCACACAGCAATCCCTGGATCCCATGTCCAAGGTCACTGCCCAGGGAATAGACTTCAGGTCTCCTAGAAGGAGTTAATGGTGGATTTGGATTTGTAGCTGGATAAGGCAGATGGTTGCAAGCAGCTTAATACGGACTTAAAAGCTCCCGTGAGCCAAGCCAGGGATCTTCTGCTTTCCAGGCTCCAACACGTACGAGGAGGCAGCCGCCTACATCCAGTGCCAGTTTGAGGATCTGAACCGGAGGAAGGACACCAAGGAGATCTACACCCACTTCACCTGTGCCACGGACACCAAGAACGTGCAGTTCGTCTTCGACGCCGTCACCGACGTCATCATCAAGAACAACCTCAAGGAGTGTGGGCTCTACTGAGAGGTAAATCCAGCTCCGGGTGTCCTGCTGGGAACTGCGCTCTCTGCTCCCTTCTACATTCCTGGTTTCCTTCCCAGTGTTTCTGCCTGGTGAGCCCCAGCCTCTTGCTGCCTCGCGGGGACAGCGACGAGCGTGACCCAGGAGCGGAGAACATGTGGAATCCTGGAATTCTTTAGCACAATCTTCTGTCTTAGGGACCTTTTATTGCTGTGGGATGTGGAATTAGGGCACAGTGAAGCCACGTAGTGGGAGTAGATCCTCCTGGCATCGTTGGACGGCGTGAGCTCCGGGATGTGCAGTGGATTCCAGCTGGATTCCAGACCTTGGATATGTAGCTTTCTCTCTTCCTTTGGTTAACAAGCCACCACTAGTCTGTTTTTAAGGTTATTTTTTTTTTCCATTGAGAAAACTATAACTTTACTAAACTTTATTTCTTTATTTGCAAACCTTGTTTTAAAAATAATAATAATTAAAAAAGCAACAAAAAAAAAATCACTTAACTATGCACATGTGAGCAGATCCTGCAGAAAATATTCCTCTTAGCAGGAATTCCTTGTTTTTAACACTTGCTATGGCCAGGATTTAATATTTCTGCAGCTACTAAGGGATCCTTAGAGCTTCGGCTTTTTTTCCATGTGTGATTTGTTACCATCCTGCTCCCCCCAGGCTTTGGGAAAGGCTCCTGCAGCAGAAGGAGGGTTTAGGTTCTTTTGGGGGTTTGAGCCCAGTTTTATGCCAGTATGGGAAGGGATTTGTGCTCAGCATAATCCTAGCTTGGTGGGGAGAGGAGCCCCCTCGCTGGGGGGAAAACTGCTGCTTCCCAGCTCTCAAACCACTGATTCCTGTGCATTTTTTGGGATGAAAACGGTGGATTATTCTGTGCTGCCTTTCCCATGGCCCTCCCTGCCCAGCCCTGTCCTGAGCATGCCTTTACTTTGTCTGTGTGGTGCCAAATCCCTGTTTCCCTCTAGTGCCATCCCTAACCAGTCCTACATTCCTTTGCTGATCCATGATTGCATCCAGACTCCTCCCAGTTTGTCATGTGTACAGTTGGATCTGTTAGACTTGTTGGCAGTATTAAAATGGTGAGTAAAGACTGTAGCCTTTTCTCCACTTTATTCTTCCTTTTTCCAGGAGTGTTCCCAGCTTTTGTGCTTTGCTGGAGAAGGAAAGGAGGAGCTTTGATGGGAATTGGGTGGAATTATCTGGACAGGGAGGTTCCTCGTGCTTTATTACTCACCACTGTTGGTGTTGTGCTGCTCTCAGAGACTTGAGTCGTGCTGGCACATTTGGAACATGCCAGGAATCCCATTGCCCATGGGATTATTGGCAGATGGATAATTACTGCTTCTTTCTAGCCCAAATCTCACTGGCTGCTGTGACCCCCATGGGGATTCTGCTCTGGGCACTTCTGCAGGATGGAGGTGTTCTGAGAACACTTGCTTAGAAATCCAGGATAAATTCCTCAGGGAGGCTTGTGCATGCTGGCAGGGGGAGCCCTGAGGGAGATTCCCTGCTCTGGATTCTTTTCCAAGCTGTCTGAAGCTGTGCCTGCTTGACAATTCCCTTGCAGTCGTCCTACATGGGATAACTCATCCAGGAGCTTCATCTCTTCCACGGGCACTGGCCACGAAGTTTTTTGGGATGGTGACCCCTATCCCACCCCCCAGGAGCCCAGCAGTGGCCATGGGGTGATCCAGGTGAGATCCAGAGATCCATACACCCCCAGAATGGATGCAAAGCAGGTGAAATATCCCTTGATCCAAGCTCTGGGACACAGGAATGGAGCAAAGTGGGAGGAAGGAAAAACATCCACATCATGCATATTCCTTTATTGTGTTTTCTCCTACACTTAAATGAAGCTGCATGGGAGATGTCTGCAGGAATCAGGGAGAGGATGGATACAGGGCTCATCTATGGATTATTTACAAACAGACAGAGCAAATGTAGCTCTAAGTAGCAGAATGAAAATCTTTCAAATAACCATTTCCTCTTTATCCAGCCCATTCCTGGGCTGGAGTTGGGATTCCCTTCCCCAGCCCCTCCTGCCTGAGAAATTCCCTCCATTTAGGGCCCAAAACAACCCCACAAACCCCTGGTTTGTCCTGCCCAAGGGCTGAGGTTGGTTCCCAGGAAAGACTGAGGTGGGTTCCCAGGAGCGACTCAGAGGTAATGCAGCCTCCACCTTCCCCAGAAATTCCATCCTGGATTAATCCAGCTTCGATCCAAGGGCAGGAATGGGCTGCAGAGGGACGGCCAAGGGGGCAATGCCTATCCTACCTCCCAAATTCCCTCAATATTCCTATTCCTGGCTGTGCTCTCTGGTGTCAAACCTCCTGTAAAACGCTGAGAACAGGGGTTCTTCCTTGGGAAAAAAAGAGGAAATGGCCATGAAAGGGAGCAGGAAGTTGAGCTTCAGCCCCTTCCTAGTTTGGGTTTGGAAGGAGGCAGATTTGGGCAGGTCATAGAAAAGTGGGAGCGAGTGACGTGTGGTGGGGGTTGGTTCTTCCTTTGGCTCTGCTCAGCAGAACGGTGAGATGGGAATGATTTCTTCTTCTGGGAGGGAGGGAGAGAAAACAGGGAGTTAAACACACTCAGGGAAGGGCTTGGAGGAGCAACTCTCTGGAAACAAGAGAAAAACTCAGGTGGCGTTCAGGGACACATGTCACCTCATCCCTTTGCCTTCATCCCTGTGGTGATGAGGATGGAGCATCCCCCCCCTCACCCCCCACCTTTTCCAAGTGTCACCTTCTGGTGCCTCCTGCCTGAAGGGAACCTGCTTGAGGGTTTTTTGTTGTTTTTGTTGTTTTGGTTTCATTCTTTTAGCTTTTTTTCTGATTTTTTGTTAATATTCAAGGCTAAGAGAAGCACCAGAGGTTCCCTGGAAAGCAAAGTGCCAGAGCCAGTGGCTGGAAGCTGCTTGGAAAGAGGGGAGAGAGGATGGAATTCCTGCTGCTGTTCAGAATTAGTGCAAGAATTAGCATGATAAACCCTAATTAGGATGATAAACCCTAATTAAAGTTTTAGGGTGAGCTAAAAGGCTGGGAGCAGCAGAGTGTGCCTTGGGATAATATTCCCATCTGCTGTGGCTGGGCAGGTGGAATTGCAACAGGAGAGAAATAAAATGATTCCCTTTAGCTCAGGTGGAGGCTTTGGGAATGTTTTCATTGCTCCATGTGCGAGGGTGGGAATTGTCCCACACCCCACTGTGGGCTGGGACTGAATCCCATGGGGGCTCAGCTCAGGGATGTGACCGTGTCCCTGGGTTAATGGGACCCCAGACCCCCCCTCCACTGCTCCCAGGCCATCCTCCCCTCTCCTACTCCCAGGTTTTCCAGGACTTGATGGCAAAACTAGGGGGACCTACATCCCATCACCCCACAAAGTGGGGTGGGGCCAGCTCTGATCATCCTCATCTCTTTTTTTTGAGGGGGATGGCTCCAACTCTGCTCATCCTTATCTCCAGCCCTTTTTTGGGGGGATGGAGCTGGTTCTGATCATCCCCCTCCTTTTCCTTCTTTCCCAGCCTTTTTTTGGGGATGAAGCCAATTCTGCTCTTTCCCATCCCTGTCCTCCTTTCCCAGCCCTTTATGGGAGGGATCCAGGTTTGATCATTTTTATATCCCTCCCTCTCCCTATCCCTCTTCTTTGGGATGGAGCTAACTCTGCTCTTCCTTCTCTCCTTCCTGAGCTTTTTCTGGAATGGAGCCAACTCTGATCAGCCTTACCCCTTCCCCAGCCCTTTTTTTTGGGATGGAACTGGCTCTGCTCTTCCTCATCTCCCTCATTCCCCAGTCTTTTCTGGGATGGAGCCAACTCTGATCACTCCCAGCCCTTTTTTCGGAGGGATCCAGATCTGGCCATCTTTATCCTCCTCCCCTTTCCCAGCCCTTTTTGGGATGGAGCCAGCGCTGCTCTTCCTCATCCCCTCGCCCAGCCCTTTTTGGGATGGAGCCAGCGCTGACCACCCTCCTCCCCTCTCCTGTCCCTGTTTTCTGGCTCCATCTCTGTCCCATACCTGCTGGTGCTCAGAAGAGGCCGCAGTCCTTGAGGTTCTCTTTGATGATCACGTCTGTGACGGCGTCGAAGACGAACTTGACGTTCTGCGTGTCTGTGGCACAGGTCATGTGGCTGTAGATCTCCTTCACGTCCTTCCGCATGTTTAGGTCCAGGAACTGGGTCTTGATGTAATTCCCTGCATCCTCAAATGTGTTTGGACCTGTGGAGTGAGGGAATGCTGCCAAGCTGCTCCATGGGGGCGGGTGTTGGAGGAAGAGGATGGAGTGCTCACCATACACAGCACAAAACTCCTTTTTACCCCATCTCCGTTCTTCCAACCACCTTCCTGAGGCCACATGTGTCCTCTCCTCAGCTCCAGCCTCCCAGGATTTGACTCACCACCCCACTGAGCAGGATGAAGCTGGTTCTGCTCATCCTCATCTCCCTCCCAGCCTTTTTTTGAGATAAAACCAGCTGTGATCCTCCTCACTCTCATCCCCTTCCTCAGCCTTTTTTAATTTTTTTTTTTGGATAGAGCCAATTCTCATCATCTCTCTCTCCTTCCCCAGCCTGTTTTTGAGAGAAAGCCAGTTCTCATCATCCTCATCCCCTTCCCCAGCCCTATCCAACATATCCCAAAACTTGAGTTGCCCCATCTTTGCTGGGACCACACAACCCCCAGCCCCTGGTTTGGGGGGTCTCAAGGAGGAGGGGTAAGGCCAGGAAGGGTCTGGACTCACCGTCGTACTCTGGGAAGCAGATGCTGAGATGGACTTTCTTGATCTTTTCCTCAAAAAGGTCTTTCTTGTTGAGGAAGAGGATGATGGAGGTGGCAGCAAAGAACTTGTGGTTGCATATACTGTTGAATAGGTGCAGGGATTCATGCATCCGGTTCTGCAGGGAAGTGGATTGTCACGGATTGACCCCTTTTGGGCCACTGCAGCCCACCCCCAAGCCCCCATTCCCAAAAAAAGAGCTGTTCCCTGTTTGCCACAACAGCAGGTGGTCCTGCTGCCTGCCCTGTCCCTCCTGCCCACCCAAAATCACAGATAAATCCAGGTGATGCTCAGAGTAGGGAGTGGTTCCAGTCCCTCCTGGGATTGTCAGGAATGAAGGATTGTGGTGATTTCACTGGGAAAATTATCCATGGAAACCTCACAGCCTGTGAGGAGGGTCCTCAGTGAGCACCATTCCAGTCATCAGGGGGATGTTCCTGTTGGACCACGGCTTCTGGCTGTTACCCACAGCTTCAGGAAGGAGCTGGGAAAAGGAAAACTCCAGTTCTAGAGCAGGTGTTGAGTTCTTAGTTTGCTGCTGGGTCATCCTGAGGGGTTGAGGATCCATCTAGGCACAGCCAAGTCCAGGGATGGTTCTTCTTGGTATAAGGGGGATCCTCCATCTTTGTGGGCAGCAGGTGGGTTCTCCAGGGATGGTTTTCCCTCATCCAGCTTCCCATCACAGCAGCTTTGCTGTATGCAGAGCACTGGCTCTGCCCAAATCCTGCCCTGTCCTGTGCTGGATGAGCGTTCCAGCCTCTCCCAGGGGCTCCCATGGGAAGGATCCTCTCCTGCATGTGGCTGAGAAAAGGCTGTGAGCTCCTGCCTGGCCATGGCAGGGCCCAGGGATGGCAGATCCCAACCCTGATCCAGCTTCAGGAGAAGGTATTTGGACCTCAAGGGGCAGCCATGGGACCTGGAGGAGATGCCAGGGAAGAAGCTGCTCCTGCTCTTCTCATCTTCACCCCTTATTTCTTCAAAGAAAAACCCATTATGGAGCTTCTGTGTTCCTCCTCTCTGGATCTGTGCCCTCTGAGCTGCTTTCCCAGGGCTCTGCTGGTGTGTGTGTTGGACAGACTTTGGATCATGTCCTTGTGCCTCCACACTGGGAGGGTGGGAGCTGCCCCTCCTCACCCCCTCTGCTCACCTTGGAGGGCACAGCAAGGCATGAGGCGCCTCAGGACCAGATTTTCCTTCGTCCCAGCAGGTTCCTGGCTCTTCTTGCCTTTCCCTTTGGCTTTGCTCCAGTTGACTGCCTGTGTGACCCTTCTCTGGTGGCTCTGAGGATCTGCACAGGAGCACTTGGGGGTTTCCTCATAGGCAGACCCACAGATTCGTGCCCCAGAGGAAGTGCAAACACCTTTACTGGGTGCAACTGGATGGGAACCAGCTCTATCCCACACCTCCCACACCTTTCCTGGATCACCCAGGGCATCTGACAGGGCAGAGTGTTGTTCCTCCCTCCTCAGAGTCCCCTCAGAGCTCCCTGCTCCTCTCCCCCTTGGCTCCCAGTGCCTCCAGGACCTCAACCCACCACTTCATCGTCCTCCACCAGCACCATGTCGTAGGCGCTCAGGGCCCCACAGAAGATGATGCAGGTCACCCCCTCGAAGCAGTGGATCCACTTCTTCCGCTCCGAGCGCTGCCCTCCCACGTCGAACATCCTGGGGAGAGGACAAGGATGAGGGACACACACACCTGGTCCTGACACCCAACAGACACCACCCATTACCCTGTGATGGTTCCAGTGCCACCACTGGAACCTGCTCACATCCTTGGGGGGGCAGGAATCACTGTCTGTGGGAGGGCACTGGTGGTCCCTCAAGTGCCAGATCATCCCAAAATCCCTCCCTGCCATCAGGGCTGGGGAGAATCATGGAGGAATGGTCATGGAGGTAGGGGAGGCTCCCACTCACCTGAAATTCAGGTCTTTGACAGAGAACTTGGTCTCGATGATCCCTGTGGTCTTCACTCGGGATCGCAGCACATCCTGCTCGTTGGGGAGGTAGTTGGGGGCCGTGATCCTGTCCAGCTGGTTCAGGTAACTGGGGGGACAGGAAGGGATGTGACCTGCTGCCAAGGGGCTGCCCATGTCTCCCCCTTCCCCTGGATTTTTGGGGATGGTTGTGGGGTTTGAGCTCTGCCAAACACTGGGACTCCAGGGCAGAGACATCCCTGCAGGAGCTGAGGGGTATCAAGGGTGGTGGGGCTGCAGGTCAGTGGCACTTTTGGGATGGGGATGGCACTGGTGGGATGGACGATAACACCAGTGGGATGGAGGATGACACTTGAGATGCAGAATGGCACCAGTTGGATAGAGAATGACATTGGTGGGATAGAGGATGGTGCAGGTGTGATGGAGAATGTAGGACAGCAACAGTGGGACGGAGGATGGCACTGGTGGGATGGAGGATGGCACTGGTGGGATTGGGGAATGGTACTGGTGGGATGGATGATGACACCAGTGGGATGGAGGATGGCACTTTTGGGATGAATGGCAGGCTCAGGGTATTCCCAGGAGCAAGGAGGAGATGGATTTTGCCAGGCTGGGTTGGAAGCGGCCATGAGCTGCCAGGGGCTCCCCAGGCCGGTCCCTGCTGTGCCCGCCATGTCCCCACTCACTATGCAGCTGAGTCGTTGAGCTGATACTCGGCAGCGCGGTCAAAACACGCCTGAACCCCCCCATCCTTCCACAGCTTCTTGATGCAGGCCACCAGCTCAGGGGGCATCGTGCCCTCCTCGATGGAGTCAGCCAGGTTGAAGAGCAGCCGGCCTTCATCCTGTGAGAGGGACCTTCATCACCAACCCTCCTGTGGCCCCTGTCCCCCCAAAGTGCCCTCAGGACTGGGGGACAACACGGGGCTGCTGTGGACCCCGGTTCCAGGTGCTGCCCTGGCCCAACGTCAGGGGTGGGGTTTGGGGGGGACAGGCCCACCACCCTGACTGACCGCGCAGGAGGACTCGGCATAGTCGATGCCCAGCGTGGACATGGCGCGGATGATGGCCAGGATGGACTGGAGGATGTTCCCGTAGATGATGGACTTGAACTCCATGCACTCCTCCTCCGTGTAACCGTCCTGGTGGATGATCCTGACAGGCACAGTGGCCTCAGCCTCAAGCCAGGATGCCCCCTCTGGGGTGAGAATCACCACCCCACACTGGGCACTACCAGCTGACATGAGGGGGTGACTGGGGGTCCAGCCACTCCGTGTCCAAGAGCTGGTGGCTCATCCTGGTGGCCCCCCCCTCCCCAGTCTGGCTCAGGCCATACTCACTTCATCTGCTTCACGATGGTGCTCTTCCCCGACTCTCCAGCCCCTGGAAAAGGGTGGGAGGGACACCTTAGTGCCCATCAGGGCCTGATGCCACAGTGACAGCCACCCCATGGGGACCAAAGCCACTGTTCCCCACCCATCCCCTGCCTGGACACTCAGCCTGGCCTCTTCCCATCACCACCATCATCCCTACACTCCTGTCACCCCTTGCCTCATGTGGGACCACAGCTCTGAGACCCCCAGGGTGGTGGGGACCTCCTGTGTGCAGGTCCCCCAGGTCCCACACCTCCCGCCCACCGTGGGCAGTGCCCGGCAATGCCTTTGGGGCCGTAAGCAGCTTAGGGCAGCGCAGGAAGCTGCTTAGAATTAGGGTGTTAATCGCCTTGACCCCAGCACCCCCCACCTGGATAAGGCCCCACTGCTGGCCCCTGCCCCATGGAGTCACCCCCTGCCCCACAGGGTCACCCCCTCGCCCTGTGGGGTGCAGAGGGACCCCCAAGGAACCATGTCCTCCTGCCTGGCACACACCAGCAGGTTTCAGGGTGCTGGTGGCAGGAGCTCTCCAGGCTCTCACTGACCCCCTGAGATGTGGCACATCCTTGGTGGAACCCGAGTGTCTTGGTCCCTTCCCCAATCCCTCACTGCCCCCTTCGTGCCTGCCATCCCCAAGAGCTGATGGCACTTCCAGCCCTTCCCAGGGATAACCCTGGGGACATCCTGGTGGCAGAACCACCTCTCCAGGCCGATGGCAGCTTGTCTGAGGGGTACCAGGGACAGGGCAGGAGGAACCCAGGGGGTCATAGATTCCCTGTCCCTCTCCACATCCCCACATCGCCTCAGCCTCGATGGAGTGGAAACACAGGGACATCTCCAGGGGACATCTCCTCCAGCCTTACCAAGCAGCAGCAACTTCACCGTCTTTGCCTCCTTATCCGCATCCTCCTGGAGCTTCTTCTCCAGCTCCTTGGACCTCTTGGCCATCTCCTTGTCCTCGGCACTGGCCCCGCTCCCCATGGCTTCGTCCTCCTCCTCCAATAACTCCACAAGCTCCTCTAGGTCCCCAGGCTTTTCCAGCTCTTCAAGGAGATAACACGCACACCTCGAGGACGAGGTGGGCACTGGAGGGTGAAGCAGAAATTCCAAAAAAGGTGATCCAGGTACCCCACACCCTGATGTTGGGGTGCCCCAAACCGGCAGCACTCTTTGGTGGGTCCTCGCTGCTGGCTGCCCCCCGCTCTCTCCCTTAATTCCCCATGGATAACCTGATTTTTTTTGGCCGTGGGATTTGGGGACTTTTTATCTTGCCATGTGACCCAGGAAATCCAATTAGCCCAAGATGGCAAAGATTAGGGCTCAGGGAGAAAAAAAAAGATGGAGCATCTCAGGGAGGTGAGCAGGGGGCTTTACATAAGGGGGGGCATCAATGTGACACCCTGCCCATGGGGACTGGTCCCCTGAGGTGACTTGGGAAATGGGGATAATTTTGGGGCTCCCTCCAGTCTGTGGGCTGTGATCCCAGTTTTGGGGGACATTGAGGATGGGATCTGCCCCTGGTTGTGTGTGTTCCCTGCCCCTGGGTGCTCCAGAGCGGTGGCAGGGGACTGGGTGGTGACAAGGGGCCAGGGTGGTGGCATGGGGGTGATGGCGGTGGGCGGTGACACTGGGGGATTCCTCCCGCAGGGAAAAGGGAGCTAATTACCCTGGGAGGGTGACTAACGAGGCCCCCTAATCCTGCCTCGCTGGGTGCCGCCCTCCCGCTGCCTAAGCTCTTTAATGGGATCGTGGCTCAGCCTTCCTCCTTCTCCTCCTCCTCCTCTTCTCGGGCTCAGCACCCCCCTCCCAGCCCATCCCCCAGCCCAGCAGTGCCTCCCAAACCCTGGGGGTCGCCTGGGTGCTCCCCCCCTTTCTCCTGCGAGGCTGCTTTCAGCTGGGCACCGCAGGGGAGCCCCCCGCCCCGGGGTGGGCTTTGGGACCCCCCAAAGTCCTGCAGGTGCCCCATGTTTGGGTTTAAGGTGCCCCAAATCCCTGCACTTCCCAGGGCCACTGGGGGCTCCATGTCCCCGCACCGGTGTCCCCACGTCCCACCGGGCGCATTTTCCCTGCCAGCGCCGTTGCTTGGGGACACTCTGTTCCCGCTGTCCCCGCGGACACAAAGCCGTTTCTGAGCCTCTAATGAACTCGGCGCTAATGAGGGGGGTCCAATTAAAATACCAGACACCACCCCCCCCCTCCCCGCGGTGTGCGGACAGTGCTGGGCAGGGGACATGACTCAGGCTGGGGGTCCCGCGTGGCTGTTGTGCCCTCCCAGCTTGGCACAGCGGTGGCCCTGGTGGGTGGTGTCACCTCGCTGTCCCTTCACCCCCTCGACAAGGGGTGGGGGGCACAGCGAGGGGGTGGGTGGCATTCCCTCCGCTCTAACAGCGGCTAAAAATCCCCCCCCGCGCTGGTGGCAGCTTAGGGGACACTCGGGGCGCTCGGAGGGGACACAGCCCGACAGCCACCCAGAGCCACCCCGGCACCGGGAGCCCCGGCCCAGGTAGGGACACGCGGAGACCGGGGCAGGGGCCAAGGTGACACCCCCGGCACCCCTCAACTGGGCTCTGCTTCTGGGGTGACCCCCAGATTGGCTGGGGGCGAGCTGGGGGATTTGGGGGACAGGGGCTCCATGGGGACATTCCTAGGGGGGCTCAGGGCAACCCCCCAGCAGGGTCTGAGCCGAGGGAGT
>VWYP01032190.1:0-22112 GCA_013400435.1 Pycnonotus jocosus
GGCAGCAGGAGGGAGGGAGGGAGCACTGCCAAAGGACCAGGGAGAATAAGCAATGGGAGAGAGCAAAAAGGGAATTGGATTGAAAGGATAATGCACCTCTACCTACTGGAAACTGCTGGGACTCATAAACCTGGTGACCCCCCCAAAAAGAAGCCTAGCAAAGCCAGGCAGTACAAAAGACACAAAGGAGAACATCACTCCATCACCACACACCCTAATACCTGCCCAGGAATCATGGAGTGAAAAGCCAGGGCTGTATTCCCAGGAAATGAAAACTGTTGTCTCAGCAGATGGGACTGCTCGTGGTTACTGAGCTCATCCAAGCAGTTTCCCCTACTCCTGTCTATTCAAGTGGCTTCATTTTACAATGAAACAATTAATTAGTCACAATGCCAGATGCCAAGGATATTTATATTTTTGATTTTATTTTTAATTTTTATTAAAAAAACCCATTATTAAAAATTAATTATTTACTGGAAGGCCTCAGCAAGGGAGAACTCTCATGTCAAATCTCATGAAGAAAATGCAGCACAGTTATAACCCATAGGCATAAAAAAAGACCCCAGTTAAAAAAAAAAAAAGAGGATACTTCAAACCATAGCTTATAACTATGCAATTTTCTCAATGTCAATAGAGAGAATTTTGTTAAAAGCCTGCAATTCAGAATTTCATGGAAGACTTTTAAAATCCAAGGGAAGAAGGAAGGACATGCTTATTAAAAAAAAAAAAAAAAAAAAAAAAAAAGGCCCTTGGATGTATTTGTCAAGCCCAAAAAAGGGTATGTTTAAAATTGAAAGTTGGTAAATAATTTTATTAAAAAAAGAAAAAAACCCAACAAAAATGAAACAGAACAAACAAAAAAACCCCCCTCAAATATTTCCTTGTTCTGGGAACTTTAAATTCAACACCAAATAAAAATGGTATTAAAATATATACATATATATGGCTTTTCATTTTGCCTATCTGTTTCATTGCAAACAAAAATAAATTTAAGGGTGGTATTTGGTTTTTTTTCTGTCCTTCTCTTCAGCTGCCAGCTGGAGTGGATGGGATGGAGGCAGTGAGTTGTGGCTGCTCACGCTGGGCTCAGAATGCCCCAGAGTTCTCCTTCATCCTGGCCAGTATCCGGGAGTAGACAGGGGCTGCCAAGGGGAAGAGCAGGTTGGGAGGGGCAGGCACAAACCATCCCCCTGCCCCTCTCCTCCCAGCCCTGCTGCATCTTGCTCACAGCAAGAGAACAGGAGTAACCTCTCCTTAAGGGATGGGTGTCGCAATGGGAATTAGGAATGAGCTGGAGAGGTTGCTTTACCTAGTCGAGGATTCCTCTGAGAAACCTGCATGGAAAGAAAACAAAGGGTTTGCATAAATGCAACGAATCTCCAACAGCCATAAGAACAGTTTGTATGTCAATATATTTATCCTTAGTCTCCAAAAACTATGGATGAGTGACTCTTCATTATTGGAAGCTGATATATAACAGTACCATGCCAAGGTTACATTCACAATTTGCTGCAAACTGAAGCTTTGTGTTGCAAAATGTATTATTATTATTTCTTATATTATTTAGTCATGCAAGAAGAGAGGATGGATCATTCCATGAAACACATGCACTCACTTTCCTTGGAAGTCAGCATATGAATGTGACATGACCTTCCAATCATTATTACCAAAATGCAGTTTTGGCAGTTTTACAGTGAGAGATTTTTCCCTTTTACCTTGGATAATGCAGATGCCTGTTTGAAGATTTCTAATGCGGGATCTGCAGGCTCATCACCTCTTTCTTGTGGCCTTGAAGCTAAAGGTGAGACATGGAGAGCATTGTCAGAGCACGCAGGCTGCTTCCTTCCACTATTTTCTGCTGAAAATCCCACAGCAGACTAATCTCTCCTCACCAAACAGAAGCAATTGCCCCATGTCCCCAATCCCTCCCAAAGCAGTTCTGCTGTAACAAGGTTTCTCTGGACATTTTTCACCATGGACTTACCCTGTGGCTGTAAGACAGAATTCACAGCATAAATGACACCGTTTGTGGCCATGATATCACTTTCAGCAACAGGCTCCTTGTTGATATGTATTACATTGTTTTTCTGTTCAGTAAAAGAAAAAAAAAAAAAAAAGTAGAAGTTGAGAATCTTCTGTAATTTCCAATGTTACTAAAAAAACCCCTCACTTTGCATTAGTTCATTTACTGGATGGCTGACATTTTCATTTCTCCTGCCAGTCAAGGAGAATATAAAGACAAATTATAGACTGAGCAGTTTCTCCTGGAATGGCTGGCAGGCTTTGGACTTCCTCATGGGAATGGTGTCCCATGGCAGCAGAGCACATCCAGCAGCACCCTGCCAAGGGGATGGCTGTGGAGATGGGATCAGGAGAGGGCAGAGCAGGACTGGGCAAGGGAAGAGTCCAGCATGCACATTGGCCAGTTCAATGCACCTGGAAACACAGAGCCTTCCATTTCTGTCCTGTCTTTTCTTATGCATAGAGTGGGCCGTGATTGCTTATTTTCTGAAATGTTTTTTTTTTTCCTCAATAGAGGATCCTACATTCCCTTAATGCAGTGTAGACTTTGTGAAAGGAAATTATATATCTAAATAAACTCTGCTGCGCTAAGGGAGCCCATGCAGAGATCATTTTCATTACACAAAAAGATGTGTTAGCTGAACAAGCTATTCATTTCATTTATTTATGTTTTTCCCTCCCATGACTCAGGGTTAAATTTACAGCAGCCCCTGGAAATCATTTACAACTGGTTGTCTGGGGAGAAAGCTGAAGCAAACCACATTTCCTTCAATGCTGTTGGATTGAACACAGGGCAAAAGCCCCTCCAGTACAGCCCAGCAAACACTGGTGGGACTGTGCACACACTCAGGAGATGTCTCCACCCCATCCAAAGGAGCACAGGCATGCTTTGGTCCATGGCAGGGACAGCCCTGCTGGCCACAGAGGCCCATCTGAGGTGGCTCACCATGCTGATCTCCAGCTTATCTCCCTGCAGGGATTTCAGCCTCACCAGGGCACTGACCGCGCCGCTCACCAGGATCTCGTCAGCCACGTGGAACTTGAGGATGTTGGCAAGCTCCTTGGCATTACCTGGGGGAGGAAAACCTTTACATCTGCAAACCAGCACCAGCACTTGCTTCCCCATACTGCACATGCTGGAATGGAATTGCTTGGAAAACACCGTAATTTCCTGAAAGGGCAAAGAAACAATGTAAAACTGGGAAAAAACCCAAAAACCGGGCAGAAGGACCTGGTCAGGGCATTGAGGCCATTCCTGCCCAATGTCCCTCGTTCCCAAGATGAGAAGGACTCTCCCAATGTCCCACCTTGGTACCTACCCAGCCTGCCCTACACATGAATTCTCTCTTCCTTGGGTTTTCATCCCTCATTCTCTCCCTGTGCCAAACGAGAACCTGCTTCTCAGAATGAACCTGCTTCTCTTGCTGCTTTCACTTCCCAGGAAGTCTGGGATGGGGTGGGGAAAGACCCACGTGAAATAAGGAAGCAGACAGGGCATTCTCATATTTTCAAATGTCACCAAGGCCAGTGTCACTTGGCAACAATCCTCCCAGCTGGGTAGGAAGGGGGAAAGTGCAGAAGTGACACTGTGTCTCATGGACTGATGCCCTGATACTAGCCCACTGAGTCTCTACTCAAACAACTTTGAAACAGATTTTAGGAAGATCAGGTGCTTTCCCTGCACCATTTGTTTTCCAGAAGAGGTGGTGATGTGCACAGCCATCTCCTTCAGGGGACACAGGGCTGCTGACAAGCCCCACAGACAGACAGGGTTATTGACAAGCCCTGCAGACAGCTAG
This sequence comes from Pycnonotus jocosus, assembly GCA_013400435.1. Classification (NCBI taxonomy): domain Eukaryota; kingdom Metazoa; phylum Chordata; class Aves; order Passeriformes; family Pycnonotidae; genus Pycnonotus; species Pycnonotus jocosus. The sequence goes on from VWYP01032190.1 coordinate 3,822, forward strand.
TGCAAAGGTGGCCTCCATCCACAGAGCAGCTCCCTCAGCAAGAGAGACTTTTTCTTTCAACACTTTCAAAGATTGTATGCAAGCTTTTTTCCACTATGGTTTTCCTATGGTGGCCACAGTTCACTCTGCACATCCTCAGCAGCACAATCCTCTTCTCCACCAGAAGGCATAAGCTAAACATTCGTGTGAGAAAAGAACATCTGAAGTGTCTGCATCTGGGAATCTTCATTCCTGCAGCCATTGTAAATGGCTGCAAAACATTTGTGAAATATTTATACATTAAGAGCAAGACTGGACTGATATTACTGGTTCCTCATCCCTGCACTTAAAAGGATAACCAGCTACCACGGGCAGATGCTTCCCAAATTATGATGTCAATGTTTGGCTGGGTTTTAATGGCATGAAGACATTACATTCAAATACCTGACATTGTTTCCAACCACAACCAATTTTCAACATGAACAAAATAAAAGATCATGCTGCTTATCCAGAAGGGAGTTATTAAACATTCCCATGTTTTTTTTCCACATCCAGCCTGCATTGCCTTTGCTTTTCAGGATACTGGTCTTTGTCTGAGCTAGAATGGGACACTGGTGGCTTCCCAGGATTGGACTGGACCTCCTGCTTTGTCCCTGTACATGGAGAAGGAAAAACAGCCCCAGACTCTTATTATTTAAATTTCATACAGTGTAACTTGAGGCTGTATATGGATCATGTCTTCTCTTTGCAAAACTTACTGCAGACACCCTGATCCTGTGTGGTCAAGAGTCACATTCTCACTTCTTTCATCCTTGAGGAAGGCAGAGGCCCCACTGGTTCTTTTAGAAATATCTGGGAGCTATCTTGCTTGCACCACCAGCACAGCCAAATTAAAATCACAGTGAGTTTATGACACCCACTACAGACATGTCTTCCAAGAACACAGGCAGCATAAACCCCACTTGGGGGATTCAGTGCCACTCTGTGCATCCTCAGCTTTCTGCTCATACAACTCCTTTGGGTAGGAAGCTCGTGCTTCCAACAGACAGAGCCAAAGAATGAGATACAGCAGAGACACTTGGCCATTCCTGTTGGTCTCACAGCAGTCACACACAGCAGCTCATCCCCTCAGTGTCCTGCAGATGCTCACCGTGCAGTTTGTTGAACTCCCCCTGGGGCATGGCTTGGAAGGCTTCGTTTGTGGGAGCGAACACCGTGAATGTTCCCGGCCTGTTCAGGGTCTCTGTCAGCCCTGCAGACTGGATTGCAGCCACCAACGTGCTGCAAAGCAAACATGCATCAAATGCTTCACTGCAAACCACTTCACTGCTCAGCTCTGTGCTGGGCTCAACAGAGAGCTGGGGAATTACAACTGTGAGATCCTGCTGGGGTCCAGCAAATCAAATAACCAAAACGGTGATTAGGGAGGAAATGAGCCTGTGAGGTCCAACCAGAACATGTGGGAAATGGCAAAGCCACCTGGGACTGCTGGATCCATGGGGACCAGATGGTGGGGAGAGTCAGAGAGGTCTGGCTAAAGGGGATCTAATGGGCAGAGATGCTTCAGAGCCAGATTCTTATGGTATTAAGGGAACCACTTACTCTTGGCTCACAGTTGACTGAGGGTTATTTGAAGTTTCATTCCCTATAATTTAGAGAGATTATGGTTTTGGATGATCTTTCTATGCTAAAAAAACATATACATTGTCATGACTACAGCCCATAATAAACAGAAACTGCTTTGGCAGCTCTTCTGTTCCTAACTGGCACTTGGGAAGAGCAGAAAAGTCACCTGAAGCGATTGTCTGCCTTGAGAACATCCATCACTGAGCCAGTCGGGGGAGTCAACATTTTGTCCACACTAAAGAGGGTCCCAAACCTTCCCCTCTTGTCATGGGCAGCAATGCAGGCGTTTTCAATGCAAAGGTTCTGCAAACAGCATGGCAGGAAAGAAGACTTCATTAGAATGTGCTTCAGAAGAGAGATGTTGGTACTTTCCACCATGCTCATTTCCACTTTTCACAGCACAGCTGTGACATTGGAACACTGAGCATCACAGCCCCAAGGGGCACAGCACAGGGCAAGGACTCACATTGCGGTACACAAAAACTCTCAGCTCCTTGTCCCCCAGAGTCTGCAGCTTCTGTCCATGGTACAGATATTTAGAGGAGAGCTGGTCTTTGACAATGTGGTTCAGAAGCAAGTTTCTCATGTTGCTGTCAACAACAGGGAGTCCATCTGCAGCACAAAGTATGGAAAAACCCCAGTGATTCACTTAAATTGGCTATTGAGACATTAAAAACCATTCAAGTACAGAGCATTACCCACATCAGTCTTAAACTGTAAACCTAGATGCCACTGCCTCGAGGCCTTTGAGAGAGGATTTGCATAGTTGTGCACTGAAACTTGGCTGAAATCTGTTTGAAGATCTGTGGCCCAAAGTGATGGAAGAAAGGGATTTAATATCTGGTTTACCTTTGAACACATTATTCACTGGGGCAAGGAGGGTCACTTGCTCACTGCCAGTTAGATGAGAACTGAGACCAGCTTGTCTGAAAAGGTCTGTAGACTTGGAAACTTCAGATTCTTGTGCCAACTCAAACACAGTCTTAGCTGAAAAGAAAAGCAACACATAGTAACCTTGCGTTAAAGGTTATCCACTCATCACTGTGCCCTCTAAATCCAGGATTTCCTTGCCAAAATAGACAAAAAGGCAATAGAAAGAATGCTGCAGAGAGGCACCAGTACCTGAGTCTGGGATCAGCAGCTCATTAACAAAATGCACAACGCCATTGGTGGCCAGGATATCCTTGTTGGCAATGATGGGCTTCCCGTTGAGGGTCAGCTCTTCCCCACTGCAGCCCACATCCAGGGTGGTTCCTTCCAGAGTCTCCATGGTCAGGCCAGCAATGATGGCCTCTGCACACATGGCTGACTTCAGGATGTGATGGTTCAGCAGGTCTGTGGGAGAGGAGAGTGTTTTAGTGAGCTGCAAAAACCAATTATGAAAGTATTGCAGCTTTCATGGATCCTGTTCAAAGGCCAGGGTGAACTCCATAAAATGCAGTCATTTTAAACTGAGCTGATTTTCATTCCACAGCTTGTGAAATAAAATGCCTAAAAAGAGTCACTTTTCATACACTTTTGCCAACTTCAAAAGGCTTCATGTGGGTACTCAACTCACTTGTCAGGGGAAGTTACATTGATTAGATATTACTTTTCTTGCATATTGCTGGATCAATAGAAATCACCACTGCATAAAGTGCTAAAAGAAAATGCAGAAAAGGGACTGCTTCAGCTCCCTCATCCATACCTGGGTGCCATGTCTACACATCTACAACCAAAGGGAGCTGGGCTGCCCAGTTAAAAGAGATGGACTCTGTCACAGCTGTTTACTGCAGCTGTTGTCAGAGTGTATCAAGGAGCTGTTGACTTGTGCTTGAGAAAAAATTCGGAACTGAGAAACACTGTTCAGTGTGTCAATGGCCTCAGTGAACAAGCACTCACCCCTGAGGGCCTCTGGGTCTCCCAGGATCCTGTTCAGTGTTTCTCGTGGGATCTTCTCAAAGGCCTCGTTGGTGGGAGCCAGGAGCGTGTACTGGCCCTCGCTTTCCAGCAAGCTGCTGAGGTCAGAGGCAGCCACAGCAGTCTGAGAGAAATAAGGAGAGAGGGGAAAACACATTCAGCAAGAAGACAAAGGTCAGAAACTTTGTCCAAGGACACACTAAGGGCCAGACGTATTAGGGCTTTTATAATTTCAGAGGACTTACAAGAAAATCCTGAATAGCTTCATTCAGCACTTTGGTCCATTTATAAATTTGACCCAGCCCCATGGTTCTCTGCTGTTCCAGAAATTTGAGTACAAGAGCCCTTTCTTTTTTTGGCAAGACTGAGAGCTAGTTCAAATACCTAGATATGCTGGGAAGGCTCACAGTACTTCCAGTGAATAATTCAGATCAGAACCCACAGCTGGCTAACTGCAAATCCCCTGTGCATTTCCCTTAATTTGGCAAATATCAAGGGAAATGAATCCAGACACATCAAATTGGAACAGTTAATGTCTCCTAAGGCTAAGGCTCCCCTACAAGAGTGAGGAGAGAGATTCAGTCTCTCTCTTTTCTGAGCAGCCACGGAAGGGCGACGATTATTGTCATAAAACCCTACTTGCACTGATAGCAAACACTTCTCTTCCTAAATCCAAAGGAGCTACCTTGGTACAAGGATTTCATCAGCAGCTCCAGGGTCACACCCCAAGACACTGGCAAAGCTCTTCAGGGCAATTCACTGGGAGTGGGATGCCTGAGCATCTTTAAGGAGACCTGGAGCAGGCAGGTGTTGACTCACCCGGAGGGTTTCCAGGCTGTCCTCAGTCTCAATGACCTGCTGGATGGTGTTGGTGGTGGTGGCAATGACTTTGTCAATGACATGAACCACTCCATTGGTGGCGTGGTGGTCAGCTTTCAACAGCCTGGCACAGTTCACAGTCACAATCTGCAGGGGGAAAGGCCCATGGGCTGTTACATGCACAAAAACCTGAAGGTAAAGCAGCCTCTGCTGCTTTTCTGTTTCTATTTCAAATGCAGCGAGCAAACTCCTTTTCAAACTCCTTCACAACATGTTTCTTAAATCAATAGCTGTCAACCCAAGCATTACAGAGTCCAGGAGATCCCAGGACAGTGCAGCAGCTGCAAGGCAGCCAAAAAGTAAACCTGCTGTGGGTAGGTTTAATATGAGGAAGAACTTCTTTATTGTGGGTGATCTTGCACTGGAACAAGTTGCCCTGAGAGGGTGTGAGGTCTCCCTCACTGGAAATATCCAAAACCACTTGGGCACAATCCTGTGCCATGTGCTCTGCTTGAGCAGGGAGGCTGGATCAGGTGACCCACTGTGGTCCCTTCCAGGCTGATCCACAGTGGCTGTGTGCATGCCTTACCCCGTTGGGATAGTGGTGGATCTGGATGGGCAGGTTCTGGTACATGGAGTTCAGAGTGGTGCCATGTTTCAGATCATCTGTGAGCACCCGTTTGTCCACCATGTGGTACCGCAGGGCGTTCAGCAGCTCAATGTTCACGTTACTCACTAAGGAATCCAGAGTCTCCTGAAAATCGGAAAAATCAGTTTTTCAGTACTGAGTGCAGTTAGACATTTGATAGAGAGTATCAGGAGGTGTGGCTGCACCCAGGGTGCTCCCAAGGTGGGGGTGTGGGCATGAATATTAAGTGATTCATTCCACCTCATCCCATTTGTATAAACTAAGAGTTCAGCTTTCTCAATCCTTTATCTTTTGCCTTACAAAGGCAACCAAGAGCTCTGACACCCCATCCTTGGCACATAAAGGGATGATTGCAGCTCCAGAGAGGGATCATTGCATTGAAATGAGCAGGAAGGCAAAAGGGCCACTGTCAAATACACTAAAAGACCTTTCCCAATAGCAGCATCCCTGCCCAAGGGGCTCTGCTGGGGCATTTGGGGCAGAGGCTTGGCAGTGGGGAGACCCTTAAATATCCTCCCTCCCTGCCATAGTAGTTGTTCTTGTTCACAAGGATGCTTGACTGGGATGGGGGCACCAGCAGGACAGCAGTGACCACTTCAGGAGTGGAAACATCATGAGACATGGAAAGAGAAAATCAAAATGAATGTAAAGGAAGTGTGTATCTAATTGATGATAGGACACACTCATTTGGGAATTACTGAGTCTCCAGTTGGGACTGGCTATTTGTACAAATTAAGAACAACCAGAATGGCAATGTGAGGGTCAACAAGGAAGCTGGTAAGGGATGGGAAGCTTTTTGCTGCAGGTCTCAGCTCAATCTCTAATGGTAACAGGCAGGGAAAACTGACTGAGGGGATTTCTACATCCACATCTCTCTGGTGATGGGATCCCTCAGAATCAAAGGTGTGGAGCTGATGGACCAGAACAGTGATAGCCATCCTCTATCTAGTGATAGTCCTTCCTCTATCAGTACTGTGTCTGTCCTGCCAGACCCCTGCAGAGCTGGATCCCCACCAGGGAAAATCAGAGGAAGAGGAGAAAGCAGAGGAATCATCTTACAGCAGACAAGGCTGCCCAGGCCTCGTTACTGGGAGCAAAAATTGTAAAACTTCCAGGTCCTTCGATTTCTGGCCTTAGGTTGGAGCGGTCGGAGTAGAGCTGTGTGGTGGAGGAGCCAACCACTCCCAGGGTCTCATAGATGTTGGAAAGTGGCAGAGCTGAAAGAAGAGAAGGTTAAGTTCCAAAAAAACATCATTATTCCTTCTGGCTGAATTAAAGCATAGCTGATGAGAACGCCTGGGGAGATGAAGCACATCAGGGATTGGTGTCTGTTCAATGATTAGATAATGAATAATCATAGCCTGACAGCTTCGCCCTCAATTACAGCAGTGTAATCCAAGATCTACTGTATTCTTGCAAGTTTGAATGGACTTATTCTGGATTTATACAAATGTGATTTAGGCAAGCAAAGATATTGCTTGCTTTCACCCAATCCTGCTTGTATTCTGACTTTTGGGATTTGGTGTTGGACACTGCTGGTCTCAGAGTCCACTGACCACATGCACCAGCCCATGTGGTTAACCTGGAGGCATCAGGCTTTTGTGGAAGGAAGTGTTCCAAAAGCAAAAGCAGAAAATGGCTTTCTTCAATAAACCCAGTTTATTCCACCCCCAATATCAACTGTATTTTCTCCTAAATAAAACTTTGATAACCCCATGCTTGCCAAAATGTTCAAGGCCAGGTTGGACAGGGCTTGGAGTAACCTGGTCTAGTGGAAGGTGTCCCTGCCCATGGCAGGGGTTGAAACCAGATGATCTTTAAGGTTCCTTCCAATCCAAACCATTCTGTGAATCTATGAAAATAAAAATGAGCAGAGATTGGCAGAGCTGTCTATTATACAATCATTCTTTTGCATTGAATTTCCAATATAGATCTATTACTTGCTGGAATAAGAAGTTCCTTATGGCCTTCCCATGCTCGATTAAGTTCAATTACATCCAAGGTTCTAAGCTGTCTGGAGCATTTTTAGCATGCTTTGGAGCTGATCTGACCCTTGGCTGGCGCTCCACCGAGTCCATTTTGACTTGTTCATGGCAATATTGTGCATAAATTGCAAAAATGAAATCCACTCTGAGCAATTTTCTAACATTTCCTTTTACTAGGCAGCTGTATAATTTTAAGAAGTCTAAGAAATGTCAAACATATTTTTACCAGCTGGGCAGCCTTTTTCTCCAGGAACTTTTTCATATCCAGGACAGCACTCGTAGCTGATTACTCTGGAATAAGAGATGGATACAGCAGATTAACCAACAGTGTCTCACAGCTTTTCCTCTATTTGCTAAAGTTCTGGGTCCATCCATATTTGGGGATGTTTCCAAGCAGACTCTTCATCAGAAATACAGATCCAACAAAAGACTAACCACACTTTTATCTCCTTCAGGGCTGTGTGTTGCCAATTTCTCCACAGAACAAAAGCAGACACAAATTCTTTTCAAAACCACACTTTCCAGGAGACTTTATACAAACAGTGGATGGAAACTGATTCCACAGCCCCAAGAAGACAGCCAGTGCTGGTCCATCAGGGCATGTTTCCCATGGGATTTGGGGATCTCCCTGGCTGGCTGCTGCTGTCACATCTCATCACTGTCCAGGCAACACCCCCAACCCACCGTGGCTGTTGGATCACATCAGTGAAACCTTTCCCCCTCGTTCCACCCTGGTTTTGTCCAGCACCAGGAATGACTGGTTTACCTATGGCCAAACCCACAAGGCAAACCTGGAGGGAAAGGAGAACCCTGTTCTCAGACATGTGCAATGGCACAAGGACTTGGGAAAAGCCCTGCAAGGAGAAACTTCACCCGTGGTGGGATGTGCACCCACAGGCAGCCCGGGCAGTGCCACAGCACAGCTGTGTCCATGTGGGCACCCTCAGAGCAGCACTTCCTTCTCACTGGCAGCACTTTCCCCTGGTGGTAAAACCAAAGGGGTCAGAGGCACCATCCCAAACTGTCCTGTCGATTTGAAGACCCCAAATAAGCAAGAGCTGCCTGAAAACTGCATCCATCATCTGCAGCTCAATGGGAAACAATCATCTGAGTCTCAAAGGTGGCCATTTGAGGGAACATGGCTTAATATTAAGAGGGAGAAGAAAAAAAATTTTAAAAGGGGGGAAAAAATCAATCCAGAAGTTGTCTGTTTATTTTTCCCAGGGGATTATTTCACCTATTGCTCTATGCTTGGTGTGAAGGTAACAAAGCCACCTGATTGATGGGCTGAGAGAGCCAGGGAATAGGTGTTCCTCCCAAAGACAAGCATTCCCTCTGTGCTCCCTGTTGTATTTGAGACAAGTAGGATGCTGTATTGCTGAGGGTCAGCACACTCACTGAAAGAGAAAGGAAAATCCTCCAGCTTCAGCTATTTGTCATCATTTTAAAACTGTTAACAAACAGTGGAAATGCCTGGGGTTTAATGGGGAATTCTTCAGGGCAATTAAGAGCCAGAAAGTGAAACAAATACCTGCTTTTCTGTGACAGAAGCAAATAAATTCTGTGTCACGGTTTCCTAAGAGAATTACAAAGCAAACCCAGACTGATTGTCTAGACATTATATATTCCATGTGGGAAAGAGTTTGCCTAAAGCAATCCCTTCCTTTGACTACTGGAGATCTTAACACCCTGCTGCTCCATTTTCCCAGCCCCCTGTCTCGTGTTCATTGGAAACATACACTTTCTTCCCCCACCACTTCCCTCCCCTACCTCCAGTTTCTCTTTTTTTCACCCTAGAAACTAAATCCAGTCTAGACAGTTCCCTTGGTTCAGACCTGTAATCAAAGATGAAGAGCTGATTAAAGAGAAATCGTTCCAAAGTGCTGATGAAGGCTTTAAAAACCTTACTGAGAGATCAATTGGAGATTAATGAGCTGCTCCAAAGGGGCAGGACGTGGATGCACACAGCCTGTGTCACACAGCCTCAGAGCTGCCCCTGCACCCTCCCCAGGTGTCTGCCAGGAGGGGAGGGCTCTGGCAAGGGATGCAGACACCTGGTCAAGTGGAAGGTGTCCCTGCCCATGGCAGGGGGGTGGTACAGGGTGGTGCTTCAAGTCCCTTCCCAGCCAAACCAATCTGTGATTCCACGACTGCACCTCCTGCTTTTCACTGGGTTTGTGGGCATCTCCAGAAGGAAGGGAAGCTCATGGCAGGAGGCACCAAGGCAGAAACAGGGCCAGCTTCACTTGGGCAGGACTCTTTCAAGTCCCCTGTCTCATTCTCCTGCTGAAGGTGGCCCTCAGCATCACCTGGTGTGTGCCTGGCACATTGCCATGCTGAGCACTGCCAAGCTGCTGCAAAGGGCCAGGGGAACACAGAGCTGCTCAGCCAAGGGTTGGCACCTACCAGAGATGAGGGTTATAAAACACAGCTTCAGCCTCAGGTGTTTGCCCTCCCGTGGCTGGTGGGAAAAAAAGAACACCCAGCCCACCCAAAGGCACCATCCAAGGGGTTGCTCAGGGGTGGCCCCAGGGCCCCAGTGTCCCCAACTGATCCTGCAGTGCTCCAGAGGAGTGGAGAGGAGAGGAGCAGCAGAGCCATGGCTGAAGGATGCTCTGCATCTCACTGCTGCCCTGCATCTCACTGCTGCCCTGCCCTACACATCCATGGGGAGGGAGGCTGCTCTTGGCACCTCCTGCTCCAGCTGGGTCAGAGGCACAGCCTGCTGCCCAGGGAGGAGCTCTTCCCTTGAACACCTCCCAGCCCCTGCTCCACACTGTGGGCTCTGCACAAAAACCTTTGGCACTGCCTGGTGCATCCCTGTTTCTGCTGTGTGCTCAGTGGCCACAGCCCATCCACCAGGGATGCCAGCCATGTGGGTTAGTTCAGCACTGCCCTCACACAAAGAGCATTTGTCAGCCACTCTGCAACGCCTCAACCACAATTTCCTGACCTCCTCATTGAGTAATTTCAAGTCAAATCTAGAGGTTTTTAGCCTCTGGTTTTGAAACACTATTTCTTCAATGTCTGTCTGTGTCTGCCTGCAGAAGCAAGCTCCTTCAGTTTAGGCTTTTATTAGTCATTGTTCCACTGCTGTTGCATTCTTAGGCGCTGAAATTAAATTTTAAGTGCATTTTTCAAGGTAATAAAAATAAGCTTAGGCATATATTAATGAAAAAAAGATCCATTTATAATAATTTCCTGTAATAAAGCCCACATGTTTTGTTTTTGTAAAATAAGTGCCAGTAATATTTTTTTCTAAACTGAGGAAAGTACATCACACATGAAAAAAAGCAAAGTTAATTAAAGGGGGGAAAAGAATCTGTTAATGGGTTATTACTCAAAAAATAATCAAAACCAAAATTTATGACTTTTCATTCTCAAGACAAAACAGTATGTGGGGATGTGTTCCATTCCAGAACTCCCCAGTTCTGGAATAATGAGTCCAGTGCACAAGGGAAGCAGAAAAATATAAAATACACAGGCAAAATGATGAAAATATACTCTGAATAAACTATTTTTTTGACTTTGGAATAACCAACAGTGGAAAGTTACCTAATTACCAAAACACTTTTGTCTCAGTGCTCCTTGAAATCAAAGCAGTGTCAGATTTCTTGCCAACTCTTATCTCACTTCATCAGCAATGATAAAAACTCTACATAAATCCTCTGCCTAATTTCTCTGTAACTGTGTGAGCCAATACTTCAGCAGAGAAAAACAAATTTAAAAAAAAAAAAAAAGGCAGATAAAGAGGTAGGAGTCGTCTTCTGCTGCTTGAGTTAAAATTTCCACTGTGCACAAAGAGCCCCAGTGGAGTAACTCCACCCCTGTGGGCCAGAAGATGCCTCCCAAGCATCAAATCTACAAAGCCCCCAGAGTCTCTCCCCTGCACAAAAAGAGTTTAACCCCTTTGTTTCTGCCAGCAGCCAGGGAGGAGCTCAGCCTGGCACCTGCTGAGCCCTCCCAGCCTGGAGCAGCCCCCAGCAGCCAGGCACACAGACCAAGCACATCTGTGCTCTCAAGGCTGCCTTTTCTTGCTGCTCCAGCCACTCTAAGGCTCCCCATGCACAGTGTGATCATTCCACAGGGGGTGAAGTTATGCAGGCTTGCAGCAGCTTTTCTGCCTTCCTTGCTGAGGGATGAATTTCTCTGCCCTGAGCCAGCTCTGCAGGAGCTCAGCTTTGCTCCTCGGCGGTTCCTGCTCTCTCACTGACCTCTCTCCTCACTACCTGTTTGAAACAGGGCTCAGAGCAGGAAAAGGAAAGAAACCAAAACACTCAAAACTATCCTAGAGCCAGGCATTTTCACCTGAAACACACAGACAGCCTGTGGCACCACTGACCCTTTAAGCAAACAGAGAGAGAAACAGTCAGGTCAAATGTGAAGTAGATGAGATGGGTGAAGTGTCTCCTGCCCAGGACTGCTGTTCTCAGGTGGGAAAAAACTTTCACAAGGAGGAGAAAATGACCATGATTATGCAGCTCCACCATCCCCCCGGGCCGATGGAGGGGAGCCCCCTGCATGGAAGAGGATCAGGCACACAGCTTTAGACTGCTGACTACAGATCCCAGTCAAAGGCTGGCTATGATAAACATGCCAAATACTGATTTTTTTTTTTTTCTAGGATTTAAGGGTATTCTCAAAACCTCTCATGGACCAGCTCAGTCCAACAGGAGGGGCCAGTTTGGAGGTTCATGCAGAGCACCATCAGCTGTGCCCAGCTGATCTCCTGGGCTCTGACACCAGAGCACAGCACAGCATCAGACTCCTGACACTGCTGTAAGGATTGGACTGCTACAGCATAATGCATCATGTCCTTTATAGCCCACATGGCTCCTGATTGCTTCCATATGCCAGGCACACCGTGTCCAGGGGGAGCCATCACAAGCAAACTTTTGTAATCAGAGCTGTCCCAGGGTCTCCCGGAAAATCTGAGTCAAGGCACGTGTCTTTTGTTCTGCACCAGCACTGCTAGAGGGGCTCAGGAATGACTGGGAGAAGACAATAACACCCATTGAGGAGATGATGTAAAGCAAAGAATAGTGAGGAAATTCTGTGGATAATGGAAAGATTACCTCATAGGTTAACAGGCAGGTTAATGGTCTGTGTGCTTTTCTCTCAGTGATGCATCACTGGGTGAAACACTTGGGTAAAAACAGAGAAAATGAGGTAGAAGAGAGCAACCCATCTCCTCAAATGAGATAATGAAATACTGCCAGATGCCAGTTATTCCACCTCCTCCTCCTCCTCAAGATGAGTGAATGAGTTTATCTGTGCCAAATACAGCTGCAATCTTGGTTTACATAAGGTTTCCCACTTGCTTCAGAGCTAAAGAAATCCATGGCTGGGCTGCTTTGCCTTTCAGTGACCACAGCAGCAAAACTCTCCCACATCCACAGCTGAGTCATGTTTTCTTTGGAGACATGCTAAGCTACTCTGTTATCAGAAAAGGCAGTCATGAGACCACATTTCCATGCCATAAACTTGTCCATTTTATGTCAAGAAGCGCCATTATTCAGCCAAGATGACAGCCTGAACTCTAATCACCCAAGTTAAGCCTTCCCAAAATTTTGTTTGTAGAATTAAGGGGAGGGGATCTGATTGTTTATACAGTATTGCCTCTCTTTTTTTCTTTTTTCTGTAAAGACAACTGGACATAAGGAAAACAATGGTACATGCACACTGCATGGCACAGCCAGCAATACATCCTCCTGAAAAGCAGAATTTTTCTCCTCAGGGCAAATTCATGTGAAGCATAATGAAAGGCCAAAAGCCATGCACAGCCATGACTCGTGGTTTGCTTCCCTCCTCCCCACACCAACCCCACACATGAATCCTGATGGCCAGGTGTCACAGCTAAACCAACGATGGCAACCCAAATCTGCAGGGAAGAGCAGCATGTTGCTATAGATCTAATTACAATATACACTGAGCCATAAGGGAAACAAAGGAGATGATTTTTTTTCCTCTCTGTTCTTGACCCTGCGGATCCAGGATGAGACCTGGCCCTGGTCCCACAGCCAGGACTGCTCAGGGAATCTCTGCACTGACCCTGTGATGGTCTGTGCTGTGGGCCAGCAAGGGTGTCCAAAAGCCCAGTCTGGACTACAGCAAGGAAAAAGATTCTCTGCTCCTGCTCCACAGCCTGGCAAATAGTCAAGCATGCATAGCCTTAATTATCTGCTGACTACATCTTTCAAAAGAATGTCCCGAGGCTGCTCACACAGATTCTTCATGCAACAGCTACTTGAATATTATTGTTTGCAATATTAGACGTGGAATTGGCCTGGAAGTCTGATTAACTTTCCTGGTGGAGTCAGAGAGTGTTGGCTAAAGCTGACACCTCTTTCCTTTTATTTGTTTTCCCTTCCAAAGCAAACAGATGAATTTTACATTCTCTCCAATACCCATCAGCTCTGGGCTGCCTTTCCCCACCCCCCTGCTTTTTTATTCCTTAATTCCAGGCAGCATTGAGCCTATCGTGGAGACAGACAGTACTAGAAAACATCTGGCACACACTTCATTACAGCACAGAAAGCAATATAAGTATATATAGAAATGCAATTAGAATAAACCATCAGGGTTTATTTACATGGCCCTTTTCATTCTTAACATCAAAGTATTTTAGAAAAACAAGTATTTCTTAGGGGTAAAATGCCAAAACAATTTTTAACACAGACACACGTGGCAAACACACACCATGGGCTCTGACACCCCACATCTGCCATCTTCTGCCACCCAGCACCCACCTCCACCACGGGGTCCTTGGGGAGACCCTGTCTGGCTCTCAGGGACTTACGTGGACTTCCCACAGATCTTCCTCTGGTACCACTGCTTGCAGTTGGTGAAATATTTCCTGTTGGTGCCGATCAGCTTCTGCACCGCGCACACGTTGGGGCTGCAGGGAACAACAGAGCAGAAGAGGGTCCTGTGAGCCTCCCTCCTTCCAGAGCTGACCCCCAGCACGGACCCAGAGCCCACCCAACTGTGCCTGGAAAGCCCTGCTGGGATGGCAAGGGAGGAAACCTTGAGAGCTGCCAGTCAGCTTGCTCAGTTTAAGCCTACAATGACTATCATGAAGTGGAGGAAGCAGTGGAAGAGATCTCTCTTGACTCTGCCAAAGCATCTCTTTCTTCACTGAGTGCAAATTCTTGACTTTTTTCCGTGTTCCACCTCTCACCAAAATACAAAGAAATCAAGTAAAAATACTTTGGTCAGAATTTCCATGGTGAGCAGCTACTTAAAATTCAAAACTCAGCTAAAACCCAAGAAAGTTATGCAATAATACAAATCCTTGCAAAAGAAACTGTTATTCTATTGTCTAGGACATAAAAAATTATAAGACAGATAATTATCAGCCTACAGACTTGCACCAAACCCAGAACTTTGGCTGTATGGTAGATTTCAGCAATTTCTGGACATGAATGCTGAGCTGAATGAGGGGAAGAGGAGCAGTGGCACTGCCCACCCCTGTTTCAACACACCAGATATGACAACACAGATCAAGAGGGGCTGTATCAGCCCATAAGGTACCAAGAGCTCCTGCCCAGCCAAAAAACCTGGTGGTTGGTGTTCCATGTGTGAGTAACCCTGCTGAGAGCTGACTGCAGCCCTGCAGCTTTCTAAGAAGTGGTATCACCCTGAGCAGAGATGTGGCCAAGCTGGAGCTGGGAGTTTCCTTGCTGCTGGTTTGGCCAGCACAGCATTTCCCTGCTCTGCCTGGCTCACCCTCTCTGTGGTTTGTGGCCAGCAGCCCTGGCCACATCTGTAGGCAAAACATGGTCAGCACAAAAGATCTGATTTATGGATCTGGGTTGCAAGATCATCAACTGCCTCTGGGCTTGACCAGAGGTGCAGCAAATGCTCAAGCAAGCTGAGGATGCTTAGTCTAGCTGAGGCTGGATTCCCAACACCACCACCATGTCCCAGTTGCAGCAGCATCACCAAAAGTATGTACAGTATTGGCTGCCAATACTTGAAGGGAAAACAAATCATTAAGCAAAACACATAAATCATCACTTCAGCCTGTCAGAAGTGCTGAGTGCTGTCCAAGGCAGATTTTTCATTTGCACAGAGGAAGCTCCAAATGGGGGCTGGAGATGGTCTTGTGAAGGTCTTGTTGGTGTGCTCAGAACAGGGAGCTGCCTGTGTCCCGCTGCGTTTGACCGAGGCACTGCCCGCCTGCCCCCCAAAATGAACAAAAGCAGAGTTTGCAGCACAACCACCGACTCCTCCTGCGGCCGTGCTCCTTTTCAGCGGCATCCCGGGACGGGCCAGCCTGCCATCATTAGCATGAATTAACCTGAGGGTCTCCTATACGCTGGCTGACTGCGGTGCCAGCCTCCGCGGGAGCCTGGCTCGCCTTCAATGAGCCTTTGTTGGGCGGGCAGCACCGACCCTGCGTGTCCCAGGCACCTTCGTCCTGCCCCGAGGGGAAAGAGAGGACCTGTGAGACCTGGGCAGGCTCAGCTCATCATTCCCACATCCAGCAATGGTGGTTTGTTTCTTCATGAAAGGATTTCATTCAGTGTCTGTATATAAGGCAGGGAAGAAGGAGCAAGAACCTACTGACAAAAAAGTTAGAAATCACAAAACCAAACTTTCAGCTGGTGCAAACTGGCCCAGACTCAGCAACTTCCAAGCCAAATCACCACTTATAGAGACGTCTGTGCTCTCTGACTCAGCCCACCTTGGCCACCCGGCCCCGCCGTGCCGAAATACGGTTCCAATTACATCGAAATTCCAAACCTTGCCTCAATTTTAGCATCTGGCTGACGGCAGTGGACAATCCCTCTAATATTCATCTTGACAAGCCTGGCTACTGAAGGACTTGTTTGATCACTTCCCCCGCATCCCCAGGAGCAGCCTGCCAAGAAAACCCTTGTGCCTCCTGGACAGTTTTGAACTGCCTTGCTCCCTCCTCCCTGCCTGGGACTGCAGCTCTGTGGGGCTGCCTCTCCCTCCCTGACTTATGGGGGAAAACTTCTTTCCAGCTTTTCCTCAGCGTGGAAAAATCCCTGCTCAGGCCTGTGTTATCAATGGCTCCCGCAGGCACGCTGTAGTAGCGGCTCCCCGCATTGCATGTTCTGGTTCCTTGCCCAGTCTGGCTTAAAATGAATTTGTCAACACTCTTCCCTCTCCTCGTTGGAGTTCATCACCTCTGCCATGCCGTTCCCAGCCAGCCGTGCTGACTCCAGGATAAAACTGCCTATTGTTCCCCTTCAGCCAAAGCCTTTTGCTTGGCAGCAGCAGCTGGGAGCTGCTGGGACAGGGGCTGCCCTTGGGAAGAGGCTGAGAGAAGCAGGAGTGAGTGTACAGCCCCAGATACCTGCACTGGCTGTGGCCACAGCGCTCCCCAGCATCACCTTGTGCCCACAGAGCTGGCTGGGTTTGGGAAGAGCACTCCTATATTTTCATCTTCAAATGTTAATGTTCCTTATGCACTTCTCAGCTCCTCTCACTGACTTGAGCTTGTTCATTTAAAAAAAAGTTAATTAAGACGTACAAGTTTTGCTGTAGAGCCAAGCTCTGCCTCCCAACTCACTCTCAATAGGGGCATTGATGGCGTGGGGGATGCTCACAGCAAAGGGTGGCAGTCCTGGTTGCACATCCCTCTGGGGCTGGCTCCTGCAAGCAACACAACGTGCCCAACATCCAGGAAGTTTTTGGCTGGTTTTGTGTTGCTGTATCTCTTTGGCACATCATTAATCAATGCTCAAAATTCCGTGTATGTTCAAAAGTTGGCTTGGTATAAATCACCCTTTCCATCAGAATGGGAGCAGTGAGCAAAGAGCTGTGGTCAATTACACTGAGTTTATCTCAACTCAGATGGAAGTTCTGGCATTCCAGTTCCTTGTGTGTTCCAAAGATCTCAGGCAGCAGAGTGGGCTGCAGTCACAGTTTACCCAGAGCCTCTCTTAATTGTGCAAGGAGTAACATAACAAGCTTCTCTCTGCAGAGATGAGTGCTTTACACCAGGACTGCTCTAACTTACTCAGCCCGAGCAAACTTCAATCTCAGGGCTACCAGCAGAACTATTTACTTAGCTTCACATCACACAGAGACGGTGAACAAGATTCACTGTATTTCTACGTAAATCACTGCAATTCTGGCATTATTGACCTATTACAAATAGATATTAGCTCAGAATTTGCCTCTTGTGTCCCTGATCAGACATACAAACAGCACATCCCTTGTCATAAATTCTGACCTGGATCCCTGCCAGAGAATGTATCAAATTGCAATATTTAAATCTTGGGAGTTTCTTTTTATTTAAAGCATTTCATGACCCTGCTTCCAGCAACACACTTAAACAGAAGCTTCAACTCAATCACTGTCACCATCCTGAGAGATGGAAGCCAGCTGAAAGGTCTGACATCCTTTCACCATACCAAATTCTTAATACATTTTAAAAACAATGGGAACAACTATTACCATTGGATTAGTTTTCTGCCCATTAATGAAGACTCAAAGTACTCACTCTGTAACAGGCTGTGCATCAAGCAAGAGAGGTCTACATGCATTTTTCCATGGGCCTTATCTTGTGAGATTTATGAGTAAATAAGTGATTATTTTTGTCGAGAAAACTTCCAAGACTAACTGGGGTTTCCAGTCAAAGAGTAAGTTGGTGCTGACTCCACAGAGACATGGAAGGGATTTTCCTTTTTCTTTCCTACAAATCCATGAAAACGAGAATTCTTTACACAAACTCTTTAATGGCTCAAAATCCAGGGATTTTTATCCCCTCTTTCCTTGGCAGGAATAAAGAAGCATTAAAGGATCTAAACTGACATCTGCAATACTAAGTTTCCTGACGGAAAGGCAGACAAGTTTTCCAAAGGAAAAAAGTTACCAGAGGATGAAAGAGAAAGAAGCGAAGCAGCGTTTACCGAGAGAGCTCCCCACGGCCCCGGCTCGCACAAAGAGACGGGCGGGACCGCACCGGGCGCATCCCGGCGGGACTCGGGCGAACGCAGGGGAGAAAAAGGCTTTTAAAGAGGCTTCCCCATGCCCTCCCTGCCTCCCTGTCCCCGCGGGGCCGGCGCTTACCCGTGCTGCCGGCCGCGGAGCCGGCTGTGCTGCAGGACCTGCTGGTACGGGGACTTGGCGGCGGCGGCCAGCCCGAGCGCCAGCAGCAGCAGCGGCAGCGGGCGAGCCATGGCCGGGCACAGGGACGGCACGGCACGGCACGGCACGGCACGGCACGGCACGGCACGGCACGGCACGGCACAGGATGGCACGGCACGGGACGGGACAGGAGCAGCGAGCCCCGTTAAATGCGGCGGAGGAACGGGGGCGGGGAGCGGAGCAGCCCGGCCCGGCCCGGCCCGAAGG
>VWYP01032190.1:27813-38472 GCA_013400435.1 Pycnonotus jocosus
AAAAAGAAAAGAAAGGAAAAAACTGAACAAACCCCAAGATACTCATTAATTCTGGTTAAACAGACCAGGCAGAAGAAGGCATAGCCTGCCAAAAAGATACACAAACCCCATTATGTCAATAGACCATCTCATAACTGGAGGTGTGTAGCCAGAAGGCTGCTCCTGTTGGCCTCCAGACTCTGGATGAAGTTCATCTCCCTGAAAACACGACAGAACTCTGACTTCAAGGCCAGCCTCAAAAAGTGTCTATGTGGCTCAGGACAATCATTTCAGATTTTCACATTTTACTGTGCTACACCCAACATGGCAAGGTTGGGCATTGCTCACAGATCAGGAGGCCTCTGCACAAGAATCTCTCCATGCACTGCATGTGTTATGGAAGAAAAGGAAAAGAGCCATTAAAGCACAAAAGTGTCAACATGTTCCCTACTGTTCATTTTCCAACATATTATCCATACTTCTGAAGTAATCCCAAAGGTTTATCCAAGCCCTTTGGGTTCTTGCAGTTAGGAACATATTAAAAATACTTAGAATCATTAAGTTCTGGGAAAGTAAGAAACTGGAGAACAACAGAGTGTTCCTCAGGGCTGTCTTGCCTTGTTTGAGTCACACCTTAAGGAGAGATGCTGCATCTAAGAGAAGAAATAAGGCTTGAAATAATAATAAAAATTTAAAAATGATTGGTATCTGTTACACATAGTATTTGCACATCCCTGATATCCCAGTTCTGTAGAGTTATACAAGTGTCCAATAAATGTCTCAATGTGCCCCTGTGGCACTTAGGGACATGGTTTAGTGGTGGTGGGCTTGTCTGTGCTGGGTTAATATTTGGAAGTGATGACCTTTAAAGGTATTTTCCAACCTTAATGATTTTGTTTGATACAGATCTGACACTGGAGAGGACCTGCACAATTGGGAGGAAGAAAACCAGCAAATCTCCCCTCTTGGTTTCTGTAACATCTTGGAAAAGTGTCACTGGCCACCTCCACATTGATCCCCACAGGGCTGGACTGTGTAGGTACAAGAGTAAAACAACCTCATGTGTTCTCCTGCCTGGCATTGGCAGCAAAACACCTCCTCAGGCTTTCCTTCAGCTTTGACATCACACTCTGAAGCTGGTTCTACACCTCACCAGCTCCTTCATGTCTGGATTTCACCTTTGCCTTCTGCTTCCTCAGACAGACATACCATTCACCAGTGTCTGCTTTGGGGCTGCATGCCCAAAAAACAGAGTTTTCCCCTTCCATGATGCACATGCACCTAGAAACCCCAAAGCCATATGGACACACACTTCTCAATTAGATATTGCAAGTCCATCATCACCATGAGGAATTTTGGGGGGACACATGCCTTAATTGAGTTGCAATGATTTTCTTGCTACAGCTGAGTAGATAACATGACAAGGCTGATGATTGTTTCTAGAAGGGAATGGTTTGATAATATAATCTGCAGTGCTTGCAGAGGCTCCTTGATAAAGGGCCAGGCAGAGCTGGAGTGGTTTGGATCCCTTTCCTCACCACTGCTGAGAACGAACGTTGCAATATGTGTCAGGAGGCTTGAGTGGAAAATAATTGCCTTCATTATGCAAGTTCCATGTACAGACATATGTTCCTGGATAAAACACTTTTACAGCCAGCCAGGGCCATGTCGCTCATTTTCCATAAAATATGAGGAGCAGCATTTTCTACAGGTTTCAGTCAAGAATTTGAAGCAGGCACGCGCTGATTTGTCCTGCAGAGCACACTCACATTTCTGAGCTCACATGCGTGTAGGTTTATGGCTTTTTACAAGAGATGCAGGTGTGGGAATAGATCTTGTAGAGGATGTCTGAACATGCACCAGGACTTTGGCATAGCCAAAGCAGTGAGAAACTGGAGACACGGATTTTATAGGAGACATAGCACGTTGTAAAGCAAGACATCTTGGGCTAAAATCCAGTTCCTCTTCTTTAGGCAAACTGAGCTCTTGATTTCTTTGGGGCTTCTCACTCAGAAGGGGTCAACAAACTCAGCTTTGGGCATTGATGGGAAGAATCAGAGCAGTGATTTCTTTGGTGTGATGCAATAGGAGTTTGCATTCCCATTAGCCCCAAGTGCCTGAAAATCTGGAATTCAAATGAAGCAAAACCTCACTACAAATAAAGATTTTCTTAAAGCCAAAGTAGTTTCCACCACTACTTTTAAAACAGCAGAGTTGCCAGCTACTGAGAAAGTGAGTAAGTGATGCTCTGGCCTGGGAGGATTCCAGTAGGATTAGTCTGGGAGTTCTAACACAATCAAGACTGACTAATTTCTTCATTATTATTTTTTGATTCTTCTGAGTCTGCTTTTCACAATGGTTTGGCACTGTCCACACTCATCACTCTCCAACTCCAAAGCTGGCAAGTGGACACATTTGCTTCTTTTATTACAGCACAGGGATGGGCTGATTTACACCAGGAGTCCAGCAGAGCCAGGAGAGGAGGGAAGACAACATTCCCTCCTCCAGCTGCTGCAGGAGAGATGCTTCATCCATGAGCAGGAACAAATATTTATCAGATGGGCTTTCCAGTCATATGGTCCTAATCCTCACAGTAACGTGAAACTCCCTGGATGAGGTCATGGTTGTTGAATCCCAGACTCTCTGTTTTTTCTAGAGGCCAGGTCAGGTAGGTGGAAGATGGAGCACACTTATCCCTGCCTGGGGCTGGCCAGGAAAAAAAACCACAGGGGTTTGGGGACATGATGTGCAAATACACACCTATGAACAGGCACAAAGGCTTGCTCCAGAGCACGTCAGGGCTGACAGCATTGAATTTCCAGCACCAGTTCTGGGCACCTCTTGCTCTAATTTTCCAGAACTTGGGAAAATCCAGTTGTCAAACTCCCTGAAAGCCCCTTTAAGTAAAAACCCTTCTCAAAAGTGAAGAAAAGAGTACGATAAAACATTTTTAAAGGTCATTTAAAGGCTCTCTGAGTGGATTACTGCTGGGAATACTTGTTTACCTGGCTATGATATCTTTGGCTTGCTCATTAGCTTTCACTGGCCTTCGGTGTTTTACACTTTAAACTGAAGAAGCAGGGAATTCCCTGACCATTCTCCTCCAGTGACTGAATCCAAAATTGTCCAAATTAGGAATTGTATGTGAATCCTACTGAGGTCTGAGCTCATGGGTGCTGGACAGACCCTTATTATTTTTGCCCAGATGGTACTAAAAAAAGGCCATCTCAAAACCATGAGACATCCAATGGTATATTTTAGGAATGCCATGCTTAAGATGTTAGTCCAAATAATGTGTCACACTCATAGAAACAGCTTTAAATATGTTGCTCATCAGTACACAATGTATAGCAGCACTATGTGTAGTCATGAGGTAAACTTGAGCAGGAGTGAACCAAGGGAAAGAACTCAACCAACTTCTTGTGGGTGGCATTTGCAGCTGGAAGGTTTCCCAAACCTCAGTCAAGATGAAATTTGAGTCACTCACAAGAACCTGACCACCAAGCAGTCAAGGAGATTGTAAGGGTAGATCATGTCTCTTATTTTGAATCAGACTTTAGCTGTGCAGTTTTCTGTAAGCCTGAGTGATTTCTGAGCATGTCTAACCCAGAGCAGCCCCTTTACCTGCAGCCAAGCCTGGCTCTCCCACACAGGAGTGTGACCCAACCACCAGATTTGACTCTGGGAAAACCTCTCTGCCAGTTTTTGCCATAGGTCCTCTTTCTTATGTCACAGGAAGATGAAACCAACAGTTCAAACCTCTGGGTCCCTGTGTCTCTCCCCCAGGCCTGCAGCAGTGGGAGGATTCCCACGTTTGCCCCAGATCAGCAGTGGGGTCTGCTGGGGTCCAAAGGCAGGGTCACAGGCTGAGCCTCAAAAGCACTAACAAAATCTGGGTGAGAGTTTGTAGGAGGAAGTGATCTGAGGTGTAGTTCAAGCTCTGCTCACCAGCTCTGTACATCACTGAGCCCCAAACACTCCATCCAAGAGGGGAAGGAGGCTGGGGAGTCAGAGAGGGAGGGTCCCTGAGCCTCCCCTGCCCTGCAGAAACCCACACCCTGTGGGTCTGAGCTGTTTTGCTTTCAGCACATTGTAGTTAACTCCAATAACTGGAGAAGGGAAAAGCAAGAGAAAGTGGTTGATGCTGCAGAATGGGGTTATTTACCCTCTTTCCTGAGCAGGTCCTTTATTTATTTCACATGTGGGAAGAATCAGCCCTTGGTTTTCTCAGCCTCTTCAGCTTTCTCCTTCTACCTCATTCCCTTCAAATCCATCAGCCAGGGCGATTAGCAGTGTCACAGGAACCAGACTTTTCTGCTAAATCCCTTCCAGATGTCCAGAGGCACAAACATGTCAGTCACTGACAAGAGCCTAATGACAAGTGGCTCCCTGTTCATTAGTGACAGCTACTGTTTCCTGGCAGAAAAGCTTTTCCTGCCCTGCCTCCAAAAGCAGGTTTTGCAGGGAGGGTGTTTTCATCCTTCCCCAGAACCAGGGTCTGATGGGTCATGAGGAGATCCCCATCCCATCCCTTGGTTCCTGCCCTGGAGGTGCTGCTGGAGCACTGGCACAGGGCACCACACTGCACAGGCATTGTAGGATCTGTAGACAGGAAACAGGGAGCAGATCTGGCTCCAGCCAGTGGGGTTTGACAGCCCCAGGCTGTGAGGGTCTCCAAAAGTTTGCTGGCATGAGACTTCTGTGTTGGCAGTGCCAGCCCCAGGGAGCCAGGCAGGAACTCAAGCAGGTACTGAGGTCAGGATGGCTTTGGAGAAAAGGAGTAGGTGGAAGGGCTGGCTGGGAGCAGTCCAGGATGAAAGAGAAGGAAATCTTCTGACTGTTCCTTCCATACAAGCAGGGAGAGCCCTGTGGTGGTGTTCTTGTCCTGCTTGTAGAAAAGGCTGTGCCTCTGTGACAAGGGGCTCTCTCAGGCACAGAATCCAACAGGATTTTGGTTCCAAGCCTGGCTCCTGGCTGCCAGGTCCTTTTCTTTACCCAAAGACATCATGGTTTTCTTGACCTGTTGTGATACATCAAATTTCATCACTTTCTTTGATTGAATTTTGATCAGTTTGTGATCGCTGTGTTGGATTTGTCTTACACCTCCATCTCCACACAAGCTCAGGAGGTACTTTGTCAAGCCGAATTATCCTCAAAAAAATCAGTACTATCCACTGTGGAGATTCCTGAAGGTTGTATTTTCCCCTCCTTTCATTGTAGTTAATGGATATAATTTTAAAAGTACAGCTGGAGAGGAAGGATTGCTTCTTCCATGGAGAGTGCCAGTGTCCCTGCTGGGATGGGCAGTCAGGATGGGATGGATGGTTGCAACATCCTTTGCCATGCTCCCAACCACAGCACCACAAGGAAATGTTATTCAGGAGCTCATCCCACCTTGGCACAGAGGCTGCAGTGAGATGCCAAGCCAGAACTTGTGCTGAAGCCTCTGAGAACTGCTCCTTTAGTGCAGCTGCTTATTAACATGACCCTGCTCGGGGAGATTTCTTCCTTTATCCTTTGAATCACAAAAACCATTCCAAAACTTGATCCCCATGAAGGCTGGGCATTGTGTCAGCTCTGAGAAGCTGAAAATAGTGATGGGTTCTTTGCAGTGAACAGAAAAACCCACTTGGAGCCTGTCATTTGGATTTATGAAGTCTGCTCTTTTGACATAATCTTCTTGATTTAAGCTTGTGGTCTCTGCACACAGTTTCCATTAAAATTAATGTAAGTCATCTGAGTAAATCTCTCCCAGGTTGACAGGATGAAATGTTCAACTCCTGGAGATTTATTCCTTGTTTATGGGCTTCAACGCTGCCCTGTGCAGTCCCAGCCCACAGCCTGTGTTGGAGCTCAGCAGGACCCTCAGTGATGGGGTACAAGGTGCCCAATGTGGACACCCAAAGCACCAGGGAACGTTGGCAAACACCCCTGAGTGTGTGAAACTGCTCCTGAGGGCAGCCTCAGAACAAGCACCAGACATTGACCAGATAAACCAAAAAGCCAGCCCTTGCTCACCTCCTTGTGCTGCAGGGATGTCACAAGTTGAGGTGTTCTGCCTGGTGTAAAACCAGCTTCACCATCAGCATCACTGCCACAGCAATGTACCATCAATGGGTAAAGCAGAACATAGAGCAACTCAGCAAAAATCCCAAACAACAAGGTTTGGTTGCAAAACAGCACAGCCATGTGCTGCAAAAGAACACAGATCTCTCCTCAGAGACCTCAGTGCCTCACTTTAACTCAAATCCACTAATTTTGTGGAGGATAGCTCACATCACATCCATTTGAAAAGCAGCTGGAGGCTGAACCCTTTCCAGACTCATGTCAGCCAGGGGAGCCCAGCATGGCCAGCACTGCTTGGAACCAGTCCTCCAAATTTCCTGAGATAAAACCACGAGGAGATGTGTCTGTGTGACAGTGAGCCCACAAGTGCTGACTCAGCTCACTGCCTCTCACACAGTTCCCAGTGATGATTTATTTCCTTTTTCCTCCCCTGCTATCAGACCCTTGGCCCTAGGAGGAGACTGCTGGCTCTCTTGAAAAGATCTCAGAAGTTGGGTGCCTCAGGTTTTCTCTTTCTGAGGAAATTTGGGGAAACCTGTCTCCCAGAGCCCTCTCCCTCCTCTCCCCACCTGAAAAGTGGGTTTGCTTTCCATCCCTCCACTCTTTTCCATGCTCCCTGTTCCCTTCCCACTGCCTCATAGAAATCATTCCTTAAAGTAAATGGAAATAAAGGAAATCCCACCAAAACTCCAGAAACCTGCAAAATTGGGATCCCCTTTGCTAATACAACAGCATATCTCCTTTCCCTTGAGCCCTGTGCATCCCCAAGCCTGCACTCACCAGACCTGCCACTTAATGCCTCCCAGTGCCTCCCTCCTGTCCACCTCAGGCTGCCTCCACCTCCTCCCACAGCTCATCCTGGTGATGGAGACTTTGGAGGCTGATTGCAACTCTCTGAGATGCAGACAAGCGTGGAGGAAAGCTCAAGTGTCAACTTATTCTTCCTCCATGAAGGACAAAACCATGCAATTCTTTTGCAGGAACTCCCAGGGAGCAGCTCCACCCTTGGGAACAAGGTGGGATGGAAACAGAGACCTTGAGGGAAAAGGAGATGGGTGAAACCAGGGAGCAGAGCAAATGTTTAGTTCTGATGCTTGTAACAGTGGCTCTTCATTTTCCAGTGAGTTTATACTGCTCTCAGCCAAAATAGTCATTGCAAAAAAATGGCATTATGAGCCCTGGAGGATTTACATGAAGTGTTTATGTCAGAGCACTCGTGTGTGGGGAGTCCTGTGGTGGCTGTGATTGCTCCATGGCCTGGGGACAGCCTGCAAATGGGGACACTGTCCCCAGGAATGGCAGCCCTGGAGGGGCCCTGACCACAGCCCTCCTGATCTGCACCACACCTCAACACTGAAAACAGGGCTGGAAACCTCCTGGCAAAGGTTTAGGATTGCTTGGTTGTAGTAAGAAGAGGCTGATGTTCCTATATATCCTGGTTAATGTATTAATGAACAACTGCATTAAATAACTGCCAATTATTATTTTCAAACAATGATTAATTAAGTAATTTTTCTCCCTGAAGTTTGGAAGGCTCTAAGTAACCTAAAGGAAGAAAGGAAGATATGGGGCAATACTGATTTTATTAGGAGCATAGGAGGACCAATGCTACCTAAAAACTGAATTTAAACCCAAAATCAGAGAAGGAAGTAGACTCCCTACCCACCATGGGCTGTTTATTTCTCATTGCTCTGGTTTCCCTGCTGCCCTTCACTGCCTTGCCTTTCACACTGCACTGTGTCCCATGAAAGCCTCAGCTCAACAAATGGGAAAGAGTTTGCAGAGCCTGACATAATCACAGGCCAAGATTCCTGCCATCCTGCTGCCATGGGGGCTCCTTTGTGTTCCCAGCACCAGCAGAGGCGTGGAGAGGACCTGGGAGATACCTGTGGGAGGATGAACTCACCAGCAAGAGCAGGGAGAGGATCCAGGGGAAAAGAGCACAGCTGCTTCTTGCTGTGCAACATCTGGAATCAACCTATCCCACCAAATTGTCACCTGCAGCACCGGCCAGGGCTGAGCTCTCCGTGCTCCCCAGACTGTAAATCCCAGGGTAATCCCAGCATTAATGAGCTGGGGATGCCTCACTGTGCTCACAGATCCACACACACTAATGACAGCTCCTGGTCCAGCCTCTGCCTCAGCCCCTTGGGCATCTTCACCAAGGGTTTTTAATATTTTTTTCAGGTTACAACTTGACTTTCCTGTTTTGTCTGCCTACTGGGACTGACATTAGTCCCCAGTTCTATTGCCTCATGTCTGTAAAAAGCAGAAAAGAAGGAAGAAATGGTCCTTCCCATTTAAAGGAAAAAAAGGAACGAAAGGCAGAGTGGAAAGAAGAAAACTCAAAAGCACTGAAATAGTGAAATTTAGTCTGTAAACAAGTAATCAAAAAAAATTCAAGTCATAGCTCCGATTTCACTTTATCTAGAAAAAAATTGTTTCTCTTTTTTTCCAAAGGCCATCACATTTTTTCAAAATAAAAAGCAAATAAAGAGCCTAATGTGATGAATTTGAGCTAATGTTATAAACCCTGTAAGCACTTAAATAATTAGAGACCTTCACTGGTATTACATGAAGATAAATGATTCCATACAGTCTAAATCTGAACCATACTCCTGCTAAGTACCTTAGTCTTAACTGTAGGAATATTGGAATATCATATATAAATCTCTCCATCTTTTCATGTAAAAAAATGAAGTGCAGTTGCTTTTGAAGATCCATGGAGTTGGTGTTTTCATCTTATTTTATTATGCAAGCGTTCCATGTGGGAATTTTAGCAGCAAGTGATCTCAGAAGCCAAAAAAAAAATACATTTGTTGGCATTACAGTGGTAAGCAGGATTTTTGATCAGTGATAAGGCATTATGTGTTATTATATACACACACACATCTGCACAGGTATTTTCAGCATGTTGCCATAAATCATGTTCAAACCCAGAGCAGATGCCCCGTGCTGGTGGGGCTGTTGTGCCTTGGTGGTGCTTTCCTGGGGGCTGACCCACAGCAGGCTCAGCAGGGCATGCCTGATGGATAAAGTCATGGTGCTACTGTGGAAAAGAACATTTCTACGCGGGGCTAACCTGGCTTTCTAAACACAAGAGGTGACTTGTCTGCTTCGTCAGCTCTTGGATGAGTCAGACTGCGTGCAGATGGTTTCATTAGAAGGGTATTTTCCAGTAATTGGTCATTTGTAATGGTCTGTACATCCAGAGGACAGCTTTCCTCAGACACTTCCTGGCCCATGCAGGGGGATGCAGCAAACCATGGTCGTGTTTGAAACACTGCTGGACCCAAAAGATGAGTAGCCAGAACAGAAGGAGTTAAAAATGACTGGTCAGAAAAACTGTTTACAGATTGTTAAATCTTGAGGTTTCCATCTTTCTTTCTCATAGGGAACTGCACATTAGGTGGAAACTGGTTGTATTTATCCTCACTGTGCCCAAGCCAAAGGATTTGTGTATCCACATCCCAAATATGCAGCCTGAGGCAAGATCTAAATAACTGTTTTTCTGAATAAACTGTTTAAATTCTGCTTGGCTCACTGCCCATATTTCTAAGGGCAACACAGTGACTGCTGCAGAGATATATTGCTTTGCATTCATCCATGTTTCCCTATGCCAGAGGTTAGAGGGACTAAAATAATAATTCTCTCTATAGATACATAACAATTTATTAGAAACTGAGGATTAATGCAGCAAAATCCTCTGTAGCAGTAAAAAAATATAGAAACAAATGCACCTTTAAGCAGCATCAGAAAGACTGTAGTTCAAGGCAATTCCAGAAATATCAATACTTTATAATACACATTTCTTAGATTTTTCCAGTCTAATCTGCCATCCCAGCATCCATGTTTGAAAAAACTATCAAAAACCCACCATAACTGGGCATTTGTGAGGAACTGGGGACAACAGGAGACCAACAGAGAGGTCCAACATAATGGTTTATGTATAGAAAGAGAGGTGATGGGGAGATGAACGAGTCACACAGGACCAGCCTCTCTGCTTGCCAGTTTGGCTCTTGGCAACATTTCCAGCAATGTTTCCCACATATCTGAGGGCCTTCCCTCAGGATTTGTGAACTGGGGGTGTCAGGAGCACATTGCTGTGAGCTGGAGGGGACAGAGGGACCCCTCCACAGCAGCACTCAGGGCACAGGGAGGGGACAATCCAGCAAGGTGAGGCAGCACCACAAGAGAAATGTGGCAGAATTTGCAGTGCCCCTGCGAGTATTTTCCACTTCTCAGAGCGGAAAGTCAGCAGGGAATGAAAAATTAGAAGTGTCACNCAGCACTCAGGGCACAGGGAGGGGACAATCCAGCAAGGTGAGGCAGCACCACAAGAGAAATGTGGCAGAATTTGCAATGCCCCTGCGAGTATTTTCCACTTCTCAGAGCAGAAAGTCAGCAGGGAATGAAAAATTAGAAGTGTCACATGTGTAGATGCTTTTTTTTTAAAAAAACCTCACAAACCCACCAGTTTCTCTGCTGAGCTTGCCAAGGGGCAGCCCTAATTCATCCCCTTGGCCATCTCTGTTGAGTTTTGCTCTCTACAATTTGCTAAACAGCAGGATTTCCATGGTTACCACAGCTTGCTACTGATAGGGCTCAAACACA
>VWYP01032191.1:0-99914 GCA_013400435.1 Pycnonotus jocosus
CGCGGCGCCAGTCCCGGTTCCGGCCGCCCGAGGATGGAGGCGCGCGTGGCGCAGTACGCGGCGAGGCTGACGCGGCAGGTGCGGGGCCGGGCCGGGCAGGGTGGGACAGGACAGGACAGCCGGGCACGGCACCGCACGGACCGGGACAGCTCCGACCGGGACAGCCCACAGGTTCCGCGGGGCGCAGATGGCGGGCGAGCCCTGGGAGCGCTCCCCCGGTACCGAAGCCCGCACGGTGCCGGAGCCCCGGGCGGGTCGCTGGCCCCGCGGGAGCGGAAGGTCTGTCTGGGAAGGGAGGGCGGAGAGCAGGCAGCGCTGAAACTCTTTCCGCGCTGCTCCCGTCTCTCCCAGGACTGAGGGCAGAGCTACAGCGCTGCCCCTCTCCCACCCTGGGCATGAGGGCGGGGTCGTGAGAGCGTTCCGAAAAAACTTCCCAGAAATGTCAGCAGGAACCGGCCCTGCCCCGTTCCCGGTGCTGTGGCGTGCTCTGGCCGGGTAGGGATCACTCGGCGGGATGCGGGGCAGCAGCAGCGGCGGGTCCAGGCGGCCCGGGAGCCCTGGGCGGTCAAGGAGGGATGCGCCTCCTGTGCTGCTCGTATCCTGTTCTGCTCGCATCCTGCCTCCTCGAACAGCTTTATTGCAGCCATAATGGGCTTAGGTTTGGGAAAAGATAGTGACAACCCTCTGCCTTTTCAGTGACGGTAATAATAAAAAATAAAACTGCCAGTCTGACCTAGTCAATGACCAGTATTGACAGTGGAATGCAGAGGCAGCCTCACTAAAGCTTTGACTCCTCCAGGTTCACTTCTCATACTTTGCCCATTGCCTCAGGAGCGTCCAGCTGAGACGTTCTGGACTTTGGCTTTTGGGTTTCTGCCTGCCATACTTGTGTGCTCTTTAGCAACTTTTGAGTATGTTTTCTGCTCACAACTTAAACATACAACAGGCACTGAGATAATAAATCTGGCAGGTGAATCTCTCCAGGTCCTTCTTGCGTTTGATTTTTCCATTCTCTTTTGTTGCTGCTGGCAGAGGAAGAACATCTCAGGTATTCTGGCAAGGTGGCTCTCTCTTTGCTGTGCCTGCTGGTTGATCTTTAGTCCATAGGCAGATTCCAGGCACTGGAAGCAGAGTGGGAGGGGCAGTGTTCAGCTCTGACTCCAGGAGGCTGCAGGAGGCCGTGCAGAATTACCGAGCCTCACTGTGCCTGTCACTCCCAGCCTCATGTTCCCTGTTTCCAGCTGCAGCATGCCCTGGAGCCTGTGGGGAGCCAGCCTGCAGGAAAATCACCCAGCAAAGAGCAAGCAGTGTGTGCTCAGCCAGCTCAGCAGGGCTTGGCAGAGTAGGAGTAAAGATAAAACCAAGCAGGAGGCAAGGAGGGGACGGAAGAGAGGTGTTCTGCTCCCTTTGCCATCGTTTCTCAGGCCGTTTTCTCTCCTTTATGATTTTTTTCTTTTAAATATGATGGAGAAAAGCTCTTTCATATTAAAGCTGAGAGGTGGAAGGCTGTGCAAGTTTCATGTTATCCACCTGCTCAAGTAGGGTTCTTGGAAGACAGTCTTATGTGCTAAGGGAAGACATAAGCGTGATTTTGGTCCTGGTGAAAAAGCTGTTGTTTTTTTGTATTCACAGGTGAGGGGAAGATTTCTAGTACTCAGCTGAGCAAAGAGTCCTTGGAGATGTCAGCATGGCCTCATGTAAATCCCATAGCTGCTTATGAGGTGGTCATCAGGTATGACCCTTTACTGACAAGTTGTGCTAGACAGTGCAGGTAGAATAAACCAGGGTGTGGCACTTCCTGAGTTGAACAGCAGCTTTTTCCTTCCTTTTCTCAGTCACATGTCTTTTAGATCAGAGGTGTAATGGCATTGTCTCCCTTCCTCACTTAGATGGTACCATGAGAGAGGACTTACAAGGCTTCTCTGTAGTTTTGTAAAGTAGTTCATTTTTTAGAAAGCATGTAGCATTCATAATATCTTTTCAATAACATCTAGCATTCACAGATCTTTGCTGGAGAATTAACTTTATCACAAGGTGCTGTGATAGGAGGCATTGCTGATGTAAACATCTGAAGACCTTATTTCCAGGCAAGCTCAGCGTGGTTATGGGTGTGGGGGTCACAGAATCAGTCATAGCATACCTCAAGTTGGAAGGGACCCATGGATCATCAAGTCCACCTCCCCACTGCTTACAGGACAACCTAAAACTAAACCAAATTGTTAAGAGCATGTTCCAGATGCTCCTTGAACCCTGACAGGTTTGGTGCCACAACCGTTCCCAGGAGAGCCTGTCTCAGTGCAACAGCACCCTCCCAGTGAAGAACCTTTCTGAACCGGTCTGAACTTCCCCTGACACAGCTTCAGTTCATTTCCCCATCTCCTGTCAATGGTCACCAGAGAGTGGAGAGTGGTGTGTGGTGTTCCCTGAACAGGGTTGCTCCCATTGCTGGTTTGGAGGGGAAAGCTGTATTCAGCTGTGGGGCTGCCCCAGCCCCATCAATTCTGGAACCCAGTGAAAGCATTGCTGACTTCAGGCTTTTCTGCTGGGTCATTTTGCATGAAAATTTCATTTCATCTTCTGTATAAGCTGTTGATGAGCACAATAAAAAATGGCAGCAGCAGCACTGGGGTAGGCAGATGGGCCACCATGGTGAAACCTTTACCTGTCAGTTCACACTCAAATAACAACGTAAGGACTGCTGCTGGTATGTTATGCAGAAGAGAAATGCTAAACAGGAGAGACAAATGTGACAGTCTGGGGTGACACATTTGGTTTGGTCACATCTGAAATGGGCCATCCTGAATGCCTCCAGGTGCCAGTGCTGTGAATTTGCTGGTTTGATGCAGTCATGGGAAAAAAAGTAGATGAGACTTGCTGAACTGTGGCAGTATTTTAGAGTTTTTTATCTCCTGGCCAAATCCAAGTGATTACAGTGCTAATTGTCACCCTGTAAGAGAGCTCTTTGGACGAGATGTCTGCCCAGGGGTCAGTGATTCTTGGGCACTTTAGTTCTGGCTTCTGACTGTGCACATGGATAAACCTCCTCTTTTCTTGTAGTGTAACAGTATGGAAGGAAGCTCCAGTAGGTTACTAGTCATCTCACCTCCTGTGAGTCTTCCCTTGGGTGCCCAGAGGTATTTGTGATTATGTAGGAAAATCCAACTCAGATTCCTCTTCTATAAAGCTTGTCAGTGGTGCTGAAATATCTTGGTGGTTATAGCTTTGGGAGAATCTTTTAATGCAGGAGGAATAC
This sequence comes from Pycnonotus jocosus, assembly GCA_013400435.1. Classification (NCBI taxonomy): domain Eukaryota; kingdom Metazoa; phylum Chordata; class Aves; order Passeriformes; family Pycnonotidae; genus Pycnonotus; species Pycnonotus jocosus. The sequence goes on from VWYP01032191.1 coordinate 3,254, forward strand.
TTATGAGCTGCTTGTTGTCTTGGACATAACAGGGATTTTTGTTTCGAAAGTAGAACGTGATTTTCTGGTTCTGGAGAATGTTTGCCTTCAATGCACAACTCTCCTTGGGGTCTTGGAGGCCTGTCCTGAAGCTGATGACTTCACTAGAGGGAAGATAATACTGTGTGGACACAGAGTTTACAGATCATGTGATATTAGGGGTAAAAGATGCCTTTGCACTTACCTTTAAAGCAAATTCTAGGCTTTGGGCTAATGAGTTGTGTATGTCACTGCTCTGATGTTTGTAGCAATAATGGTCACTGAAACTTACAGTGACACAGCTGTGAAAACACAGTGAAATCTCTTGTGCTCTTTTTTAACTTGAATTACAGAAGATTTTACAAATGGGTCTATAAATTATGTGAAATGCTACCAGATCAGGTCAGGAAGAAAAATTGTAAATAAATCTATTTGCTGTTAGTTATATGGGGAAAAGTATGTGTATGTGAGAGAAAATGAGAGAAAAACTCTGATTTTTGGGACATATACCTTGGGTTTTGAAAAGAAAAGCTGAAATGGGGCATTTGAAGTGAGTTGCTTATAACATACAGCTGTGCTGGTCAGTGATTTTGGCTGTGTAAATGCCAAACCAGAACATGTGATACAGATTTGGTTTTTTTCCTCAAAGTCATCTTTCTTCACATCCAAACTGCAGGAAGCAGCATTGTGTTCTCCTGTGTAGCAAAGGAGACCTTGAGACTGTAACAGAAGTGTGCCATAAACTGAAGCACAACTGAAGAATGACCTCAAAAGTACTGATTTTCAGTTTGGCCCACAAATAGGCCAATCTTAAGATAGTTTTGCCTCAGCCTATTTTTTGAGCATATTTTGAGCATGTGCAATTAGTTACAGCAGCATTCCTGGGAGCTGTTGTTCAGGTGGACACACAAGACCAAGAGATTCAATGGCTCAATTTTTTTCCTAATTAAGTAGTCTGATTGTTTCAAGAGCAACAAAGTAAATGAGCCCTTTTGGATAAGGTTTGGTGGCCTACAATAATAGCCTGAGCTGTGTCCTGCTGTGGAAGTGCTGGCAGAGGAGAGCCTGGGGATGAGGGAGCCAAGGGGGTGACAAGCCAGGGTGGGCAGTGCTCACTGCCTCCCTCCATGGCAGCACCAAGTCCCTCAAACCTTCAGCAGCCTCCAGGATTCTGTGTCAGAGCCAGCTTTGTGGCTCAGGCATGAAGTCTGTTATGGGGGAGAGCAAGAGATGGACAACAGAGACGAAATTTCAGCTATTTGCTTTCTTTAGGGTGTGGGGTGAGGAAGATTCCTGCTCCTTGCAGCAGCTTCAAACCATTTTGCTGCTGACAGATTTGTCTGAGTTGGGGCTGTGAAGTCTGGTGAGACATGGGGAAGTTTGTTTGGAACACAGAGGCTCTCCTGAAATTCCCAAGTGCTCCTGAGTGTCTTGTGTCAGTTTTAAGGGAGAAGACCTTGACTTCCTTCCAGGACAGGCCAGGAAAAGTTGTGTGGCCAGGTGGAAGTGAGTGCACCCTGCAGAAATGCCCCTGTGGAGCCGCACACTATTTCTGGCATTCCTGTGTCTGGGTTGGGTTTGAGCTTGCTGGGGTTGTGTCAGTGGTCATGGTTTCCTGCTCTGAAGCTGTGGCCTGTGAGATGGTGAAACAGGCTGAAAGAGGCTTTAGGGAATTTTGAGTCAAATCATTTGATATCTTTGTTAAAAAAAAAGTTGGAGAAAGTGCTTATTTGGGCAATATCTCATTAGCATGTTCTGTTGTCTTGTACTTTTGTCTTGATATTAGTGAGGTTATTTTCTCACTGCCATTTTTTAAAGAGTGTTTCAGAATCCTTGTTTTTCACACAAGTAGAAACAATCTTCAACTATTAATTGTTCGGAATTGTTCAGCTTACATGTCATTGCTGTTACCTTTACAAGGCAAACTAGCACTGTACTCGAGATCTTGCAGCTCCTCACCTCCTGTCCCCTCTCCAGGAATTACTGTGTGACAGCTCAATTTGCTTTTCAGGAAAACGAGATCAAGTTGTTAACTGCAGAAATTGAGCGTCTGAAGAACTTTGGGTGCTTGGGAGTCTCCCCAAGTTTGGAAGGGTTGCGAGACGAAAACGCAAAACTCAAGTACCGGTTAAACTTCCTTAAGAAGGTAAGGAAATAAAAAATTACTGCTGTACCATGTGGGTTTTGTTCTCATTAGGACAAGCTAAATAAATGGTGTGAGTTGTTGCAGCTCTGATGTGTGACAACATGCTTGCTCTGCATTCTGACACCTTAATTGGTGGCACATCAGATATTTCTTGGTTCCTTAAACAGAAACCTGTTTCATGGAAAATAAATACTGTAGGTCAGTAAGCCCACATGGCCATGTCTTGGGCAGTCTTCAGCCAGGTGGCCCAGCTGAGGTCTGTCCCAGGCTCAGCAGCACAGGTGTGAGAAGTAACGCAGCCCTGCAGTCTGGGGAGGGTTTGTGCTGGCAAGTTCAGCAGGAGGATCATGTGATTTTTATGTTGTATATGTTGCTCCTGTGCCTGGAGGTGTCAGCCAAATCTGTCAGCTGTGCCTTGCCAGGCAACCAAGGAGAAAAGTGAGATGTAACAGCTCCTCAGATGTTGTGAATTCATCCTTCTGGATTTTGGTGGTTTTCTTTTTCAGAGCCTTCAAGAGGAAAGAAGTAAATCAGTCAAAAGCATGATTAATATCAACAGCTGTCTCCAGGAGATCTTTGGAGCTGCCATTCAGGCTGCTTACCCAGACTTAGAAAACCCTCCTCTGGTGGTGACACCAAGTCAGCAGCCCAAATTTGGGGACTACCAGTGTAACAGTGCCATGGGCATATCCCAGGTAAATGATGTAAATAATCTCAATAAAGCAAAAATGAGGATGTTGTCTGTTGGAAGTTAAGAGGACAGACAGAACAGTGAGCGTTGCAATACAGGACTTATTCTGGGCTTGCTGCAGGTGCCTAGGCTGAGAATTGAGTGAGTATTCAGTGGCATTTTAAGGGAATCACTGGCCTTTACAGAGCTGGCCTTTAAACTTCTGTTCATGTGCCTGGTATGAGAGAGTTAACGTGTGTGACACAGAAAAACTGCTGGGTTCATGGGATCTAAATCAAATCAGGATTTAAGTGCTGCATCGATTTACTAATGATGTGCAATTAACTACCAATTAGTGAGTTGTATGTTTGGAACTGAAAACAGCAAAACAATAAATCACGATTCTGGAGAATTGCAAAATGTTGAGAAACACCTGCATATCTGTAAATGCTCTTCTCTAGCGCCAGGAAAGTATAATATCCCCACACAGTTGTGTGCACCTACCCCCTTCTCACAGGGCAGGTGACAAAGGGGCATCTCCAGCTTCCCCTCTTGGCTCACACCTCCTGGTGCTGGGGGTACTGTGGTTTCCTCCTGCTCACAGACACACACAGAAGACCAGAGGGGCCAAGGTGCTGCCCTGTGTGCTCTGTTGAGTTTGGATCCCTGTCTCTTACATTCCAAACTGCCCTTCCTGAGCTCCAGTCAGAAGAAACTGGGCATTGTCAGGCCTGGGTGTGCTCAGGAAGTGCTTTCTCAGAGCCCAGCCAGGTGTGGATTGCTGCTGGGGTACTACCCTTCATGGTCCTCTGGCTCAGTCCTTTCTTTAACATCTTTTGTTAATTCCCTGGGTACAGGGAGTTTGACCAAAGAGGACAAAAATAGAATCAGAGACACTTCAGCAGTTGCTCAGCCTGCCCAGTGGGCTGGGACTGTACTGAAGTAAATCCAGGAATGTGGGAGAAAAGAAGGCAGTGTGTTCTAGCTTAGGTGCTGAAGCACCCATACTTACAGTGCATACCTTTGGCTGACTAAGTAGACACTCTGTAATTACAGATCTTTTATTTGGCAATCTAAACAGAAACAACTGCTTTTTTAACACATCCTGTGGTCATTTCACCTTTATTAACCCACCAGACTGGCAGTTTTGACACTGAACTTCCACTGCCCCTCATGGAACTCTGCTGTCCCATACAACGAGCGTGACTGGTGCAGCACGGATACAACGCGATACCATATGTGCCAGGCAGCAGGCTCTGGGCCGCAGTGCCAGGCAGGAGCAGCCCTCCCACATCCCGTGTCTCCCTCGGTCTCATTAGCATATTGTGACTGTGCTGCTGCCCTGGGTGACTGCACTGACACGGGATTGAGGGCGCTGCCACTCCTCTGACCGCTGCGTTACCCCAATTAAGTCGCGGTTGGGATTCTCGAGCAGTCCACGCTTCCCAGTGCCGACGTGGGTCACATAACTCGGTGTCTGAATGGTCCCCTCCAGCCAAGGCTTCGAGTTCCAGGCTGTCAGCTGTGGTGGTGAATAAGGGATCCTAGTGCTGGGCTTGGCTGTGGAGTTTGTTCCTTGTGCACTGGGGTAGAGCTTGGCCGTGTTCACACAGGCAGTGTGTCAGCACAGCATAGCCAGGGGATGAGAGCAGCAGGTTGGGGACTTTCTGTCAGCCTGTTTTAGGGGCTTGGCTGTGATGAAGATCTTCCCAGGGTGTCCCTAGGGTCACTGGGACTGCCAGCGGAGCGGGAAGTGCCCTGACTGGGTAGCACTGGTACGTGCCAGGCAGCAGCCTCTCCCTGATGGGGCACTGATGTGGAAAAGACCCTCACAAATGCCTATTGTTTTCCTGGGAGCTCATTAGCATATTAATGCTTGGGGTTTCAGCCAGGAGCTTGCTCCTTAGTGTAACCGAAGTGTGGTAACTATTTCTGGAATGATTCAGATAACATGCCTGTAATCTGGTGTAACATGCCCATAATCTGGGTTTGCATTTATTTTTCCTGTAGTTTACACTTTGAGTAACACTAAAGCTACTGGGGTTTGCTCTTCTTGCCCTTTTTAAGCTTTTACCATCTTGTAAGGATCCTGTGTATGACAGATTAAACAGCAAACTGAAACTTTAGTAGAAATACATTTTAGAACAGACTGTAAATTAGCAAATACAAGCAGTGAGTGTAAATTCTGAGTTGACAAAGAGGTACATTGTCTTTTTGGCCTCAGTGGGATTGTTTTCAAACACATCACAGTAATACTGGAAAATCATGTGCTCAGAAACGAATACTTGTGGTAATTTTATATAAGTGTGAATGTAGTGTTTTGCGAGGGATGGGTTGGGCTAGTTTACAGAATCCTCCTAAAGGATGTTTTTGTAAGATTTGCAAAAGGCTGTGTGAGAAGATGCTTTGGGAATGGACAGAGAAATTGTGTACTTGGACTAGGTGATCTTCAAAGGTCTGTTCCAACTCAAACCACTCTGATGCTATCATTGTATGTAAACTTGTGTCCTGTTGTTTGAGTTCCTCACAGTGAGCCACTCCTGTCTCCAAGGAAATGGAGAGCTACTTTAACAGCAGTTTTTCTGATGCTCTTTGAAGAAAATTGGGTAGTGCTGGGATTATCTTTGTTTGCTCGGGTTGTTGGATTTTATTTATTTATTCACTTATTAATCTTTTTACTTATTTATTTATTAAGCTCAAGACTAAGACAGGACTGGAGGCAGTTTGCTTTGGTTGTGTTTAATCATAAATAAACAGACCTGCTCTGAAACCACACTCAGCAGCTGCTAGAGGCACAGTTCAGAACATCAAATGTGAATACTGGCAGAGCTGAAGACACCCATGAGACTGATCAACAGGATTGTGAAGCACTGAAGGACTGTGCCAGCTATGTTGATTTTTAAAGGGTTTGTCCCTTTTACTAGCTTAGAAAAATAAAATTTGCCAAACCACGTAGCAGGTTTTGAGAAATAGCCTGGGAGATTTTTTTCTGACATAGAGACTGCTCTGAGCAGGAGAAGGTGAATATGTTGGGTCCAGTCAAGGCTTATGCTGTGAGAACTGATCTAATCTGTAAAATTTGCTTGAGAAGTCTCTCTTTGTGTGTGTCTCTGTATTATGAAGCTGAAGGACCATGAGGATATTTCAGTGGCTCAGTATCTGTGCTCTGTGTTTTGCTCTCTAGAATGTTTCGGAGGATTGAATATTACTTGATCTTTGTTCTGTTCCAGATACTGCTCAAAACCAGGGAACAGAAGGTTATCCCACGAGAAATTGCAGAGAAAATAGTAAAAAATATTCCTGCTAATGAATGCATTGACAAGGTGGAAATTGCTGGTCCTGGTAAGATACTTTCATTTTACACACTGTATATCTTAAAGCAAAAAGGGCAGTTTTATAGTCAGAGGGAAGCTGAGTTGAGTTCTGTTGTTTTGTGGTTTGAAACTGTGGTTTCACAGTGATTGTTTCTTCTGTCTTGGTGAGCTTTGTACCACTAAGACTTGTGTAGCAGCAGAAAATCTACTTCTGTATTAGAACTGGCAGGTATGATCATGAGCCCTTTAATGAGCAATTTTTCCACTGATCCTTAAGGGACCATCTTTTCCATTTTCAGTATTGGTGATGGGAATCAAGCCACCATCATGAAATTACAGCAAAACTCAACAGCCGTTCTTGCTGTTGCTTGCACGGTGAAGAGACCTTGTCCTCTCAGAACTGAGAGGCTGGAATAGCATGGAGGTTATTAGTTGCTTCATTTGTTTTGTATCTGTGACCCAGGGAAAAATACAAGGGCTCATATTTATTAGGGCTTCAGCATAAACACAAAAATCCCATGGCACAGCCCTTCTAGGGCTAGGGCTTGTTCATTGGCTCCGTGAAGCAGGAGAAGTGTCATACCATGAGCATAAATTATCCCAGATAAAACTGTATGTTTTAGGATATTAATTTTTAAAAAACGATAAAGCAGGATTTGGTTTTGCATTCTGGAAAGCAAATTATTTATTTTCTCACAAAAAATTGTTTCTATAAATTCATCATTGAGTGACAGTATACAAGAAGGAGTCATGTCAGTGGTGTAGCTTGCAGCATCTGACTCTTGCACTAAGGGCTATAGTGATGTGAACAGACTCTTCTAATCTGGGAACAGAAATTGTCTTCAAGTAACAGCTTTGTTGTCCTGTGACTGAAAAATGTTTTGTCAAGGTGACTTCATGTGCTCTTGTGCTTGATGCATGAAAACAGAAATCCAGGGGGGAAGGAAACAAAAAATGGTTTGAGGCACTTCTGCAGCCCCAGCACTCATTGCTGCTTTTTTCCTGCAAAGGCTTTATCAATGTCCACTTGAGAAAGGATTTTGTGTCGAAGCAGCTGAGCAGTTTATTGATCAATGGAGTTCAACCACCAGCTGTTGGCAAAAGGAAAAAGGTACAGCAGTAAGCACACAGGCATCTTGCTACAGGGGAAATGTTCTGGACTGCAGGTAGCTTTGAAATTCCCCCCTGAAGGGATGTGCTGAGCAGATGTCCATGTCAGCAGGTTATTAGAGCAGAGTATGTGGGATGTGGCATAGGAGCCAGGGGCCATGGGGTGGGTACTTGCTGTGGTCTCTAGTGGCTGAGGGATGGGGCTCCGTGGGGGTGGGGGTTGTGCCCAGGTCAGTCTGGCAGTGATCCCTGACCCTCAGCTGGGCTGCAGCCAAGCTCACTCTGACGTTCCCTGCTGAGGGTCAGCAGAGGGCATTCTCATTCCCCCTGCTCCCCCTAACAAAACCCAGATCAAACACACGAGGTAGGGTAGTGGCCTTTTATTCATGTGTTCCTTTGGTTCTGTGCCCAAGGTGGTGGTGGATTTTTCCTCCCCCAACATTGCAAAGGAGATGCATGTTGGACACCTGCGCTCTACCATCATTGGGGAGAGCATGTGCCGGCTCTTCGAGTTCGCTGGTTATGATGTCCTGAGGTGAGACTCAATGGCTGGCTGTGGTGGGCTTGCTCTGGGGTTTGTGCAGTCCCTGTCTCTGATCTGCTATGTATTGGTCTGAGTTTATAAGCACATAGCAAATAATCCTTTATGGGTAGTAGATGCTAAGCTGAGCAAGTGTAGCAGGGTTAGGAATCAAGGTGGGCAGCAGCTTCAGTGCAGTGAAATTGGGGAGCTTGCCTGGGGTGGGTTTCTGGTATTATGTGTGTTTCTTTTAGAATAGATATTTTTAAAATGTGTGTATCTCAAAGCATATATTTAAAAGATGAATATTATTGTCCTCTTCAATTGCTTCAAGGTTGAACCATTTAGGAGATTGGGGCACACAGTTTGGAATGCTTATTGCTCACCTCCAGGACAAATTTCCAGATTACTTAACTGTTTCTCCTCCCATTGGGGATCTCCAAGCATTTTACAAGGTACGTGTAGCAGATAAGTGTGATGTTAATGTCAGCTGAAAAGCAGATTTAGGAGCTTTACAAATTGCAGCATAGTTTTGGAGAAATGAAAGAATCAAGTCACTGTTAGCAAGGTTATTGCAATAACCAGCCATGGGGTGATGAATTGTGGTCTCTGGTATTGAACCGTCTGTATGGGGCACAGTCGGTAAGCACTCAGAGTTTCTGTCTTGAGATGAGCATACTTGGAGAGCCTGTTAGGTGTGGTGGTTTGTTTCAGGGGAGAAAACAATGCTTTTCACCTGTTTCTCTGCAGGAATCCAAGCGGAGGTTTGACACAGAGGAGGAGTTTAAGAAACGAGCCTACCAATGTGTGGTGCTGCTGCAGAGCAAAAACCCTGACTTCATTAAAGCCTGGAATCTTATCTGTGACGTGTCACGCAGAGGTGACTGCCACATCTGGAATCATGTCTCAGCCACAGAACAGTGTGGCTTTCCTCACTTTATGTCTGAGCACACCCTTCTGTTTTCTCCTGAAAATCACTGCCACACTGCTAAGAGAAGCTGAAAGCAAAAAGCCAGTACAACCAAAGTGCTGGGCTGCCTTAAGTGGAGACTTTCAGCTCAGTCTTTTGTCTCCTGAGTCCTAGTCTGATGGCCTGATCAAGAGATGGATAATGCTTTTTGGGCCTTGCTGTACCCACTGATAAACATGCCACTGGTTCCCACTGTGTGCATTTAATGTAAGTATTTTGTTCTGTTTCCCTTAAGAATTCCAGAAAATCTACAACTGTTTGGACATCACAATCATAGAAAGAGGGGAATCCTTCTACCATGAGATGATGAAAGACATTGTGAAAGAATTTGAAGATAAAGGTGAGGCTTTTGGTCTCAGGTCAGAAGTTCTGCAGCTGTGAGGATGATTATGGTAACCTCAATCCTATTCAGCAGGGCTTAGGGCTGATGCTTTTCAAGTTGCATCTTCTCCACCTTTGCTTTTTTTCCTCATCCACATTTCCTAAGTGGATATTTTGTGGCTTTACCTCATTCCAGAAAGCCTGAATTGTTTTTGCTGACATCAAAAGCAGTTTGTCTGTGATATTTGTAGGCAGTAGCACAGGGTACTATTGGAATTTACTGTATTCTGAGTAAACAGTCAAAGAGCAATATATGACAGACTTCCCAGTCTTAGTGTTGTGACTGTGTGGGAACTTTGTCTGAAAAATCTCTGTGAAGACAGTGGGATTTTTGGATCATGTTGACTTTGAAACTGGCAAGAAGCCAAATGCAGCATAAGAAGTCTCTGGCATTATGTATTCCTGTCTGGATTTTGCAGTTCTTGAGTCTCACAATTTGAAGTGTTCTGACTGTCTCACCTCAGAAAGACTCTCTCATCATACCTCTGTAGAGTTTCTGTTGCCTTTAATGCCATATTTGGTGATGGGTTTGTGGCTGTAGGCAGATCTGGATGCAGGTGATGGGAGTTTTTGATTTAGATCTTTCCTGGTAAGGCCACATTTGTGCAAATCTGCTTCCTTGTGCGTAGGTCTGGAAGTGCTGTACAGAATGGGACTTGTGTTGACAAGGGAGTTCTCATGTAGGTCTCCTATTTTTGATTATGTGAGTGTGTGACCTGGTAGCAGCAAGGAAGGGAGGTGCTGCTGCTGGCCCAGAAGGTCCCTGTTGTGATTCAGCACAGAATGTTTTTCATTGCTTTGGCAGGATTTGTCCAGGTTGATGATGGGCGGAAGGTCGTGTTTGTGCCGGGTTTCCCTGTCCCGCTGACAATCATGAAATCAGATGGAGGTTACACGTATGACACATCAGACCTGGCTGCTCTGAAGCACAGGCTGTGTGAAGAGAAGGGTGACATCCTGATCTACGTTGTGGATAGTGGCCAGGTGAGTTCAGCACCCTCTGTTGTAACTGTTGGTGCTGGTCAGCACAAAATGTGGGAAATGATGGATGCAGCAGTAACACAGGTAGAAGACCACAGGGTCTTTAGTGTGATTGGTATCACTTATCTGAGCTGTGATGGGAATTTGCCAGTTGCTGCTTCTGTGAAGGTGGAAAACTCATGGAACTTTTCAAAACAGAATTTGTCTGTGAAGCTGGGAAGACTTTAAGTCTTACTGTGAGAGCATTGTTGTGAATAGGATAAAGTTGTGAAGAAACTGTACCTGGAGGAGTGGATTCAGAACCAGTTGTTGGTGTTTATTTCCTTGCAGTCTGTGCATTTACAAACAGTGTTTGCAGCTGGACAGATGATTGGCTGGTATGATCCCAAAGTCACCAGAGTGGCCCATGCTGCCTTTGGAGTGGTGCTGGGAGAAGACAAGTAAGTGTCTGGGTGTATTTTTTCCTCTATCTGTGCTTTGGTGATAAAGTCTGAGTGAGTGCAGGAGACTTGCTTTCATTCATTGACAAGTACATATGTGGCACACCAAAAAAACCCCAAAAGAAAGTACTGCATCCTGTGCTGTTACCTGTAACTGTGTCATTGTGTTCTGTGTCCTTGGTCCACACAGTCACTGCTGCTGTGGTCACCCTCCCTCTGGAGCCTGGCTTCTGCTGCCTGGCATTTGGCAAGGGGCACTTGACTGGCTGGTGGAAGCCAATGTGGGTACTGGGAGATGGCAGTGGCAAAGGCCATGATTTTCATTACTTTCTACCTCCTTCATGGTAGATGAAACAAAAGTTAGGAAAAGTCTGGTACTGGTATTGTGTGCTGCTTAATGTCTGGAACTGGTCAGTTCTGACTGTTGAATCCTTCCTGGCCATTCCTGCTGACCATGCTGTGAGTCCTCTCTCAGTTTCGGAGCTGTCCATGTGATGGCAATTTCTTCAATACAAAAGGATTTGCCATGTGCTTTTTCCTAAGCTTGCTGGGCACGAGGCAGAGGATGGAGGGGTTTTACCTCTTACGCAGGTGGTGATTTTGGCTGTGTGTTTCAGGAAGAAGTTCAAAACTCGTTCAGGGGACACAGTGCGTCTCATAGACCTGCTGGAGGAAGGGCTGAAAAGAGCCATGGACAAGCTGAAAGACAAGGAGAGGGACAAGGTAGTTGTGACAAATTGCTTGTGTTTCCTGGGAACTTCCCAGATATGTTCACAGACTTAAAGTCTCTGCATTGCTTAATGAGATTTCTGTCTGTCTTGCTTCTTGATGGCCTGCAGAGAAATGGACAGTGTGGGACACAGAATGTAACAGAAGGACCAAGCTGTCCAAGCACAGTGTGAGGCAGTGGAATTGGGAAGTGTAGTGTGGGGTGAAAGTGAAAAGTCCCTTTTTAAAGGGGAGTATGAGGAAGCAAGGAAGAAAAACACCTTGAAAATCTCTGGAGGGCTCATAGGAGTCAGGCACAAAGTGCTTTGCCCTGCTGCCACTGTTCCAGCAGAGAGGGTTTGCAAATGTTTGGATTGAAAATGCTCCATAAGGGTAGGACGACCAACATTTGTTCCATGTACATATGCAGTTTGTAAGAAGCAGGAGCAGAGCACATCACATCTGGCAGGATGTGGGGCACAGAGGTTCTGTGGGCTGTCAGAAGAGGGAGTCAGCCCTAACCTGAGCAGGGCTGTGGTGCCAGTGGATCGCAGGAGAAGTGAGGGGTGGGTGTGGGGTTGTTTGGTGCCCTGAAGCAGAGAGGTGTGTGAACTGAGCCACCAGATGGGTAAATCCCCTCAGCAGCCTGGGCTTTTCCTCCTGAGCCCTGCTGAGAGGCCAGGGCTGTGTTGTGCTTCATTCTTCCTCTTGACTGTTGCCTCTTTTGGAATTGCACCAGGTCCTGACGCCAGAAGAGCTTAAAGCTGCCCAGACATCAGTGGCTTTTGGATGCATTAAATATGCAGATCTGTCCCACAACAGACTCAATGATTATGTGTTCTCCTTTGACAAGATGCTGGATGACCGAGGGAACACAGCTGCCTATCTGCTCTATGCCTTCACACGGATCAGGTGCGTGGGGTGCAGGGAGCTGCAGGACTTGGTGCTGGTGCTCTCTGCATCTGTGTCACAAAGGGACGTGTGCGCAAAGGGGTGACAGTCACATCAATGCTGTTGGGGGTGTTTGGTAAGAGAAACCAGCTACACTGGTATGCACCACAGACAAGATTTTATTTGTCATTGCACACCACGTGTCCAGTGGCACCTGAAAACGGCTCCTCTGTGTGACACAGCCCAGGGAGGGAACTGTGGCAGTTCCTGGTAAGCAGAGGATTTAGATGGTTGGAAAAAGATTCATGTGTGTTCCAGCAGCTGCTCACTTCAAGTGCACACCCCGGGTTTTCTGGCACCCTGAGCCCTGGTTTTCTTGGCAGTACCAGCTGTCCTTGCTGATGCAGGTGCCTAGAGCCCATCCCTCCCTGTTCCTCTGCAGTGCCCTCCAGGATCTCCCAGAGGGCTGACTGTCCTGTTTGTCCTGGTAACCCAGGACTGGGCAAGGGAGGCCATCAGCCCTGAGCCAGGCCAGGCAGGTGACCAGGCTGGCCCTGGGCAGTGGGACCCTCACAAACAGACTCTGCTTTGGACCATTCCAGGGCCATTGCTCGCCTGGCCAATATTGATGAGCAGATGCTGCGGAAGGCAGCCAGGGAGGAGGTGCTTGTCCTTGACCATGAGAAGGAGTGGAAACTGGGCAAGTGCATCCTGAGGTTTCCTGAGATCCTGCAGAAGATCTTGGAGGACTTGTTATTGCACACACTCTGTGACTACCTGTATGAGCTGGCCACCACCTTCACAGAGTTCTATGACAGCTGCTACTGCGTTGAGAAGGACAGGCAGACTGGTGAGTGTTGGCCATGGGGTGCTGCATGTGCCTGTTTCACATCCTGTAGTGTCACATCCATCTCCAGGGTGTTACCCTGTGTTGGAAAGGCTGTTGTCACACTACTGTGTCCATGTGGGAGGATTGACAGAGACTGGCAGAGCCCGTGTTGTCACTGAGCAGGAAGGTTGAGTAGAGTTGGGAGCAGCTAGGCACCTGGAAACAGGAGGAGTGGTCAGTCTGCCTAGCTTAGGGAAAGTAGGAAGGGTTCCATGTGCCAGTCCAGGGCCTGGTTTTGGGCAGAGGGGTTTCCCCTGGGGAAGGTACTGTTGTTCTGAGCAGCCACTCCAGCTCCTCTGTTTTCCAGGCCAGATTGTGAAGGTGAATATGTGGAGGCTGCTGCTGTGCGAAGCTACTGCCACCGTCATGGCCAAAGGATTTGACATCCTGGGGATTAAGCCTGTGCAGAGGATGTAGCAGTTCCCTGTGGAATGACAATAAAGGGACTAAACAACTGGAGTTGTCTCTGTCTGTTGGAGTTGTGGAAAGGGAAAAACATAGAGGAGGGAAAAGGAGAAAAGGAGGGTGGCTTCAGTAGCTGCAGATACAGAGGCAGACAAGTGGCTGTGAGCACAGCTCAGAGCAATTCTCAGTGCAGGAGCCAAAGCTCATGAACTCAGAACACCCAAGGGTACCTCCAGAAAACCCTCCAGCCACCCACACTCCCAGAGCCAATAATACTCTGATCCATACTCCTTCCATCCACTTTACCTTAGGTGCCATGTATGAGCAGGTCACCCAGCGTTTGATGTCATCTGTGATGGTGCGGGGAGGCCGGCAGCAGTTTTACCTGGAGGAGCAGGAAGCCCAGGGGAGGAGCAGATCAGTTAAACTACATTCCCTCTGAGGAAGACACTAGGGAAATACCTTTCCCCTCAGCAGCAATGTTTTGAATCCCTACAGAGTTGTAAACCTCTTTGTGCAGTGCATATCAATCTTGGGCAACTGCAAGGAGCCACAGCTCTTGCCTTTGCCTTGGGGGCTCTGCCGTGAGCCTCCTAAAAAAGCCTCCAGAGTCCTAAAGCAGCACAGAAATGCAGCTGAGCTACCACAGGAGAGAAGGTGCTCACTGACATATGCATGTGTGTGTATAGATATATATACACACACACATATATCTATATCTAGATATAAGAGATCTGTGTCAGGTTCTTCCATGTCCACAGAGCTGGGAAGGGCTCTCACAGCTGGTCAGTGTCCAGCATCTGATGTGGAGGGGCACCAGATGCCACTTCCAAGTGCAAACCTGTACAAACACACTCTCCTGGTGGCTGAGCACTGCCCACAAACCCACCAGGCCTGGTGCTGGTACCATGGTGACAGCAGGGTGCCAGCCATCACCAGCTGCCCAGGCCGTGTGCTGTGCTCCCTGTCCCCCCCTGCACCCGTGGCCGTGCTCCCCCTGCTCCCGGGGCTGGGGCAGAGCCGGGCAGGGCTGGGCAGTGCCCCCATCCCGCCCTACCTGGGCCCTGCCAGGGGTGGCAGCGCTGTCGAGCTGGGTCCTGCTCGCGGGGCCACGCACACTCAGCTCCAGTGGCAGAAGCAGCGACAGCAGAGTCCAGCGGGGCCACAGTGACCAGTCCAGCTCTGGGTCCAGAGCAGCACACCCCGGCATTCCTCCAGGCACGGGTGTGGCACAGGCTGCCACACTGAGCTGTGGCCTCCAGCAGAAAGGGACAGCCCTCTCCAGGCAATCCCTGAGTGTTGGCACCAAATGCCTGCCCTGGCAGGGTGGGGCCCACACCAGCAGGACCCCAGCACCCCGGGGTGAGGGGCAGCCCCACAGCTCTGTGCTGGAATCAGCAGTGGTGATAGCAGGGGTTTGTGGAATGTCCATGTGTGCAAGGGTAGCTCAGAGTTCCCATGGGGCTATTCCATGGGGCCATGCTGCCAGGAACAGGCCAGCTCTGTGCTGCCAGGACTGACCAGAGGGTACAGGGCAGGCAGGGCACCCCAAGGGGGCCTCAGAGCTGGGCAGAGGAAACTGGGATTCCCACTGCTGGGGAAACAGGGACCCATGGTTGTGCTGGGGGTGGAGGGGGGCACTTAGGAGCCCTGTGTGAGCTGGAGACTGATGCCATGCAGGGATCAGACCCTGGGAACCCCATCTGTCCTGGGGTGGGGTGTCATTCAGAACCAGGCACTCACTGGTGATGGAATCAGTGCTGGGGGAGCCCTGGGGCAGGGCCATGTGTCAGTGTAGGGGGGTCATGGGGCAGTGTCCTCTGCCCAGACAAGCTGGAGCAGAGCATGAGAAGGTCTGAGCTGACTGTTGGAGTGTGAACAGCACCCTTGAGGGAGAGAGGCCAGGTGTCCAGTGGGACAACAGGGCTGGCAGGGCAGTTGCCCTGTCCCACACTGTCAGAGCTGGGCCAGAGGTGGCAGCCTGGGTCAGCCAAGAGCAAAGATCATCAGACACATCCACGGCGATGAGGTCCGAGGTAGAGCCAGGAACGTGAGTCAGCAAGGGAGGTCAGGATCAGGTCCAGGGACAGCAACCAGGGTTAGCCACAGTCTAAGCATCACTAGGCAAGTCCATAATGACGGGCAAAGGCCGTGGTCAAGCTGGGAAGTCAGTCTGTGGGCCAAGGTCCAGGTTCAGATTACTGGGGTCAGTGGCCAGGCACAGCCATGGCTGTTGCTCTGGCCAGGCCCCAGCAGCAAAACTTCAATCCACTCTCCAGCAGGGATGGCCAGGGTCTCCCTGCCCAGGTACATGGCAGCTACTGCCCCACAGGTGCTGTCTAAGCTGTCCCCAAGCCCATGGATCCAGCCCCATCAACGTTGGGGATGGAGGGAGCAATGAAGGAGTGCTCATAGTGACACCCATTTTCTCTTTGGGGGCAGCAGCAGGACACCCATCTGTCACAGGCACATTGCCCAGCTGCTTCTCCAAGCCAGCCACCCCCTCCCCGGGATGCCCAGAGCTTTTGCTTGGTGACAATGAGTGATGTACCTGGAAGAGCCTGTTGCACTCCATTATCATGTGGGCCAAGCCCTGCGTTGCTGCCAGGTTCTCATTCAGCTCCCTCTGGTCTGGCTTCCCCAGGCTGCATTTCCTCTGACTGGATCTAGGAGAGGGGAAGGTGAAAGGAAGGCTGAGCAAGCAAAGTGCTGGGAACCACACACAAAAGACACTGCACCTAAGGACCTGCATGTGCCATGCAGGGCTCATGCAATGTGGCCACTGAAGGTCAATTCCCTCCCAGCACATCCCAAAGGTGTCCAGGGCAAGGTATTTATTCCTCAAACACATTATCACACACCTGGCCAAGAACAACAATGACCTCAAGCTTATTTGTGTATAATCTTCAATATCAAGCTCCTTTGATACCTGCAAAGCCCACATAGAACTTTTTAAATCCTTTGGCCCAGACCACACCCATCACATTTCAAAAACAGTCCCCTGTTTTAATTCATGCTAGTGGAATTACATCATTAGTCCTGGCTTATGAAACTTTTATCTATGTGCATTCCTGCCAAATGGCTTGAAAATTGGGTGGAAGATAATAGTCCTCAGTGCTGCTCCTCAGAGTCAGACCTGTCAGCTTGAGCCCTTTGAAGTGGGAACCCTGCACCAAGGCATTAATGCACAGTTACAGCAGAGCTAAAGCTTCAAAGCATCCTGGCTTCTAAACACTGACAACAAAGAGAAAACTCCATTGCTATCTTTGGTCCTAACATTTCAGAGCAGTGTTGATGTAAAGCAAAGAGGAACAACTCCCAGAGTGTAGCTCCTGGGAGCTCAAACCGCCCAGCAATCCAGCAGGACCTGCTGCCCATCATCGCAGGCCCAGGTGTCCCTGCAGTGGCCCTGTGGCTCCCTGGGTGTGCCAGCTCAGCAAAGGGATGCCTGAGGCATTTTCTGACGTTTTGTGACATTCAAAAGAAAATCTCTAGTGTTTCCTTTCCCTCCCCCTGTGCTATCCAGAGCCCGAAAAATGCCAACAGCACATCTGACAGCTTCTGCTTTGGGGCCAGTCCTCCCCTGTAGATCCCCAAGTGAGGTGTTCAGCTCGCTATGCTGTTGGGAGCACGATGCTTCCTGCTCAGCCAGCTGTGTTCTCCTGCCCTGATCCATCTGTCCACAGCCCAGGAGCACGAGCAGGGCAAACAACCCTGCCTCAGGAGGCCAGATAAGGCATGAATGCTCTCAGAGATTATTTGTCTACTTTGGCCCAAGGGCACCTTCCTCCCTGCACGTACAAATGGGGGATGTTATGCAACCCAAATATTTTTACTTATTAAGATAAATTTACAGAATCCCTGTGGCTGGATTTGGCAGGAACGATCCCCTTATCACCCAGCAGAACACCCAGTAGCTGCCTCAATCTGCCAGGTATCTGCAGGGCCTTAAGGCCTCAGCTGGACTCAGGTTGCCAGTGCAGGAGCACACCTCCAATGGCCAGCACCACTTTAATGCCAGCAGTGGGCCACATCCTGGGCTCCTGAGCAAGCAGGGAAATGCAGCAGCGATGGGGGACATGCACAGACTAATCAGGAGCATGGCAATGGGGCCTTACCAGGGCCCTCTGCACTGGGCATTGAGTGGCCTCATCGCTCCATGCACTGCAGGCAGCTCCTGCTGCACCTGAGCAACCAGATTGAAGGCACACACAGCCTATTTCCCCCTCAAAATCAGACACTGAGCCTAGGCCAGCCACAGAAAGCATTGCTCCAGCAAGAGCACTGTGGACAGCAGCAGTGCCAGCACCAAGGTGCCAATACCTGGTGGAGGAGGAGGAACTGTCTCGCCTCAGGGTGTTGAGGTGAAACAAAGAAGGTGCAAGACAGACAGCGATGTTGGTTGGGGTCATCTGGTTTTCCTCAACAAAAGCCACCACATCTCTCAGGAAGAAGAGGAGGATTTTCAAAGCTTCTCGGTTTTCCTTAGGGAGAAGAAGGATAGCAGCCTGGACAGCCTGGAACTGCTGGTCCTTTGGCACATCTGAAAACACAAACCATGACAAAAGTCACTTGTGACTTGCAGAAGGAGCATCCATCAGCAGGGTCCCAAGCAGGGCACTGAGCTTGTAGGTTCATCCATTTCCTTGTCCCAAGCTCAGAGCAGACAAGGAAAGACCATTATCCCATCAAACATGAACCATTTGTCCTGCTGCCTACCAAGTGCCTGTTCACACCCAGGGATGCTGCTGCCTGACTCGCAATTTATCTTGAACACCATGCTAATGAACACATCCTGAACTGAGTTACAATCCAAATGAGGGCCTGTCTCCCCATAAAATATTACTCTGCAATGATACTTTGGAGCAGGTAGCTGCTCTACTGTCTTTTCCTTTCAGCTTCAAGCACAAAGAGAACAGATGCTCTCAGATAACTCAATTCAGAGACCAGCTTTTTGCCAACAGATTTTAATTCCCACTAACCCCCACAGAGACTGTCTGCCCAAACAGCTCCAGCAGGAAGGGGGGATCTGGTTCATCCTGCCACGCATCCCCAGCACAAGGATTTCTCCAATTAACATCACTGCAAAGGGTAGAAGATCACTTCTCATTCCCTTCAGGAAGAAGCATATATATAGAACACACAAAACACACTTCTTGGTGAAAGCAGCACAATTCTTATCTCCAAAAGAGCCATTTAATCTGTGCACTTGCTCCAGTCTTATCTGGCAGAAGATGGGTGAGTGGGGTAAACAGAATTTGGGCATTTGCTGTTTCTCTCCTAATACAAGAATCATCAGGTAGACAGTGGCCAGATTACAATAATTGGAGGAAAATACATATGCTTTGGACATGGGAATTGTAGACCTCCTTACAAAGGAGGATTTGTGAATGCAAGAAGAACACTTACTTCAAACAAATAAATAATTTTCAGACAAAATTTTAAAACCCCTGACAGGTGACAAAATAAAACCCAATATAACATTCATGAACCTACACTGCATACAGAACAGCAGCTGCTCATTGACTTGTATCAACAAAAGCCATATGAGTTAGGCTGCAAAACCAGTCCTCTCAGAAAGCTCACACCTTGTCTTTCAAAACCTTTTCTCAAAACTAGGAGAAACTTGTCTGTCCCAATAACATTATTAGCCCTCCTTAAAGTTCCTTCCCCAATCCATCTGCTTTTTGAAAGTGAATTCCTTGAGGGCAAAGTACTGGAAACAGAACCTGTTTAAACCGTATGAAATATAATATTTCAGCCTTGTGTTTGTTTTTGGGTTGAGTCTCAAGAACAGTGACAGTGCGAGCACAGACAGAAGCTGCTGGCATTTCCCAGCTGTTTCACAGCAGCTGGTCTTGGGCACCTTAATAAAAAAATGCCATCAATATATCAGGTCTTCTTGCTCAAGGACCTATGCTGTGAACAAGGGGACCAGGTTATTTCTTAATTTTGTATAAGGAAATGACTGTTTAAAAGCACAGTTTAAGAGGGCTGTTGCAGCATTCCATTTCACTCATCCTTCAGGGAAGAGAACATGCTGGTTCACAGAGTGCAGATGGGAAGCCAAGCCCAGAGCCACAATGAGCTCATCTTGTCAGCAATGTCCTGCCTGGCTTGTCCCCTCTGACTACAGGGGGACTTGGCACTAATCCTAGTCTGGCCACTGCCTTGTACAGCTGAATATTAAGATATTCAAGGCATTGGAAAATGACGGCTTTTGATACCTACATTGGTAGATGTGGAGGAAGGATTCACAGAGCCTGCTGGTAAATATGGGCTCAGGAAGGTCTCGGAAATATTGTTTCACCATATCTGCCACGTCAAACGCTGACTGCCCTTCATAACAGACATTGTTTGGGCTGGTTTCATTCATTTCTCTTAAAGACAGAATCCTGGATTTAACACCGGATTTTCGGAACAGGCCAACCTGTGGGTAAAAGAAATTATTAGAGACAAACAGAGGAGTCACTGGGAATCAAAATTTTGACAAATAAGTCATCCTTCACTTTCTCTGTAATAGCAAGTGTCCTGTGGCTGTGGGATTGAACACCAAAATAGTTTTGTATCACTAGAAGCTGCATGGACATTTCTCCAAGGCAAACCCTGCCTGATGCCCACAGAATCAGCTGTGACATACCAATTTTCATGTACATTTGGCTTTTATTTAAAACAAAAGTACTCATTTTGCCATTTAAAATCACAACCATTAAGGTATCTGTGTTTTCTTGGGCAGGCTGTGTTTACACATGGCAACTCTAAGTTTCAAATTCACCCATGTGTGCCCACCAAACACAAACATACATCGAGTGCTGGCTTACACAAACTAACTGTGAGATCCACAAGGCTCCTTGTAACACCTGATACATCTGATACAGCTAATCCTTCCACAGGCTGGCAAAAGGCAGATGCCATTTTGAGGGAAATTTTGATTTTATTTTTAATGTGATTGTCAACTGAGTGAGATTTAGGAGTTTCCCATGAGCTCGACTCCAGCAAAGCTTCTGGTGACAGTTCTACTCTGTGCCACTGAGCCAGTAGTTACACCCTGGTTTATTGATATGAACTGAATGGATACCATAACCTCAAAAGGTAAACCACTTGCATTGTCACTTCACAGAACTCACACACTTTTGCACTTTTGTGTGATATTTCACACCTAGACAATGGCAAAGCACAGGAAGAAAAGTCCTCTCTTTAATATATCTCATATCACGAGGTCTTCATTTCTGCAGCCATGCCATGGAAATACCATATACAGCCCACACTTCCTCTGCCATCTCCACTTAGGGGATAAATACAGAGCTGAGCTCCAGAAAAAGTTGTTATAGGCACTGCTGTAATGTTTTCTCTCTGCTTAGTGGTGCATTTCAGCTGAAACAAGATTAATTTTAGCTCTGGCATTACCAGCAGTCTCAGAACAGAGGGAACAATGACATTGTCTCACAGATTTGCCTCCTTGGAGAGCAGAAATATAACACCTCCCCAGGCAAAGGCAGCCTGACTGCCTGCACCAAGAGACCCAACTGCAGAGGATTCCAGTGAGGGAAGGCACAAAAACACAGCACAGGGCTAAAGGTTTCCCCAGAGGGAATCAGCACTGGTATTTCCTCGCAGGACACCTGCTCAGATCTACACCTTTCTGCCTATTCAGAAAGGGGGCAAGAAAGTCCTTCACGAAAGTATGAAAGAGGGCCTGGTTCCCTGGAGCAGATCTGTTCATGGCCCAGAGCTCCTCTGGGCTGCCTCGAGCTCATACCTGGTCAAGGAAGTGGCTTCTCAGATACTCCAGGGCTTGCAGGATGCCATTGGGCAGGGGGTGGCTGGTTCGCTGCACATTCAGCAGTAAAGGAACCCCAAACACATTTTTGTCCTTGTAGTCTGAGGCTTTTGGTTTTTTAATGAATTTTGGTATGGTCCTGGAAACAAAAACCAGTAGATGCAGCTTACTAGGTGTGCAGCACATTCCACCTGCTGCTTTACACTCATCAGAAAGGGTTGAGCTGTACCTTGTCACAACCCCAAATTCTGCCACATACCTGTACACATGGAATCAGGAGGGAGAGAAAACCAGCAAAGGCAATTACAGGGATGACTTCCTCATTTCATTGCTGAAATTAACTTTATTAAAGCTTCCTCAAGGGAAATAAACTCCATCCCTTTTTCGTTCTTTCTATATTCAAGTACCAGCTCCCTACCACAAAATGCTGAATTATATGTGCAAGTCTTTTGAGTGTCTGAATTTGTCACTGGTTTAGTTCAAACAGACACTCAGTGCTGAAGGGCTGGATTCTTAATCCAGTCAACTCTCACCTCAGGTCCCACAGTCCCTGGGATGGTCTCTGACAAAGCCCTGCAATTGAGCAAATTTAAAGAGAAGCTATGATGTGCCTTAAAATCAGTAACAGCATGACGAGCAGTGAGGGGCCAAAGTACAGCCCACAGCATGGAGCCATGGGAAATAACCATGAAGCTGCTGGCAATTTAATAAGATGGAATTCTTCACCTTGAACATGTGCAATGTAGGCAGACAAGGAAATTCACATACTTACATCAACTCCTCTCTTTCCAGCTCAGGTTGCTTTAATATCAGACAACTTACCAGTTCCAGCCCTGCTTACTGGAAGGGGAATATCTGTCCATCAAAGCTGTGAGTTTCAACAGTGCCAGCTTTTGTGTGCGGGCCAGCTGGGCAGCTGATTGCCCATCAGTGTGGAGGGAGAGGCTGTCCAGGTTCACACTCTCTTCTGCAGACCAGAGTTGCTTCCTGTGCCTATGGGATAAATATTGTTTAAGCTTAGGACCATTTCCACCATCCCTCTTTTTCTACCTGCATCTATGGGGCACTAAATGACCTGCTGTTTGTTGCACTTAAGTATTTCCCATCCAGGAGGCCCTCTGGCAATACAAACTGTTTCCAATGCCTGAGTGCTCATGCAGATTATGAGTGCCCTACCTTCAGCAGAGGTCAGATATTGGTGCCTGTGGAGTGGCACCGGCCACCAGCAGTGCAGACCCTGCTACCTAGGATAGATTTTAGAATGCTTTCTTCTGGCAAATCAATTCTATTTTGAGTGGACAGAAACAAAGGCAAACCCAAGGATGGCTGACCTGTTGGTCTTTTTAGAGTCTGTGATGTATGCCAGGTCTGCAGAACCAATCTCCTTGCCCAGGCCACAGCTGCTGTCTCCCTCAGCCTCCCCTGCTGTCTTATCTTCTGAGCCCTCTGTTTCAAGAGAGCTTTCCTTAGGGGAGGGTGGACACAAACAGGTCAAGTCACTGGAAAAGTCAGAATCCCCATCATCTGAGAACTTCTCTGTCCACTGATCAACCAACTTTTTGAGACCATTGACATCTGCTATGACACTGTTCAGTTCTGAAAAAACATCATCATCGCTGACTTGTGGTGGCTCCAGGTTCTCCAGGTCAGTGCTGGGCATGTTGTCATACACACTCAGCCTGTTGTCTCTGCCCTCCAGGGCACCCCTGGGGCCTTTGGGATCCTTGGAACCGCTTCTGCTCCGGCTCCTCCTGCACCCATGGAAACTCCCAGTCCTCCAGTTGACAGAGGAGCTGTCTGCAGGAGACAGGGAGCTGTCTGTAAGTACCGTGGGGAAAGTGCCAGGTTTATGGCCTTGTGGTATCTGAAACATCTGGTTCTTTTGTAACGTCATGTCATTTTTTAGGTTTTGCTGGCATAGATCATTCCCCAGCAGCAGCTTGATGGAGTCCATGTGCTCTGCATACATCCCCCTTCCTTCACAGGGGTTGCCTGGTTTTGTAACAGGATTTGGAGTGCTCCCTGTGCTGCTATTTACAGAATGATTGCTGCTATTGCAGCTCTGGGGAGGAAAGGAAGAACTGTTCTTTGTTCGGATGCCAGAGAGGTCAGAAATATTTACACAGTTCAGCATCTTCATCTTTTCTTCATTAAGTCCTTCCAGAAGAACAGGTTCACTTATTATGGGTTTGGCCTTTGACTGACCACTCCTTAAATTGCAGCTTCTTAAGTGCAGCTTCTCCATTTTCTTTAGAAGGCTTTTCCTCTTTTTCGATGGTGACTTATCCAAAAGCTTCTCCTCACTGGTGATATTTAAAAATTCACTGGGAGGAGGAGAACAACTAAAAGCAGAGTCAAGTGAAGGTACCTTAATTGAGGAACATCTTGAGGAACTCGTGCTGGTTTCCACATCTTCAAAAGGTTTTTGGGAGTTAACAATGTCACTGTCAGCACTGCTGGTGCTGTGGACTGAGGACACATCATGCTTCTCACCATGATCCAGAGAGATACTGTCCTCATTGTGGATGATCTTCAGTGTTGGACTGCCTGGGGTGGAGGCCCCAGCACCTTCCTCTGCTGGAAAACCTGCCAGGCTCTCGATGCGAGACCACCGCTGGCTGCACCTCTCGTAAGCCCATCTGTCACTTATTGCACAGGGCTCATCATCCTCAGAGTCGTCACTCTTAGCAGGAGAAAAAAACACCAAAACCAGTTCAAGGGCAAAGTTTGGCAAATTTTAAATTACAAAAATCAGTTTAACATAAAAAAGGAGACTTAAATTTTCTGTCAACCCCCAAACTCCCCAAGACTAACACAGGGAAATGTGACCATTCAGTCATTGAAGATCTGATTGATTAGCTGAAAAACATGCTGCCAAATGATGCCAAGCATGCTGACTAATCTGGGAAGTTCGCCACAGGAAAGGTTTGTTCTAAGGGTGAAAAATCCTGTTTTGTGGCAAATCCAAGGGTTTTGAAAGATAATCTTATTTGGTTTACACCACCTTTCCTAAAGCCAAATGAACCAAACACTCTCACACTTCTGTGACCAAAACTCATCCATTTTCAGGTAAAGAAGTGTTTAGCTATGGGACTGTGGCAGTATCAATATCTGTGGCACCCTTCTGGAGCCCTCAGCCTCCCTTGCCACCTTGCCCCAGGTGCCCCCTTTGCTGGATTGTTCCCATTCCAAGGGAACGTTAGAGAGATGGGAGCCACCTGTGTCTTCTCTCTGGACTCTCTTGCCCCATTCTGCCCTAAAGACAGAGCAGAACTCTCCAAAACCCAGACAGTTTTCCAGAAGATGGCATTATTTTCCCGCTAGTCCTGCAGTTATTCCACAGTGGGTCAGAGGCTTTGCAGACCTGCTGCTGCCCAGCCAAGCTGTGGCTGCCACTCTGATTCAGCTGCAGCAGCAGAGCACAAAGACAGCACAGCTAAAACCTCCCCAGCTTGTATTGGCTGAACATTTGGATTAACCTTTCAGTTTCTTTGTTTAGTCAAGAGGAGTGATCAGGAGTGAACTTCCACCTTCAGCACTTAAAGAAGGTGGGAAATTACTCAGGAAAGCAATGAGAGCCATGTTGAGATGGGGCTTTGGGGCAACTGTTGCACAGTAACAAGTGTATTCAAATCAAATTTTAAAAGTGTTTCAAAAGTCACCCCTAGCCTACCTTGCAAACTTTCAAACATTATGTAGTTGCAATCTCCATCCCTATGTTTTCTCAACATAAACTGCACATAGCAGAGCTTTGCAGGTTAGAATAGAATAGAATAGAATAGAATAGAATAGAATGTTCAGCAATTGCTAATCCTTCACTCACTTTTAAACCCAGGTGTTTGATACAATAGCTAAACACATCTTTATCTAGAACAGGAACTGCATGTTACAGACATACCCGTTTCCTATCACGGCTTATTTCCACTTTCATTGATGCATACTTGTTCAATGTGTTCAACCTTCTAGGGTTTGAGAAAAAACACAGGAGGTTTAAATTTCAACTATTTTATTTCTCGAAAACAAACATACACCGAACTAGTTGCGATCTTCTACCATGGAGTCTTCACTATTGTCAAAGACTGACATTCTGTTAGAGGCTCCCAAAAACCAGAACCAATAACAACACCATGATGTTCACACTTCCAGTTCTGCCACCCTAAGACTAGAGAAGACAACCATAATCAATCATTTAATTTTAAAAAATCAAATTATTAGGTTTAATAATTGTGAAAAAGTTTGTATTGATATAAGATTTTGAAAATAAATGAAAACTCTGTGTGGGCTTCTTGAAAAAAAATTAAAAATCAAGATGTTAACCTGAATCCCTGGAAGGATGGTATTATCTATCATTTTAATTAAAGCTTGTGGAATCATTAAGGTCCCAAACTAGTCAATCACTTAGTTGTCAAACAATAGGTGGCATCAACAAGAGGCATGCTGAGAGTCTCCAAGCACTCAGGATAGTAGTGATACCAAGAAACAAAATATACCCAGAGTTCTCTAATATCTGCTATAGTGCTTTAGATATGTGTGTGTGAACAGCTCCTCTTGGTGCTCTGGTACAGGCAGGGCTGGAATTCAGGTGACTTGACAAGACACAAAAGGACCAGAACACTTCACCAGGAGAGGAACTTTCCAGTGCCTCAAGTGTTAGAAATCATCATTTCTGCTAAAAAAACTCTGCTAAACAATCTCATAATGACAAGGCTTCAGTAACTGCAGTACCAACTGAAGCAGAAGCCTCACACTATCCTGGCACTCTTCCATGGGGAAATTCCACAGGGCCATGAGCCTGACTTGGCACTGACAGTGCAGGTTCACCTGTGTGCTCTGAACAGCTGTGGCAAAGCAGTAACTTCAAATCAATACCTTTGCTTCTCACCCAAAAAAAATATTCATGAAAACAGAACAGATCTCATGCAGATATTTTTTTCTGTCTATCTGCTGGAACAGAAGTTGGAGGAAGTTCCTGCACTCCATCATACATGATCCTAGAGAGTAGCCTGCCATGCTGGCAGGGAACTGGTGATTTTTAATCCCCTTGCTGCCATTTCACATTACAAAAAAGATATTTAATGCTCAGTGTAACATCCCTGAGAGCCTGGATGAAGAGGAAATCAGACATGTGCTTACTTTACCTTTTAATTCCTAAAACAGCCAACTTTAGTGGCACTAAACTATGTGCTTAAGTGATTTCCTTCATCACCGATTTGGTGACTTTGGTAGTCTCTGACAAAAACAGAGGTATGAAAAGATAAGTAACAAATAACTGTGGGGCCTGAGAGTATCAAAGATGACTCATGATTACTGTTTACCTGAACAGTGATTCAATCGCATCTCCATCTAAAAATTCATGATCTCTCCTCACAGTTTTTACATCAATGGGAAACTGCATATCTGTGAACAAAGAAGTTGAATCTGAAATCTGAGCTGTAATTACAAAGACTTTCAATTCTGCAACTTATCTATCACAGGTGAAATGAAACTACTTCTATTTCTATAGCTGTACATTCATGCAAACATCCTTCCAACAAGTGAGGATCAGTTCCTTAGGGAGAACAAATGTAGGGATCTGCTGGCTGCTGTTATTACTGGTGGACAAGCCCTTCTGCACTTCCAGGAGCTTGCAGTCACCAAGTGCCACAGACAAGAAATACAAAATAACCTTAAGATTTTCTCTGGTTCTCTGCACCTTCTACAGAATAAGGCTGGGATTATTTTACATCAGCCTTTACATGAGGTGCAATGCAGCACATGAGTTACACTCTCTGAACTCTAGGGAGCCTCGCACATCATGCTAGGCTGGAAGCTCAAGAGTTCAGCGTTTCAGCTCCTGAGATGCAGCCTTGCACATGAGGGAAACACTGAGGTCCATATGCATTTCTTAGCTTAAGCTTTATATGCTTAATTTTCCCAGACAGGTCAGGACACTGCATAAACAGCAAGGTGATGCAGAGGATTCCTTTTCCAGAAGCATGGCAATGCACATTTCCAACAAACAGCTTATGGACTAAAATCTGCTATAGGCAGACAGGAAGCATTTCCACCTTTCATGGAATACAGCTTTCAAACCCAGCTCTATGGGCTTGGCTTGAAATTTTCAATTTTGCAGTGACCAGGGGAGGTGGGAATGAGAGCAGTTTATGTTGTTCCTTTAACTGTATTAGCTTTTGTTACTTTCAATGTTTGTTACAAAAAACATATTTTAAAGAACAGTTTTAAGGTATATTTAAGGCACAAGTGTAGCCTGAAAAATTATACAAGTTCTCAACAAATCCATACCTCCTCCCAAGAAATAAGCACTCTTTGTAGTTTTAGCAACATGAACACATGCTGAAATTGCATTTTTGACTGGCTGGCTGCTGCTGAGTATTTCTTTTGAACACTTATGATTGCAAGATTATTTTTTCCAACATTCTTTTTCAAAACAGCAGTAAAGCAATCTCACTCAGACCACAGGCTGGAGAGCCTCAGAGAAGCTTTGGTTGCAATCACTGGTTGGAAACATCACTTCCAGCACTCCAAGAAAAAGAGCCGGAAAAAATTATAAGCAACTAAAAATAACAAAAGCAGAAATTTGATTGAGTTACAGTCTAACAATAGGAAAAGAAAACCAGGGAAGATTTGGTCCTTTATAGAATTCTACTGAGTCCCAGCTGAGATGTCCCTTCTGCAAGAAAACACACCAGGTCACTACTTTCCTACAGGTTTGCATGAAGATATAACAGAATTTGGAAGTGCTTCCATCAAAAGTGTCAGGTTCTGAAATCTATTATTTATGTGAACAATTCCACTCAAATTCAGTGTCAGCTGCTTGGCAAGTCCTTGTGATCATACCTTCAAACAGCTGAGCATACTGGGGAAATCCAGCAGCTCTCAGCCAGTCGCAGGCTTCTCTGGCTTCAATTTCTGCAATGAGAACACACAATTGTTCATGGACAGTGCTCACCAGAGTCAGTGACAAGCTAATTTCACCTGGCACGCTCTCTAGGAATGTTGTATGTTAATGTTTTGTTAGGATATTGCTAAAAAAGAATAAATCCTTGTATCCCATGCACTCACATGCACACAGCTCTGCAGTAGTCACTCCACCATAGGATAGATAAGCAAACACAGGGGAGAATAGATCTGAGCACATAATTGGGATGTCACACATGGGGGTAAGTCAGCTGTCCCTGAGCTGGGGGCAGTGGAGCAGCTGCTGCAAGTTGGAATGAGTCACTAAAGCAGGGTGTGGGACACATCTGTACCCTCACACAGCAGAGCCCGCTCGTGCATTCCAGCGCTGAGAGATGGTGATAAGACACAAACAAATCCTATAAATAAACTTATAATGCTCTCACAACTTTAATAACTCTGGACAGGGCCTAAGCATTCCCAGAACAAGAGTTCTCAGGAGTACCTGTTGCTAGGGTCTATCAATATTTATTTCCCTGCCAACTACCTACGCAACTTGGCAGCGCTGCAGCACAGCAGATGTCAAGAACTAACTGCTCACTTTGTGACAACTGGGAAAGGCCTGTGGCCAGTACTGAAACATTCCCACAGAAGCAGAGCAGAGCACACACAGAATCACATACCAGACTCCTCAAAAACACGAGCAGGTCAGCATGAGTACCTGCCATCAGGCTCTAATCTCTGCCAGCACTGGGAATGTCTGGGTCTGTGGAAGGGGAGAGGATCCCCAAACACTTTCTGTAGGTTTGCATGCACCCAGCTTCTGTTACACCAGACACCAACCTAAAGGCAAAGACTGCTTTGAAAGGAACATTTTTGAGCTACCTTAAAATCCAGCATGCTCAGTGGAGAGAAATGTTTTCAAAGCATCTTAAAGTGTAGCAGGATAGGCCAGAGAAACAGAGCTGCTCCTTAAAACTATTTTCTTTACACATCCACTCACAGATTAGGATTCCAAGGCACTTCAGATACATACCTGTTCAAATTTACTGCTTGCTTTGCTCGGATTTCTCAACTGTATGTCATCAGTGCAATTAGACAATAACCAAAAAAATCACACAACTTCCATAATTTTTCTACTTTAAAACTTAAAATTGTTTCCATTATCACTTAATCAAATTGGACAATGCCATTCTAACAGAGGCTTCCCTGCACAAAACTGTATGGCTTTTTCATCTGAGAATAAAGTGATACCACAGGAAGACCAGGATATTTTTACACAAAACAGATGCATGAATCTCCTTTTTTTTTCACATTGCAGAACAGAAACTAATTTCTTCTACAACAGCCTATATACACTATGCCTATATTTATTGCTACACTTAGTGCCTTAATTTATCATAATCTTTACCACAACACAGCTTTTGCTGGAGACAACAAAAGACAAGCATTGCATTCACAGAGCAAAAAAGGAAAAGAAAAGCTATTTGTAGAAAAGAGCCAGGAAGATGACCAGCCTAACACCAAAAGTCTTCACAAAGACAAAGTGATTTTCATTTAGAAAAACCCAGTAGATTCATTCAGCCATCTCAGCTGTGGAGAAACTGTAGCTCTCCTCATTCCAGACCTCAGCCTACTCAGCCAGAGCCTGTGCACAGCAATCCTGAGCTCAGACAGGGACTTTGTAGGGGCTGAAGCTTCCCCAGTTCCTAACACATTAAAAGCACAAGTCTGTTTTAAACCAAACCAAGCCATGAGCAGTGATGCAAGAAAGAATAGAAAAATAAGGCAATTTTGCACCTAGAGAGGATATTTTCAATGAACATGACTGAAAATGTAAGACATTGTCACACTTACAGGTGGCCTCTTCCATAGAACAAGGACAGAGGAGCTGAGGGAGTTTTCTTTGCTGATGTAAATCTTCAGGCCTTTTAACATACCTTTGCACAATCACAGGGCATGTTTGGATTAGATATTAGGAAGAGATTCTTCCCTGTGAGGGTGGTGAGGCCCTGGCACAGGCTGCCCAGAGAAGCTGTGGCTGCCCCTGGATCCTTGGAAATGTTCAAGGCCAGGTTGGACAGGGCTTGGAGCAATCTGGTCTGGACAAGAGGATGACAACATTTCAACATCTTTTGGGTGCTATCTGCACAATTGAAATAGCAGAGCGATCTAAATGTGTCAGCTCTCTCTCCTGATTTCATAATTAAGCAGGTGGGAAAAAAAAAAAAAGAAAAAAGAAAAAAACTGCAAAGCTTAATATTCCTAGTTTAGAGGCTGCCAGCAACTTCTCCATGCCAAGCCAGCTATTTCCCCAGGGGCTATGGGTGGTAGGTTACTACCAGATGTTTATGAGAAACAGAGCAGCATACACAGCCTGTGCCACCCTTGGCTATGCTGTGCCCCACAGGTACATTCTGTGCTGGAGACTCAGCCCAGTGCCCCTGCAAACAGCATTGAGAGGCCTGGCTGTGCCCCAGCCTGCCTGTCCCAGCAGCCCAGCACACCTGCCCTGCCTGGCTGCTGCCCTTTCCCCACTGCCCCCTCTCCCTGGAGCCCCAGCTGGGCTGGGACCCCTGTCCTGCAGCCGCTGGGGATGAAAGGCTGAGTGTCCCCACCTGAGCACTGTCCTGTCTGCACACTGCAGGGCCCACACTGCTCAGGTACTCAGAAACCAGATGCTACAGTGTGAATTAAATCCCTACCAGAATGAACAGCACTGTTAGCCAGATTGTTTGCAATAAAGAAAAGACATCTGTGCTGAGATTTGGGCACTGTCCCTGAGATGTTTGCCTCACAAGAAGCAGCACTTTCCTACCAATGAGGCAGAGGCAGCAACCAAAACCAGTGACAGCTGTATGTCAAACAGGCCAGTCAGCCTTACTGTGAGGTGATTATAAACTTCAGCTAAAGGAAAACACCAAACTGTACATTTTAAAATGCTCTAAATAAAATGGGAGAATATCAATTTTTATTTGAAAGTAGCAGCTCAGTGAGCCTTGCTGCCAGGGTGCAGAGCTGCTGCCAAAGCAGGAGTCCTCTTCCATTCCCCCACTGAGAGCTCCTCCCCTCCTCACTGACACCTCGAGCTGATGCCAGCCAGTCCTGTCAGCCAAACAGGCAGGGAATGAGTCACTTTTGTTTGACAAGATGGGATTTACGAAGTTTTAGCTTTCTGAATTGGCTACCACATGTTCTGATAGGTTCCAATGGCAGGACAAGGGCACTGGTGGGTCCATGCAGGGAGGGCTGTGGGAATGTGCAGCTGCCTGCCCAGGCCAAGGAACTCAGCCTGCTGTGAAACCTTTACCTAAATGTATTGCTTTTCACAGAGGTATCTCCCTGTAGGTCTATTTCAAAGCAATTTTTAACAGATTTTTAAAACCAATGCATTACGTCCATCTCCATCCAACACAGTTCTCCAGTTCCAACAGGTAGGAATCACCCGGTGATCAGGACTTCATTAATTAGAAGGGATTTAAGTCTGAATGCTTTCCAAAACCATGGCAGGAAGAACAGCTGGGAGAAGTTTTCTTGCTGTTTACAGCACTCCTGCATTATTTACTGCAGGACCGTCCTTGTCCCCTTTTCTGTAGGATGCAAATGCGGGGCTTGTGGCAAAGAAAGGATTTCTCCACATGCCCAGCAGACAGGAGAACAGAACAAAGAGTAGGACTGACTCCTCCCTTTGACTGCACATTGCACCAGTGTGTAACGAAACAGGAAAAAATCCAAAGGATTTTGCTCTTTCCCAATCTCTGTCATTATACAGGAAACCTGTCGTTTGGTCGTTTTTTTTTTTTTTTCTCTGAATAGCAGTCATGCTCTTCAACAGCCACAGACAAGGAGGTGCCCAGGGTCCCCACCTCACCAGCTGCCTGATGAGCCACAGCAGGGCCAGCTGTGCCTCCCAGGGGAATGCTACTGCCTGCTCCTGTCACTGCCATCCCCACCAGCCCTTCAGGAGCTGGAGCCAACAGTCCCTGTGCTGCCTGGCAGCCACATGTCAACCTCGGCCACACGTTGTCCCTACAGCTCACAAGCCCTGGGCTGGGAACTGGCAGGGCCTTCCCTCACTGACTTAGATCCTGTCATTGCTGCTTGTGCTGGCAGTGGTGGAAGTGACAAGGGTTTTTCAGGTTCCATTTGAGCATCAAGTGATGAGTTTCCCATCAAATCTTTCTGGTTTGTGCATCTTCCTAGGGCTATAACAACTGATGTGACTTCCCTGTGACTTACAACTGCTAATGAGGCATTTCATTTTACACATACCCTGTGAAAAACGCAATTGCTGTGCTAGAACTCTGATTTCTGGATGATGTTCGGAAAGGCATTTTTACCTGTGACAGGATTTTTAATAACTGTTTTTATTTACATTATATCCTTTCACTTAAAAAGAGAGTTGCGACATGATGTGTACTCCATGCTGAAGGGTCAAATGTGATGCTTTCAAAGTAGGGTGTTTGCACTGACCAAGATAAGCAGGGACTTGTAAAACTGTCAAACTTTCCAAGAGCTAAGATGGATCATTAATAAGTGGAAATGTTTATTCTGTTTTCCCTTGTGCAATGCAAAATATCAAAGCTTAATTGTACTTTACTGAACCACTCGAGGAAGAGGGGGGAAAAAAAGAGATTATAGCTTGGAATTTAGCCAGGATAATTTAGGCTCCATGCAGATAGTGAACATAAATGTCTGGAAAATGAAAAGGCCAAGATATTTGTCCTTTCATTCCTACTTTACTATCATGCTGGTGTTTTGGAACTGCAGCCAACTCTTTAGTTATCACAGCTGGGAACTGCAATGTATCCCAGAGCTTTGTGGCAACCTTAACTGCATCTTTACCCAGCTCCTTGGCATCAGCTCCCAGGCTGATTACCAGGACTCCCAAGCTGATAGAAAGGTCTTTACTCAGGTCCTTGTCATTTGCCTCCCCTGTTGGCTCCTGGGACCCAGACATGTTTAAAGGCATTGTCTTTGCAGATTACATTAACTGGCTTGTCAGTGCTGGCTGATCCTTTAATTGCTTTTAAATCTGTTAGAGAAGGTAGTGTTTGCTCTATGGGAATTTCAGAGGGCTCCAGGAAAGTAGATACCTAATTCACATCAACTTTAGGAGAAATGAGAGTGTAACTCTCTCATTTCCAACCCACACTGGAAAATCCTTACCCAAATAAGTGGGGTGAGAGAGGGGCTTTATCTCCCTGCAATCTAATCCCAGAAATGTTGCTCCACTGTACTTCAGCCCTGCCGGCTGTGCAGCGGGAACAGATCCCACATTTCTCTGACGCAGGAGCTCCTTATGGACTTTTTTTCACAGGACCCTTGTACATGATTGAGAAACACTTGATGCAAGATTCCTGGGAGGAACTGTAGCAGGGAGGGTGCTGCTTGCTGTCACTAGAGCCAAGATCAATAAACCTATAGCACAGAAGTAACAAACCCCAAACCGGTGAACTGCCTGTGCTTGTTCATTGTGTAGCACTAAGTTTTCTTTAATTATACAAAATGCCAATAACACCACAGTGTGTGATACAGGTTCAACCTACATGTAAGGAGCTATTTAACCCAACAGAGACTGACCAGTATGTGGCTGTAACTAAAAGCAGGCTGGATTATTGGCCCTGCTAAGGCTGTGCTGTGCTGAGCCTGCTGAGCCCAGGGCAGTAGACAATCTTTTACTGGGTCACTCTACCCTGATGGAGCTTGTTGATATTCAAAGATACGCAACAAAACCAGACAATCTACCTGGAACTTTCCAAGTGCATCTAACAAGTCAGGAAATACAGCAGCTACTGGAAAAGCATGATCCAAAGTGTTGACAGCCAGAGAGCTGCTGTCACACTAACAAAGCAGTGGTAAGAAACAAAGCACCCACTGGATCTTCACCTGGGGATGTCATCTGCCACAGCACCCACCTGGACTCTCACCTGGGGATGTCATCTGTCACAGCACCCACTGGATCTTCCCCCGGGTCTGTCATCTGTCCCACCAGGCTTCCCGCCGCCCGCTGCAGCCGCTGCGCTCCGCTCCTTTCCGCCCTTCCCCGGCCCGGCCCCGCCCCGCNAGTGCCCCGCACTCATTCAAATGAAGGCAAATGGACACCTCCTGGTTCCCTCGCTGGCTTACCTCCATGTTTTAAAGTTTTGCCAACGTTTTACAAAATCTACTTCTTCGTGGGGTTTTTTTTTTAGTTATTCTTTTAAATTTTTTTTTTTTCTCCTGAATACACAGAACCTCTACCCTACCTCTACCCTGCACAATAAAAATGGACCGACGCTGCATCCTGCAAAGGAGCTGCTGTGGCCAGCAGCACAGGAGGAACAGAGCAGAGCTGGGATTCATCCAGAAACCCAGCCTCTCATCCCCGCTACCAAATGTGACCCCAAACAGGTGTTCTGCAGTGCTGTTTTGCAGTGAGGTCCCCTCACCACTGTGGTTTTCATGGATCAGACAGAACCTGGGCTTTTATTTTGCTTATATGGACTCGTCTAGACTAAAAAGGGTTGGTGGTCTGAAAAGCTCACATGCAGTTGAGCAATGAGTCTGGGTACTAAAATCATAATAGCATGTTTTTCAACCTCTGCAACAGACTCGACTTCTTTGCATTTGCTGTAGTTCATTGCTGCTATGATTTGACTTTCTGCTTTTAATGATGTCATACAAAATCTAAAAAACCATGATCAGTCTTTGCAGCCTGAAAAATCATCAACAGGTACAGAGTGGCATGCAGGCTTCTCTCAGAAGAACATACCAAAAGTTTAAAATTATTTCACTAGAAGCTAACTTTAAATCTCTAGTAATTTTATATCTGCAGGACTGTCAGGCATTGCAATTCAATAGGGCAGATGGAAGGGTGGGATGCTGTGTTAATTTACAGAGGTTGAAAGATAATTCAGACTCTATGAACTACTCCAGGAAGCCAGACCAGGCTCTAAATTTTTGTAGAACAACTTTCGGCAGTGTTCAGGCTCTTAGAGTTTGGAGCCTAAAACACAGCAGGAAAAATAAGAACTTGAATGAAGTGGATAAGCAAAATTTTTTTATTAAAATTAGAATTCTTATGGTGGAAGAAACTTTCTTTTTCTCAATCTCATTTAGGAACATTATACCCTAATGAAGTTATAATTTATGAGTGTGTTTCATTATCACTAGTTTTCTGTATAACAACCAAATGCAAAATTTGCATAGACCTGTGATTTATTTTTGTGCAATTGCTTCCTAAATGGACAATTTGTATGGCACAATGAAAAAGATGTTTCATATTGGCACTGGGTGACACAATACAACAGAAATTAGGGTAGTGTGATATATGGCATTAGCTATGATTACCTAAGAAAATGCTTTTTGTCAGACCCACCCAAAGCCATATAAAAAGCACACACCCTGCTCTGATTAAATTTGCAGCTATGTGCTGGATTAGGGAGACAGAATGTATCATTCAAATCTGGGGATAACATCAGTAGCCTGCTCCCATCCCATAGAAATGCTCCAACCAGAGCATGCAGTTTCTCTTTCCCACCCATTTTCCTCTGGGCATTTCTTATGAGATGACAGTGCACAACTCGAAAATGCTCATTTTCCTTCTCTTTAACAACAAACTGCCATCAAGCTCCCTAGTGTTGTGTGGGTTACCAGTCATGGAAAGACCCAAATAAAATCTTAGGGGTGAATTCCTTCAGTACAGCACAGCATTCAGTGAAGGATTTCTGCAGGGTTTCAAGGAAAGTATCACATTCCCCTATTTTGATCATTTTATGTATCCTATATGACAACAAACCCAGGGAATCCTGGCATCTGCCTCTCACTAGAGGAGGTCCAACCCACACACAGGAAGCTTACGTGCTGGATGGAGTGAAGGGTGTCTGGAATAAGGGTGTCCCAGCTTCAGAAGGGGCATTTGGGTATTTTCACAGTATGTCAAACCCTCCACATTCTGGCTGACATCTTGTGGGGCTGCTCGTGGAGGTTCCCAAGCCAGAGGGAAAGACAAGAAAACGTTTCCTGCTCACTTGGGCTTTTCAGTTCCCAGCTCTGCAGCTCGCCAAGGACCACACAATAACGTCACTAGAGCCTCAAAGCTGATGGCACTGTTTGGGGCTGATGCCTGGAAAAGGGGATCATTTCCCCCAAATGGTCATTGTTATTTGATTTCCTGTTTTCTGGAACCACTTACCCTCGCTGAAGGCTCTCCAGAACCTTTCTAAGAGGCTTCCTTCCAAGCTTTGGCCAAGCCCCTGACTGTAGTCAGCACATGCAGGGATTCTGCCCACAGCAGCTCCAAACCCGTCACATTCCACATCACTCAAATGTGGTGAAAACAATCCCAGAGTGAGTCATTTCAAACAACTTCACAAAGTACTGCATAACCAAAATTAATTGTTTTTAGAAATGAGCCTGCTGCTGCAAAATCCCTCACTCATGCTTAACCCAAACTCTGCAGAACCCCCAAATCACCAAAGTTGTTTCAGACAGTCACTGTGCCAAGCAATGGAGTCACTTCCCATTAAAGCCAAGCTCCCTGCATATTTTAATTCCTGTCACTGGAATATTTTCCATATGTTTACAAGAGATCACCTCATTTCTTTCTTCCCCTCTCTCCCTTTTGCCACCTCCCTCTACACTTTTCATGAATCAAAGCTTAGAGACATTTCATTTCTAACTTTCTCTTGGTAAGATCCCAAAGTAATTGTTTTCTATTTTCTTCTCTGATGATCGTGAGTTAACATAGGAGATCAAGGAACCTAACTTCAGCTGTGACTATGCTAGGAGGCATCAAGAAAGATATTTCTATGGAAACAAGTTGTTCAGAGAGAAGCCAAATGATTAATTAACAAGTTAGATCAACTGGGAGGAAAAATGCAGAACAAAATACAGGCAATACATTGAGACAATTGAAAGAGGGGGATGTTAAAGGTGGTGGGGAATAACTGCCAGAAAGAAGAAAATTATTAAGCTCACTAGAAAAGGATTTAAAATTGAAAATAATTAGATGAAATTAAGGGGAAAAAAAAGATAGGTTAACAAAACCAAAAATTCCTGAGAGGGAAATCCATTGGTTGAAAAGTATTTTTCCAGGGACAAAGACTGAAACTTTATCATCTCGGATGCAAGAGAGGTTAGCCAAATTGCACATATGTGTATTGCAGGGAGAAAGATGTACAAGCAGAAACACAGACTGTGTCACTGTTTTCCCTCTCTTGTGACAAGAGTAAGCTGAATAAAGTCTTTTAACCTGTTTTAAAAAGAGGAAAATGATGTTGTTAAATATAGACTCTTGGATATAGTGAAGTGCTGTTGAGGTGAAGTAAAAACATAAACCCATCATATTATAACATCTTGTTACGACTCTGGTCTTCCTGTCAGAAAGCAGAGAACAGAAGGATGAGAAAATAAGCATATTCAGTTGCCCTCCTGAAATTAAGAGCAGTTTTTTCCCCACAAAGCTAAGATTAAATGGTTTGGGTCCAAGAAATTCAAAAAGCTCTTGGATTACAGGAAGACCATTCTCTTGGTTTGTCCCTCTGTAGTCATTCAAAACCATTTAGATCTGATTTTCCAGGCTTCACCATCAAAACCTTAAAACATGATTAAAAACTTTCAAATGGTTTTCATGTTATTTTCTCCACCTCCCAATGAACTTTGCTTGGCTGCTTTCACTGGGACATTCCAGTGAAACCTGCAGCAGATAAAGCATTATCCCATTTCCAAGCTTCACAGAGCTGAACTCCAGAAAATGCTTCTATGGATTTTGGTCCCTAACAGGATCAGGTCATCATTAATTCAAACTTTTATATCTTCCTTTCTAAACTCAGCCTTCAATTAAAAGGTCACAACAACACAAAAGGGTAGGGAATTACCCATACCCTCCCTTACCTCTTCTGGAAATCCCTGCAAAATAAAACCCAGGGAGAATTCACCTTCCAATACCAGGCAATAGAACTGATATTCAAAGACAAACCAATTTTTAAAATGAAAACGTAAAACGTAAAACTCCTTGTTATTCCTGTATCCCTGAGAAGTTGGTCCTCTTATATGGCTGTTAACCTGCTCCTATGATAATCACAACTACTCCATGTTGTTATGAAAGGAAATATGTGGAATTGTTGCTCCTGGAAAACAACACCATGCTGCCTCAGCCAGCAGGTGTCAATTGATTTGATCTTCCCTCCTTCAAATTCCGATGCCCTCATTTCCATTAAAATTGTGTAATCTGTTTCTCATTAGAGCAGGTCAAATCTCAAGCTGAAATTTAGCTTTTGCCTTCTGTTGTTAAAAGTTAAGCATTTTTTTAGAGAGGAAAACACTATGCTATCATGATGAATTCCAGGAATTTTCTCAGGAACTTTTAGGGTTAAACTAAACAAATTGAAGAATTCTTTCAGAACTATTGATGTTTCTAAAACATGGGTGAGAGAATGCAGCAACAAAAACCATAACTTCTGGTTTCATAGGCTCACAGAGACTGTTTAACATGAAAAAGCTCAGGAGAAATGTAGTGGGTGCATGTAGCTGGAAATCTATGTCCAGTGTTCATGTCTAGGAACAGAGCATGGAAGAGTTTAAGCAGTGCAGGGAGTAGGGTACCCACAGCAAAATCACAGCTCTGA
This sequence comes from Pycnonotus jocosus, assembly GCA_013400435.1. Lineage (NCBI taxonomy): Eukaryota > Metazoa > Chordata > Aves > Passeriformes > Pycnonotidae > Pycnonotus > Pycnonotus jocosus. The sequence continues at coordinate 41,984 of VWYP01032191.1, forward strand.
GCCCCTGCCAGCCAAGAAAAATGAGCAGAGTAAGCACTTTGATTTTCTCACTTAACTTCTCCTATCTCAAGAGCCACTTAAAAGCAAAGGTGACATAGAAGGCAGAGCCATCCACACTTCTGAAGTCTCTACATAAAAGCTTTAACCTGCAGAGCCTTGGCCAGGGTTCTTGAGGAACAGAGCAAAATCTGTGCTCATAACCAGACCTTCCCAAGGAGGGAAAGCACCTGATCAATAACGCAGCCTTGGAGGCTTCATTTCAATCCTTTCTTCCAAAATGTAGTCAATGCTTTGGATAAATATAACTGGATTGAAAACATACTGCAAAAAAGTTTATGTTAAAGTCAACATCTAGCTACTGAAGCTTAAAAACCCAGTTCTGCATAGGTTGCAGGAAAAAAAAATGTTGCTTGTAATCTCTTACATTTCCTACTACAAAAGGTTTTGCCATTTCTGTTATTGAAATGCATTTCTAGAATCATAACAGAACTTGGGCTTGGTTTATTTATGCTCCATCAAGAACAGGCCCTTCATAGTGGAATGAAAAAGCTGCTGAAATGGTCCTGAGGAAGTTTTAGATTGCACCTGCTTATATTTGGACCTAGGATATTTGGGAATAGATGACTCTTACCTCTGTGCACCACACAGAAGCACTGTCAGTAATGCTTGTTTTTTAAATCAAAGTTACATCATTTCAGAAATGACAAAATGGTTTTTTAAGCAAAGCAGTCTGGCTAGAATCTGCTACTCTCCAGAGTAAATTTTTGAGACTAATGTTCCTTAGAAGGAAACTCTTGAGGGTTTTCATGTGAGGAACAAATCCAAAAGAGTAAGTGACCACATAACCAGCATGTGTCCTAGGCATTAGTGAACACTGTCCTGCCTTGGACAGTGGTGGTCATTGCCAAAGAGATTGCATGATGTGGGAGAGCCAGACAAACACATGGGAGCAGACAGAACATCACAAAATATATGAAGTTCCTCTACGTAATATGTGTGGAACTGTATGGAAAAGAAAAGCATCTTCTTTCAACTGCTCCTGTTGGAATGCTAGAAATTTAGATTTCAGATGTTTGTATATAGTAATATGTGTGATTCAAGAGGGAGGATTTGGGGTGTTGTCTAAGTCCTACTTCTTCACCTTCTTCTTCCCTCTTCTTCATGGGTTTAGGTGGTTTTCTGTAACTGGGTGAAAAAGGTCTGCATTGCAGGCCTTGGGTGGTCATTACTGGGCCAAAAGTATAAATCATGTAGGTGTCACCTCATTATTGGGGGATTATCACTTAAATAACCTTGGAAAGAGTTAGAGGTACTCCATTTTACCTCGTACCACATAAGAAGCCACAGATTTTATCTGGCTTTGATTCACAGAGCCCCTTTGTTTCACAGCCTTCTGCCTACTGCCTTACCAATGGCATGGATGGGTGATCCATTCTAGAAACAACACTTTGACACTTGAAAAATACAACTCTGCATAAAATAACCAACAGCAATCACTTCTGTGCTGCTGTGTCCCTCTGTGCTGCTGTTGTTCACAAAGCCACACCAAGCCTGCTCCTTTCTCCAGCCAGTGCAGTGTGAGCCAAGTGCCTTGGCACAAACAGGAACCCTACCCTGATGCAGCCTCACCATTTCACCAGGGTTTGAGTTTGGTTTGTAGGGAAACAGTATCACAGAGGAAAATTCCTCAAGAGACAGCAGTGTGCCACCATCCCTGGCTAAAGGAGGAGATGTGACGGAGACTGACAGCTCAACCCTTCTCTGGAGATCAGACATTGCTGTGGCACTGCTGTGAACCAAGACTGAGTGAAATGGGATCTGTATCCAAACTCTGCATCCTCTTTTAGTCATGGTTCTTGAAAAACAGCAGTTTCTTGCCTGACCAGAAAAGCAGAACACTACCTTGTGCTTACCATTCTTCCTGTCCTCATTATATCTCAGCTGTTGAACAAAGTGGTTGGACAGAGGATTCTTCAAAGGCCCAGTGGATGCTTATTCCAGCAATAAATCAAAGCAGCTGGACAGATCAATTTTTTTGCCAATCAGCCAAAGCTAGTGCCTCCTAATTTTAGCAGATTGATTGTGGGCATGAAAAGACAGTTTCTGTTTCTAACAATATGTGTTAACAACTCAGGAACAGCAACAGGCAAGTGCCATACCAGAGCAAAGACTGTCCTGAGTTTATCTGTACCTCCAGTTGGATCTGGAAATCCCCTGAGAATAGGTTTGCTTGGGAGTGTTTTCCAGAACTCCTTGCTTTTGATCTAAATAGATGCCAGAGAAATAAAGACATCTAAATGTCAGAGCTTGGGAACTAGTGGTCCTAAGTTGGTACCAGTGGTGTGGTATTGCCATGAGTGTGAGCAAAGAAATATGGAGTGGTTTATTATAAAGGAGCAAGGCATGATGACTCACATATATAAGAAGCACTAGAATATATAAACTTTGGAATTTTTGGCAATTTTGTTGGTGAACTTGAATATTAATAGTAAAATCTGAAAGGTAAATAGGTTTTGATAGAATAATGATTAAAAAGATTTGACAAATACTGGTTTGAATTCTCTACACTGATTTTATCATACAACTGATGCTCTTTGCTCTTTTTCTGGCTCAAATTTATCATCAGCAAATAATTCCTTGAAATCTTTGAGACCCTCCCAGAAAACACTGTTCTATTCCTGTGGGTTTTTTATATGTGCTCATTTCTGTGATAGATGCTTAAGTTTTTCATTTGAATCACTAATGTTAGTCTAGTGGTAAACTTCTGAAAATGCAATTGTTGTTTGGGAGAAATAATAGTCAAAAGATTTTGATAAATAGCCTGAACAGATTCCTCAAGTATATGTAGCATTTTCATCTGAAAAGCAGCATAGCTCATACCTGAACCTCAGAGAAACTGAGAGTCATTTTGGCTTTTTACTCTGGCACTTTAAATGAGAAGAATATGTCAAAGGGAACAAGAATAAAGAAACCAATGAGGAGGAAAAAAAGAAGGAAAGTGCAGATCAGAATCTGTAAGGCAAAGTGTAAAATAGCAGTAGCAACTTTCAAATCCATTTTCTGAATGTACAAGACATGCTGTCTAGTCAGGGAACTACAGAGGAGCTCCCCTTGCAGCCATTCCATGGATTGTGACAAGAGCAAGGAACAGGTCAATATTCTGAGTGCTTCAAAAATAATTTCCTTTGCAGCAACTCAAAAAGTGGGAATCCCTTGGAAAGATGACAGTGTTGCTTTAATCATGCATGTCATTTTTACAATAGGCCTGGAATTGGTGTCAAATCAATTTAAAGGCAACATAAGAGCAGAATCATCTGCTATAGTAGTCTTAGCCTCCTTAATAGATTACAATGTATCTCAGCAATGCCTGGAAGCTTGTTTTAGTCTCTGCATGATAATTGTTTACTGAAAGAAGAGAATAGAGTTGACATATAAAATCAGCTTTTAAAATATTTTAAAATATATTAGAGCTCTGGAAATAAATATTTAACCAGATAAATAGTGTCCAGCTCTCTTGTCTATCACACAAATCAATTTCCCCTCTGTCCAGCACCCACCTGTATTGACCTAAAATGCTCTGTCTGATAATACTGAGAAGAAACTACTGAAAGAGTTCAATCTTTGGGTGAAAAAGATGGAAAATTAATTCCCCCTTCCTAAAATTTAGTTCTCTAAAAGTACAGATGGGAACGAACTATCAAGAGAGCCTAGCTCAGAATGGGATGGGGATGCTGGCACATTTTTCCTGTCGTCCAGGTCCCAGAAAGCATTTCTGCTTCCCATTCCTGGCACCCAACTGTCTGGGAACCAGGGCATGGTCAAAGGCCAGGCAGCCCTTCCTGCCCCAGCCATGGAGGCCAGAGCATGGGGCCCTACTGCAGCCACTGAGCACCACTGCAGTCCCTGCATAGGACCTCATGCACGGGGGCTCTCCAGCAGGCTCTGTGCTCTGTGCATGCAGCGTGGCTCTCGTCAGAGCCTGAGTTGTGTACATAACTCGTGCTGACCTCCCCCTTCTCCACCCAGGCACTCGTCCGAGCCACAGATCTGCCGGGCGTCACCAGGCTGCTCATTTGACGCACTATTTTTAAATAACTCACAAATATTTAAACAACATTTCTATCAGCATTGCATGTTTAGAAGACATCCAGGAATGTCAAGAGTACCCGAGCTGGCTGGCCCACATGAAGCACAGCCCTGCAGCAGTGTTGAGTGGCCTGCAGCTCACACCAGCTCATGCACAGCTCCTGGCAAGCAGCACTGAGCTTTCAGCACCCAGAGAGAGGGCTCTTGTGAGACAGGCTGGGTATGCACAGCGTGACTGTCTGAGACACCCAGCCTTAGTTACAGTTTAGTGATTGGATTTTAAGGGATAACAAAGAGCCCAAAGTCACTGCTGAAGACATCAATATCCAATTTTTGGTCCTTTCATCTCTGTGACGTCTCTCAGCCCCTCGCAGATCCTCTCTTGCAGGAGCTGACAGCACCATTCTGGCTGACAAAGCTTTGCTGGTTCTGAGAGAAGCTGTGAGCCCAAGTCTTGAGACTAACTCAGCCAGTGCTCCTGTCACACAGCAGTGTGAAGAAAAAAGCCAGTTGGATTTAGTTCTAATTTAATGTAAATTTAGGATACATGGCTGTATCTTCCATGACATCTCCACAAGATCTCCACTCTCAGGTGATGGGTGTAAAGGCATCCACTATCCAGGTAATACTGCAAACCAATTTAATAATCAATTTCTGCTTTGAAAAAGGAGCAAGGCCAGTAAAGTTTGGGTTTAAGACCTAAAAGCATTTGTGTCAGTTATTTTACCACTTGGCTATAACAGACTTTCAGAACTCAACAGAAGAGTATTTCACACATTCTGAATTTGAAGAAGATTGCTGCTAAGATGCTGAAAATAGAAATACTGACACTGAAGCACCCAAACCAATAAAACTTGTTCATAAAAGCACTTCACATCAAAAGACATTGATGTGCTTAAGCTCACTTCAGATTTCAGCAGCACTCAGTCCTTGCCTGAGACTGGAGCAAAGCTTGGTGCCAGCCTACCTGTGATGGAAGGCTGCATCCATTCTCACCTGTGTCCAGGTATAACACAACCCCTTGATTGAGCCAAACCATTTTTCCTTGGATGGCTTGGCTGTACAGGCAACATGGAGCTGACAGATCACCACAGCATTGTCTTGAGAGAGGGCTGGCAAGGAGTATGAAGCACATTGCAAATCTTCATCTTCTTCCTTAAGCAGTGATGACTAAGTCAGACCAGTAGCAAACACACATGCATTTATTTTGCTTGCCAAGTATCCTCAGTATTACTTGGGAGGAATGTCATAGGCTGGAGCAGAGTTAGGTTTGGAAGGAGCAAGGTAGATACTAGCTACATGAGCAAGGTGCCATGACAAGTGGCCTTTTCACATTCTCTGTGTAAAAGGCTTTAGAAGGACCAAGAAAAGACCACATTTTCCTGTCAATATTAGCATGCCAGCACACATAAACCTGTAAGTTGCACCCTGCAGAAAAGCAAGTTCTCACTTTCTGTAAAACATCTTGACCTAATATTTTGCATGCTACAAGCCTGTCTCAGTAAGATCTAAATCTCCTTGGCAGAGAAGACACCATCCCTCTGTCTGTCAGTGGCAGAGCAGGGAAAGGATTCCAAACAGCCTTTCCAACATGCTGCTACTACATATAAAGTAGGAACCCAGCTGCCAGCCAAGGCCAGAGGTTGGATGTGCCCTTTTCTGTGGGTGCAAACCCTCTGAGAATGGATGGGTAGGTGTGTGCTGCAGTTCATATGTTGCTAAGTTTAGGGGCCTTTACCTTTGCCCACAAAGCACTGCCACATATTTCTGTGACAGGAGGCTTTGCCTTGTCTCCCCACATTTAAGAATAACTATTGTTGTCAGGTTCCAGCTGGACACAGGAATGCTGTGCAGTTTCTGCTGTGGCATTCAGACAGTCCCTACCTCTGATAATAGAGAGTGAGGGAGTGCCTGGGCTGACAGGACCTGATGGGTTGGTTTACATCAATATCACTCACTCAACTTCACCGTAACTTTTTGCAGTTCTTCTAAAGGAGGCAGTATAGAAAAACAAATATTCATATACGGCCTCTTTGCTCCTCTGCACAAATGCTCCACTTCATCTTTAAGACGTAAAAACAGCAAAAGGGAAAGGGGAAAAAAAAAAGGAAAGGACACTGCTCTGTTGCAACATCAAGCCAGCATAAGCAGTGACAGCAGCCACATGAAATATTTTACCATTAATGGCTCCAATAGAAATCTTTGTGGATGATCTATGGAAGCCCTGCAATCAGAAATAGTCTAAGCTTTGCTCAGCCCCATTTCAAAACCATGGTTCTCTGATGAGAAGGGAGTTGCCCTCACATGTACCATCAAATTTAGATATCCATTTAAGTCCTTTTGATGTTATTTGAATGATCGCTTCTGAAAGGTTATAAAACAAAAGGCAGCTAAGCTGTATTTGTTTTTTCTGCAAGGTTTGGAAAGTGTAAACACTTAAATTATCAACCAAGTGCATATCATTCATATTCACCATACCTTTTAAAAGCATACTTAGCATACCGCTGAGAAAGATTACTCTGCTGACAAAAATCAAGTGTCTGGATTAATTTAAAGGAGTGCATTTCACAATCCATCATTCCAGAATAAGAGAACAAGGAACTGCTCAGTTAAATTAAATTGTGAGTTACTCTAGAACAAATTAAAGGGAATTAATCTCTGCACTGTGTCTAGTCCAGACGTGTAATTCGGAGCTGATGCTATTAAAAGCCAAACGGTCTAGCTGGGTTGCATAAGGACTGAATCATTTTACAACTAATATTTGTTTGCACTCTTGCACAACATGAGAAAGCAGCAGGATGTGGCTTGTAAGACAAGCTGGCACTTTCAGGCCAGTGCTCTTCAAGGACTTTTTGAAAGAGAACAGGTGTGGGAAACCAGCCTGGGAATGGTGGGGCAGAAGGAAAGAGGTCAGCAAAGAGAGAGGCTGCTCCTTGCTCCCACCATGGTGTGTTTGAACAGCAGGGCATTCCCCAGGACACTTGGGTGGCCACCAGGGCTGGATTTGGTCCATGTGGGTCAGCTCAAGGGCTCTGTGTCACACCCTGCCCAGCCCCAGCTGCTCCACTGGGGCCCTTCTGGGCTGGAAGGGCTTTGCTCTCTGAGAAAACGATTTTATTTGATAACCCCAGAGCCCACATGCAGACACAGTCCAGCTCAGCAGAACAAATGATCTCCTGAGGAGACTCTAAAAACAACAGAGTGAATGAAGAAACTTAATAGAAGAGTGTAATAAGTGGTACCAATCAGTCTTTGCTTTACATGCTCAAAGCCCACTTTTCTAAGTGTACTTTTACTCTTCCTTTTCTCCTTATTCCCCCACAATCTTTAAACAACCGTTTACTATCAACTGCCTCCTTAATTTTCACTTTAAATTTTCAGTTTCTTTTCTCCCTTTTTTGTGTAGATATATTTAATCTAAACTTTTCATAGCAGAAGAAAGAGTAGTTTGAAAAACAATGTTCCAATAGGATGAAAACCCTTTTAAAACCAGTTACTCTTAAAAAAGTAAATCAGAATATTATCCTCGTATACCTGACTGCATTCCAGGGAAAACATGAGCATATTTAATTTATATTAATTGCCCTAATTGGTCATTTAGGTAGTGGTGGCTGTGGCCAGTGGAGGAGCCAGCTGAGCACTGAGAACCTGAAAGGTTTAGTGACATGAAAGGTTTAATGGCAGAGCAGGACTTCAGCCAGTGTGAAGAGGGCACAGAGCTCCATTTTCCAGGTGGGGCAGACACTGGAGGGAGAGTGAAGCTATGTCTGTGCTGGAGCTGAAAGCAAACCTGCAGGAGAGGCAGCGGTGCCTGCAGAGTGAGGTTGTGTAACTCTCCTGGGAAATGCATGCCTGCAGGCTGCTCTGCTGGGCCAGGCTGTGGCTCAGGAGTCAGCTGTGACTCAGAGCTCTGCAGCCTCACAGCCGTGAAGTGGCAGCCACAAGCTGTGACCTGAAGCTGGTTCTGCTGCTGCCACCAGCAAACAGGACAAGTGGATTTCACCTCTGGCAGCAACAGCTTATTCTTCTTGTGTCCAGCCTGATGTGGTTATCCCAAGTTTGTAAATCCACACACTAATCAGCTTGGGAGTTAATATTTCCATAAATTCTGATTTCCCACATGCTGTACTTCTCCATAGCAAAAAGAGGCATTTTGGTGCCCAGGTTCTACCTGCACACTCCAGAAAGGACCAAAATACAGGGGAAGGTGTTCTGTTCCTGCAGGTTCCTCTGAAGAGCTCTGCTGAATGGGAGAAGGCAAGGTAAGTCAAGTACCCATTCCCCATGTAAAAGGCTTTAGAAGGACCAAGAAAAGACCACATTTTCCTGTCAATATTAGCATGGCAGCACACATAAACCTGTAAGTTGCACCCTGCAGAAAAGCAAGTTCTCACTTTCTGTAAAACATCTTGACCTAATATTTTGCATGCTACAAGCCTGTCTCAGTAAGATCTAAATCTCCTTGGCAGAGAAGACACCATCCCTGTGTCAGTGGCAGAGCAGGGAAAGGATTCCAAACAGCCTTTCCAACATGCTGCTACTACATATAAAGTAGGAACCCAGCTGCCAGCCAAGGCCAGAGGTTGGATGTGCCCTTTTCTGTAGGTGTAAACTTACAGAAGGCAATGCCAGAGAGGAGATATGCACAAGGTCATACAGCAGGTGAATGAATGGGCAAATCCAAATATAAGAGCCCTTACACACCTCACCCTTCAGGCCAGGCACACACTGTCTCTTCTGAAATCAGGAAAAATGAGCGTGGGAGATCATTCCCATCATCTCAGTGTGATTAATCCTACTCTGCTGTAACTGCTGAAATAACAACCATTTGTTTTTCTACATTTGGCAAAACACCTTCCCCTTTTATTGCCTCAGCCAAATCAGCCCAATTTTTCAGGCTGATTGGGTGCTTGGCAGTAATGCACCCAAATGGCTCTGCTGCTGCAGGATGGCCAGGCTCTGGCACAGGGAGATGGATAGCACTGAGCCCCAGGTGAGGATGCTCCATTTTCCTGCAGACTGATTAGCACTGTCTATTCCAGCCATTTAAGTGTTTTTTCAAAGAACACATTTGAAGAGCTGAAATGGATACACACTGTCAGCTCCTGGCAGTTTAAGTGCAAACAGCTGCCCTGAAAGCTCTGTGCAGCACCACAAAGAGATGAGCCTCTATGAAAGCTAGTCAATCAAAGAAGATAAATCTTTGTGTCAGTTCCAATTATTGAGATACTCCGGTTAACTCAGGGAATCATAGACATTAGACTGGCTTTAAATGCCCACGTGGTTGAGACTATACCATTGCTCCTGGGAGGCAATTTCACTGTCTGACAGATCAAGAGGCTTTTCTCAGCTAGTTAATTCCAATTAAGTTTTTCCTCTCAATTTCATCCTACTGTCCATTATCCTCAGTCAGCTACCCATCACAATTCCTCTCCTGCCGTGCTGCTCGTGCCAAGACTTCTGGAAATAGTGACATTATTACAAGTACCTGGTGATGACACCCATGAGGCCTCCCAGTGCCTCCCAGGCTTCAGAGAAAAGATGGTTTCTGTCTTGAAGAGCTTCCTTCCAGCTTCTACAGCCTTTAAATAAAGCTCTACACTTTAATTTAGGTATGCCAGTAACCTCCCCTCCCTGTGCTTTGACTCTTGCCCTCTGATAAACTTTGTTTCTCTTGGCTCCCCTGACTTCAGGCAGCAATCAAAGTGTAGAGGAGATGTGTTTAGATGGTGTAACACTAGAAAAGAGCTGCTGCTGCAGAATTACCTCCTGATATTTTTTCTAGAAGTCCACAAGCACCAGTGTTCTGGAAGATGTCGTGAGAATAGATAACAAAACACAAAATATTACACTGCTGCCTCATGAACGTTGTATAAAGCAAAATTACTGGGGATTCCAGTAAATAATTCCTTTCCTTCCTCCTCCAAAAAGTAATGGGAATGGCTGTACCCTTCAAAGATGATGAGATTCATCAGTGTATTGTCTCTGATATCAAAAGAGGCTGATCATACAGCACAGCTCCCCTTCCCTTAACCACACTGCTGTCACGCTCACAAGCTCAGGAAGACAAATGGAATTAAACAATCTGTAAACATAATTCTTCCAGCTCAGGAAGGTCAAGGGGTTTGCAAGTTTATTTCAAGAAACAAGAGGAATTTAGCCCTTTATTCAACACAGCAGCCAGCATCAAAGGAAGGAGAGCTCCTCTGAGGAAGCAGGTCCCTTACCCTGGGCCGGGCTGCCAGGGATAAATTGTGTGCATGGCCAGGTCAGGGCTGAAGCTCCAGCCCAGATTTACACCAGTGTAAAGGAAAGCACTCCCCAACCCAGTATTTACATTATCCAGGCCAAGGAAAAAATGCAGTGGCAGCTGTGAACAGCCCTGATAGGAGGACCTTCATGCAGGGGTTTAGTTTGTTGTTGCAGCTGACTCTCTGCATCTCCTTTATTTTATTTTTTTTTCCTCCTTTCAGAGATGGTTGACCTTAAATGCAAAAGGATAACGTGGGTCAGGAGGAGTGTTTGTTATGTATGAGTTATTTTCTTTCATGTAGCACAGTCCTTTTGTAAAAGTTGGCAGAAGTTCCTGTTACAGAAAAAATTTGGACCCATGGGTGATCTGGAATTTAAGATTATTTATGTCTCTGCATTAAAAAAGCAGTGGAAAGGAAGCAAATTCAAAGAAAATAATCAAAGCACAGCTGAGGTCTGGAGCTTTACTTGTTTAAAGCATTCAAGTCTATCACTGCCCTCATCTTCACTGATGTAGGGTGACTGTTTCAGTGGTTTGATGTTCGTGTGTAGAAGCTGGAGCATTTGTAGAAATTACACATCACACTATTTCAGTGTTGTTTCACAAGGCAGGGAGCATGAAGCACTTTACAGATCCCAAGAACTGACTTGCTCAGCAGAGCTCCTGTGTTCAGGTGTGCTGACATTATCTGCACCCTGTGTCACAGTTTAACTTCTTTGCACTGCAGGTACAGAGAGGAACAGCAGGTGGGGAGCAAATCCTGCTGCTGCTGTCCCTCACTCTCCTGTCCCCAGCCCATGGCTTTCACTGGGCTGGGTGACAGGCAGCCAGACTCTGCAGTCCTCACTCACTCTGGTTCCTCAACAAATCAGCTTCAGGGAGCTGTTTGCACTGTAAAAAGGAACTGCTGAGTGTGAACCAGAGCTGGAGTTCAGCCCTGGTCTGCCAGTCCTGTCCAGGCTGGGGTCATTGCAGGAAACATCATTCCTGAAGGGTGGGGCTGTAAAGAACATTTTTAGGAAAGGGTTATTTTTGTGTGCTTATTCCCAGAACCGTCCCAGGGTAAGATCCATACTGGCTGTTTTTCCAAGCCTCATGTACTCCTAATCAACATTCACAGAAAACTGAGGCAAAAGTCCTTAAAATGTTCAGACAGCAGCCTTGCTCCTTAACCATGCTGTTTCACAGCCATCTTCCAGCAAAGGTAAAGGGAAACCACAGCTGTTCCTTATACAAACATACAGAAGAGAAAACTCTCAGAACCTTGTCAGGGGTCAACCTCAGCGACAGGATCACCTCTGCCCACACTTCTCCTTTGGCTGCTCATTTTTCCAGCAGACCTTTCTGCAAACAGACACCATTCCTTGATCCCACAGCCCACCCCTCCCCTTGTTCTGTGCACGGACCAAGGAAGAAAGCAGCACCCCACAGCCCCTCCAAGCTGTGCCCAGCAGCCAGGGGTAGCTGTTTCTGCTCAGCTCCAGGCTGAGGAGACCTGTCTCAGCTTTGAAGAACACATTTGAATGCACGGCAGTTTTCACTTTGAGGCGTCCTCTCCCCCCCTGCAGCACAGCAAACATTAAATATGTGCATATCCAATGCTCTGCCAGCTCTGCAGCCACCAAGCGGGATCAGCAAGGGGAGCTCGCCTGAGTAATTCAGGTGTCTGTGGAGTGTCAGAGCCTGCAGGTACAGCCAGGGTGACATTTTCAGAGGTATCTACGTTTCTTAGGCTCTTCAAGCTCCACTGAAACTCGCTTGAGGTGAATTTGAATGGAACATAGGCCCCCAGATCTCTTTTGTATTTTAGGTTCGCTCCTATTCTTAAATTTTGCAATAAGTAACAGGCAGACACTGCTTGGAAAGTTGGAAGCAGAGCAGGAGTTTGGATAGCATGATCATGAGCATAAATGAGCAAAATTCCTTTGAATATTGAAAGTATATTTGATGTGGTGCTCAAGGTGACACAGCAAATCAATGGGGAAAACTGAAGCAAAGCCCTGAGGGCATATTATCTGCCATCAGACGCAGGAGTAATTGAGTAATTGCACAGACTTCGAAGCAGCATTACATCAACTTAACATATGGCTAGAAAGGGGCTTGGGGAGCTTCAGTGATTTGCTGAAGGGGAGAGAGAGTCAAAAGCAGGGCTGACATGAGATTTGAGCAGCTAATATCACACAGGTAACCTGGCACGGGGAAGCCTGCTGCTATTTATACTCCATAAAAATTCTGATTTTAGTGCCTTAGCTTTCAGTATATCCCCTGCTGGAAACATGAGGAGCCCTCCACTTGAAGAACACATCTTGCTGACTGCTGGCACTGTGTTGGGAGATCCTGAGGTGAAAAACACCAAAGACTTGGCTCTGGCACCTGGCATGACCCTGCTGGGAAGGTGTGTCCCAGTGAGAACCTGCCCTTGGCTGCTGAGCTTCCCCACCAGCTGCTGGCCCAGCAGCATCTTCACCAGCCCTACCTGGCAACCACTTGCCTCTCATTTCAGCTGTCAAAAATATATTTATGCTAGTGCAGTATTTCCTGTTTCCTAATTTGGATGATTCCCTCAGTCATTTTTCCACTAAAAAGCTTAAGCATTTTTCTGAAAACATCTAAACAGGAAGAGACCTGACCTCTCCTCCCTGAACATCGTGTGCTCCCTGCTCCTGGCAGCAGCAGATCCCTCCTGTGCCAGCTGCTCTGGTGACTCCAGGATAAGCTGAGGGTGGATCCCACACCTTGGGATGCTTGTGGGCTCTGCTTGTGTGCACTCATGGGGTGCCTTGAAAGGCTCAGCAGTCTTGGGATCCCAGGCAAAATCCTTGCTATTCACATCCTGCTGGCCCCTAAGGCCAGCTCACTGCCCTGCCTGGCTGTGCAGATGGAGCCCAGGTTCTGGTCATCCCCCGAAAGGGGAAAATGCCCATTGATTCAAAGGGTTTGATGCTGAGCCAGATATTCACTTCAGGCAGATATTGGGCAGTGCCTCTCCTGTGCACTTTCCTTGGGAACAGAATGGCTTGAGAGGTTGGAGCCCTGCAGGGTGTGGGGCATCCATCATCACTGCACCACACCCGGGGGAGTGCAGCCCCTGGGGCAGAGCCATTGCAATCCCTGCCTCCAGCTGCTTCCAGCAAAGGCCCCAGGGAGGAATTTCTCTTTCCCTGAGCTGGAAAAGCTCTAAACCCCAGGAATTTATCTTTCCCTGAGCTGGACAAGCTCTACACCCCAGGATTTGGGTCTGTGCTTGCACTCCCTTGCCATTGGGCTGCTGGATGCCTCAGGTGCATCCAGCCCAGCCCCATTGCAGGACCCACAGACACTTTTGGGGTGCTGGGATGGGGGTCTGAGAGCACTGCCCACTGCCAGGCTCCAGCTCCTCTCCTCGGGAGAGCCCTGCTGCCCTCAACAGATATCACACACTGGGGTTTGGACAGACAAACTCCCTGCACATGACTGATGCTGAGTGGGGCAGCTCTGAAGCAGAGCCCAGAAGCAATGAGGGGGTGGTTTCCTTACTGCTGGCAGTGCAGAAATCCCTGGCACTGGCACATCCCAGCTCTGGGGCACTGCACTCAACCTTGGGGAACACAGCAGGAGCCTGTGCTGCATTCCCAGCCAACAGGGGAGTGGGATAAATGGGGAAAAGTTGGTTCTGTCTTCAGGATGTGGAGAAGCTAATGCACTTCATTTCCAGGAGTATCCACATAGCCTCAGGGAAGGAGAGAAGCAGTGCCCAAGCCTCTGGCTGTGGGACAGCAAGGGAACTACCCTGCAGCCCCTCTTCCGCAGAGCTGTGCTGACATCCACACTGCCCTGGGCTCTCTCCCTGCAGAGCTTTAATGGCCAGGCTCCAGATCCAGCTCTTTGGCTGGTGCAAATCAAAAGCTGACACACCTGAGGGTGACAGGACAGAAAAAGAGTGAAAAAACCCAACAAGTGAAAGGAAACTTGGGCCCTTGCCTGTGTCTGTGCCCACACATTGCTCCTGCAGAGCTCTGGGGCAGCTGCCTCCCAGCACACCCTTATCTGCACTCTCCTCCAGAAGCTCTCAGCCTGGAAATCACATTCAATACATGCAGTGGGACATATTTAACATACCAGTGTGGGGCCTTGCAGCAGTTTGGTCATGCTGCAGAATTAATCCAAGATTGGTGATAAGTGCAGAAAATTAGATTTATGTTAATTTTTTTAATGTTGGGGGTTTCTCTCACAGAATTGCTGTTCCAAGTCCCAGCTCTCTCCTACAGCAGTGAATCTGTAATGCCACCCTCCTGTGCCACAGGAAGGAGCACTCCGGGGTGTCTTTGGAGCTCGGGCAGGTGGCCTCACATGGCAGTGGCTGCTTGGAGCAGGAGCCAGGTTGTGGCCATGTTTTTATGGAATGCTGTGAGGCTGCACCACTTCTCCAGAGCTGGAATTGGGCTCCAGCCCCCCAGCACAGCAAATCCTTCCTCTCCTAGCTCTGCTCAAGCACCTTCTGCTGTGTTGGCAGCTGCAGGGGTATGGGAATGAGTGTGCTCAGCTCTCATTCTCTAAGGAAAGAGCAGCACATGGAGTATTTCAGGAGACTCCTGATATTAAGGCACAGTCACTAACTGAGGCTAAGTAAGATCTGTAGATGTTCTGGACTGGTGCCAAGGAAGGGGGAAAGGCAATCCCAGACAAAGGAGAGCAATAATGTGCCATTGGTCAGGAAGATTTATGTGGTGAAAATTAATAGCAGCGAGTGGCTTGCAGTGATAGCCCATCCATCTTGTCTGTGGCAGGGAGCACGCACTGCTGGGTGCCTGGGCAGCACCCTGCCTGACAGCCAGGTCACTACCTGCTGTTTACATCCCTCCAGGTCCAGGGATGCAGCCAGTGGCTCCCCTCTGCACACACAGAGCACAGCCAGGTCACTGCCTGCTGTTTACCTCCCTCCAGGTCCAGGGGTGCACACACAGAGCACAGCCCTGCTTCCCCTCACTCACTGGCCATCTGTGTCCACCCAACATCCTTGCACACAAGGAGCTGCTCTCCAGGCTGGACCAGCATCCAGAGCACAATATCCCTGCTCGATCTGGGCAGAGCCTGGTCTCAGGATCAGAGAGAACAGAAGGAAAGCATCCCACTGCACATCTCTGGCTGTGTCATTCGTTTAGGGTTAGACTGGGAAACCTGTGCTTGATTTTGGTGGCAAATGAAAGGCACAGAGTGATGCCATCATTAATTCAACAGCTACACTTCCCCCAAGAGCTGCCTGGGTGCAGTGGGTGGGGTGGCTTTGCCAGTCTGGATCTGTACATAAACCACTTCAAACAGGAGGCTTTAAATGCTGTCATTGCTTTAGTTACTCAGCAAATGCTTCACACTCATATACTCCCAGTCTTTTAATAATATACCAAGTTTTTTACTGAGCTGTAACAAGTTCAGAAGATGACTTGCCTGTCCCATCACCAGCCTGTCCAAAGCTGACCATGTACACATTTTACCCCTGCTCAATGGAAAAACACACACAATTAATGCTCCCTGTGCTACTGAGCTGATGAAAGATTCAGCTTGGATGGGAGAGGAAGTGCAGGGTCCGGCATGGTTTCCTGTGTGCCTATAAATATCCATGGGGATGGTTTAGGCAGAGGTCAGCCCCAGGCAGCTGCACAAGTGCCTGTTCCTTTGCCTTGTGCTGGTGGACTGGCAAAACTTGTTCCTCCTTAGAGCAAGAGCTTTGGGACACAGACAGTGAGCTCCTGCTGCATCACCTGATGTTAATCAGAGTTTGACATTTGCTGCAGGGGCAGAGGGCCACTGGATACCTGCCAGAGTCCCACCAGGATCACCCCCTGGGCCAGCACCATGTGAATCTCTCCAGTCACCTGCTGGTCTCTCAGACTTTGCTGAGTGCCACATGAAAGCCAGAAATGTTTCTAAAATGCTCTAGAAGACAAGAACAGACAGAAAGATGCTATTTGTGTGCTTTGGTCCAGCAAAGGGACTCTAGGGAGCAGTTTTGCCCTGCCCAGAGTGGGTTAGTTGGGGGTCCCCAGCACAGGTGGCACTACTCATCCCCACAAACCCAAGCACACTGTGACATCTAGTGGCAAGTTACCCCAGAGCCCAGGGAAAGCTGCGTCTGACAGGCCTTTCCCACAGCTCCAGACAGCCAGCCCAGACAGGTTTACTTTGTTACACACTCTTGAGATGCTCCTAAACCTGTATTTACATGTAACAGTGAGTGCTGCATGTATGTGTGAGCAGGTATGAGAGTGTGCATGACAGCTCCAGGCCAAGGTGTGCAGGGGACAGGGACCATATCTGGTGTGCAGCTTGGGCCATATGTGACATGGCTTTCAACCAGGGTCCCCCAGTAGTGACCAGTGCTGGTGTTTGACCAGCTCAGGTGGCCTTGCCAACATTTCCCAGAAGCCAGGGGCACACAGATCAGAGAGGTGGAGCAGCAGCAGACAGGGCACCCTGTACCCTTCCTGCACATTCACCTCTACCTCCTCCCCATCATTTGGCAAGGTTTATTTAATATTTCACCCCTTTTGGCAAACTCATGCACCACCATCAGTTACATATTCCATATTAGTTGAATAATGATACAGAAATTAAATCAATAGGCTTTTTCTAACAAGGCCCCATCATGCACGTCTGGGCAGCATGAGTCAGGGATGTCATCTGATT
The DNA here is from genome assembly GCA_013400435.1 of Pycnonotus jocosus. Classification (NCBI taxonomy): domain Eukaryota; kingdom Metazoa; phylum Chordata; class Aves; order Passeriformes; family Pycnonotidae; genus Pycnonotus; species Pycnonotus jocosus. The sequence goes on from VWYP01032191.1 coordinate 58,986, forward strand.
ACTGGGCTGCTTTGTAAGAAGGGACAAACAAATACCAAATATGGGGAGTAAAACTGAAAAAAAAGGTCACATTTGAAGAAGATCCTCATTCTTGTGTGAGAGTTCAGAACTGGGCAGGAAAGTGGGAAGCTGCTGTGCAGCACATGAGCAGCAGCTTCTTCACACAAGCACCCTCTGTGCACCCACCACAGACCTGCCTCCCACAAACTCCCTGTTCCTGGGGGAACATGGAAACAGCAGCAAAGTCTGCAGTGTCAGAGCCCTGGGAAGCTGAAACCAGGCTGGGCAGCACCAACCCTGCTTCAGGTGCTTCAGGTGCTTCAGGTCTCTGAAACAGGCTGGGACCTACGAGTGGTGCTCAGGCTGCACTGCCAGAAGATGTCAGGAACCACAGTAAAACCTCCTGAGCCAGCAGCAGGGCCCCTCCTTTGTATTTGCCTCCCATAAAGCTTTGTTTAATGCACAAGATGGATTCTATATGATTTATTCACCAGAGAAGCCAAGCTCCCTTCCCACACAAACATTCCTTCCAACAGCTCCAGGTCCTGCCTTTTCCCAGGAGCACTAAGGGAAAGCAGGATGAGGTGGAGGAGGGATGGGAACAGCAGCAGTGTGTGTGCTCAGCCCCCTGCTGCACAAGGCTTGCTGGACCAGTTTTAGCAGGTGTCAGATTTTTTGGAGAGCCAGATTTTCGGCATGTGTCAGATAACGTTAACCCTGGAAGCGTGAACCCTGAAAATGGTGACCTTCAGAAGCTGAAACAGCAAATTTATACCAAAAAGAACAGCAATCCACACAAAAACACTTCCAGAAACACCTCCCCATTTCTTAATAGCTCTGTGATCACAGGGTGAGTGCTGGAGATACAGGGGACCTGTGCTGCCAGCCAGGAGTGCTGACCCCAGCAGCCCCCCAACAGCTTCCCCAAAACTGCACAGCCCCCATGGGTACTGCTGGGACCTGGCTGGCCTTGCTGCCCACCCCAGGCTGGGCTTCGTGCCTGCTGTTCCTACTGGCTCTGCCAGCAGCTGTCAGCAGGGAATGAGCCCACAGAGAGCAGGTGGATGGTGGCTTGCCCCTGCCCAGCACCCCCATGGCACAGCAGGCATGGCTAAAGGAGGGTTCTTTGCTGGGGCTTGGCCCTTCCTGACCTCCAGCCAGCACCCCTCTGGTCACTTCCCACAGTGGCCATTGCATCAGCACCAGGCACAGTGAATACCTGGCAACACAACCCATTCCTGTCTCATGACTCTAACTTATGTCAACAATTTGTTCAATTCTGAAACACAACTAATTTTCTACCTTAAAAAGCACACCTCTACTACTGCCTGGGAGACCTGTGTGTGCCACCAGATGGATGCTCAGCCCTGGCCTGAAATGCAGCAAACTAATTGTGTTTCTCCCCATTTCTCATGCTTGGCACATTGCCAGGGTGACGCAGAGCAAAGAGGAATAAATTGACTCGAAACTTGGCCAGAAAGCATCAGCAAACAGAGGGTTGAAAACTCAGCTTGATTTATTTTATAGAGAGGCAAAGGACAAGAAACGCAGTGCTATTCCCAGTTGTGGTCTTGGCAAACAGTCCTGCAAGATCCATGTGAGAACAGAGCTGCTGGTGAGGCTGGGCAGCCCCAGGGTCTGTCTATCACTGGGAAGGGACATGGCACTAATTCCCTTTCTGAAAACATTCACTGCAACCCTTGCCTCTCCTGCCCAGAGAATACAAAGTGTTTTACATGAAGCAATAAAATAAAAGCCACCTTCTGACACGCAGACACTTTATACCCTCCTACAGAGCTGTCGGAGTTGCTGTAGGATTTTTCTGGCATTACAAAGCAGGCATTTGGCAAAGGCAGGAGCTGGGGCTGGCCCAGTTGATGGCCAGAGAAATGCCAGGGCTGGCCCAGTTGATGGCCAGAGAAATGCCAGGACTGCCCCAGCATGGGCACCAGTTCCTGCTGTCAGGGAGCTCCAGCCCTGGCAAAGGGACCTGTGCACAGCAGGCATGAGGCAACAGAGGAAACGAGGGGTTGAGCCAGCTGAGACAGAAACCACCCTGAGAGCACGGGAAGGACGTGGAAGCACAGCTGAGCATGGGGGCCTGGAGCAGCAGCACTGTCCTTCTCCAGCCCCTGCCCATGCTGGGTGACAGCCACACACTGCTGCAGGCTCAGGCACCCACCCCAAAGGTCCTCTCTTGCCTTCTTTCCTCACAGAAAAAAGATCACTCTTGATATTCCTTTTCAGGAAAAATGCATTAATGCTCAGGGTGTCCTCCTCAGATGCTGGAGGCCTGACATGCTGTCCTCACAGAGAGTGTCCCTGCTGCTGCTGTTCTCCCAGCTCTGCCACCCCAGTGGGTCCCTGTGGGAAAGCCATTCTCTGCCCTGGCTGTGCTCACACCGCAGGGATGAGGCTCCCGTGGGGGCACTGAGGGTCCTGGTGATCCCTGGGGAGCAGCAGGGCTGGAACCAGGCAGGTGGCAGCAGGATGGGTAGCTGCTCCCCTCCAGAGGACAAACCTTCTGCCACCCTGCCTCTCTCCAGGGACAGCTGTGCTGTACCACTGAATGGCCACCGTGGACTTGCAGATGCTGAAGTGTTCAATCTCAAAATTCCCAGTAACTAAATATTTTCTTCTAAATTCTAAACAAAATATATCACAGAAAAAGTTTCTGTTTGCTTTTAAGTGAGCCCAAACAGAAGCAGCACATCCCAGGAGGGAGCAGCCAGACCCACACCTTTGCTATTCCCTCCCCAGTTCGTGCCTTGTTCTCTGCCTAAATGCACTATAGTTTGATTGCTAGTTTAAAAACCTTAAAGAAACAGAGTGACTAAGGAAAGAAAACAACCCTCCTCCTACCTTCCATGGGGAGAGGCAACTGCAGCGGGTCACTGTCCTATGCAGAAGTTACTCCTGTGCCCCGGCAAGTGAGCAAGTCCTGCCTGGGGCGACTGAACTCCGAGCCCATCTGCTCGGCTTTAAGCAGGACGGCGGAGATCCCACCCAGGACGGGGTGGAGAATGCTCCCTGGGAAAGAGCAGCTCGCTCACAGCTCCTCGCAGCTGCCCTGCACATCCCGGCGGGGCTCGGCTCTCACACGCCGCTTCCTTTCTGTGCCCTCGGAATCCAGCCGCAGCCTCTCCCGCTGCCTCTCATCAGCATCTGCAGCCCAGCCCGCCGCAGGGACCGTGCCTGGCACTGCTAAAGGTGAGGGTGGCATGGGTGCCACCAAGGAACACTGGCGGGATGAATGCAGGGTACACACAGCTCAAATCTGCCGCAGGATGGAGAGGAATGGAGCGCACAGGGGTGCTCGAAGCACTGCGGTAACATCAGGGAGAAATCCTCGAGGAACTGGAGCAGGGCCCAGCAGGGTGAGCTCAGTGCAAAGCACACTGCTGAGTGCTACAGGGCAGACACCACCCTGACACTGCTCCAGCTCTGCCACAGAGATGGTAAAAACATGTTAAATCCAGTACTTTTGCACCACGAGTCTTTTAGACTCTTCTGCACAGTAAAGGTTATTTTCTTGAAAACAAAGTGTCTGTGGAATTCATTCTGTCTGGAGAAGAGGCGGCTGACCACGGTTTGAATTCCCCTCACAGTGAACAGTCCCTGGGCCCTGCCACACCAGGGTCCATGGAAGGAAGGCAGCACCCACCCTCATGCCAGCTCACCCCAGAGCTGTGTGGCTTGGAGTTCCCTTGGGTTGTGGGCAGGTAGAGGATGCTGGTAGTGTGTTTGGGCTTTAAAGTGTTTGTTGCCCATCACATGCATTTATTCAGTCCTGGATGAATTCCCTCTTTGTGACTGAACTGCCCAGCACCAGGCAGCTCCCAGAGCCCAGGCCTGGCTCCCACTGCCACAGCTCACACAGAGGACACTCACACATACATTATGGAGAGATGGAGATGGAGAAAGTAGATAGGGTACAACAGCAGAGACACAGCTGTCATTGCTACCAGACCAATGCTGAGCCCTGGTCTGTGCTTTCAGCACTTGCAGCACACAGAGGATACCTGCCATGGCACTGGTGCTCTTTGCTGATTCACTCTGTGCCACACAGCCTCACAACAGCTAATGAGGTTAAGCACTAATGAAGCATAATTTAAGAATATTCCAGGTCTTAATGCGTACATTACATATGACTCAAACTGAAATTTGCTACCACTGATGAGGTTTCTGGCTGGACCCAGCTTCTGTGTCACTGGAGGGGGACATTCAGACTCAGGTCCTGGTTACTCTGACCAGGGTGTGGTTAGGATAGTCATATCCCTTAAGGAGGAACGTGGGTGTGGTGAGAACAGAAATTAGCTTCTGATGCCTTCTGAAATGGGATGTCCGAAGGAATTGGCTTTTCTGACTTCCTTTCCCAGAGGATATGGAAACATAAGCCTCATACAGGGCGCCCTCAGCACAGGGGCCCAGCAGAAGATGTCACCCCAGCTGGCTGGAGTGGCAGTGTCTGGAGAAGCCAGCACTCTGCAGGACACTGCTCCCTGCATCGCAACACCTAGCACAGAAATTGAGTAGAAAAGACAAAAGTCCCTCTTCAAAAGAGGAGCACAAAGCCCTGGAGCGTTCCACGTCACATCTGTCTCACTTGCACACCGTGAGCATTAATGTGAGGAGAGCTGGGCCCGCTGGCTCAGGCACTGGGCAGGGCAGAGCACAGCAGTGCTGTGGCTGATGTGCTGTCCCTCTGTGCAGCCAGGTTCTCTCTCCAGAGGGATCCATCCCGTGGCTCTGTGCCTCCGTGTGACGCCCGCTCCCCTGAGGCTGCCTGACCCCAGCTTCCTTCCCAGCCTCTCTGAACTCTCGGGCCCTCTGAGGAGCAGCACCACGGTATTTTTAGCCTGTTTACAGAGACAGGGCAGTACATTTGTGTGCAGCTTGCAGCCAGGGAGCACAAGCCATGTAGGCAGCCATCTGAGCAGCAGCGTGGAGGGGCTGGCCAGGGCAAAGGATGGCTGCAGAGGTGGAAATAGAATCAGAAGGAGCACCAGGAAAACAGCAACATTTTGCCTTTCCTATAATAAGCATTTGATAAATTTCCTTTAATAAAATTTTAGTAAATTTTAAAGCCCTTCTTCTGGGGCTCCTTTAAGTGCTGAATGTTTCAGCACCCACCCAAGTGGCAACCCAGTGCAGAAGCACCACAGGCTCCTGCTGCTTCCCTCTATCATTGTTGGACACCATGGGGCCAGAGAAATCACAGAGATCCACCAGCTGGATCTGTTATACAGTCTCCAGTGGAAGCATTATCCTGAGCTGTGATGTTTGAGCTGAGGACAGCAGTGCAGGAGCAATGGCAGCAGTTGTTGTAGAAAAAGTAGCCAACCTTTGCCAGCTCCTCCAGGAAATCACCTGGAGCTGGTGCACACAAATCACATCAGCATTTGGGTGTCCTGCCACCTCACAGAACCTGTGGCAAACCAAGAAGCAGCTGTGTTACCGCTCCTGCACCTAGTGCAGGGTGGCAAATACCACCCACAGCTCTGTCCCTTCAACTCATAAAAATATGTCCATGCTGCTTTCTCACAGCCCAGCTCAAAAAGCTCCCTGACGGTGCTGAGCTTTTTTCACACCATCTGGAGTGAAGAGCCACAATTGGAGTTCTGGCTGTTGCTTTGCAGAAGAAAGAGACCATCCACCTGGCAGAACTTGTGTCACCCAGCTCCTCAGCAATGGCCATGCCTGACACTCCTCCTGACCAACACATCCTATACCAACAAGGGATGAACCCCCACTGCCTCCAGTGGATTGTAGTGCTGGTCTGGTGGAATGGGCTCCACAGATGCCAGCACTGACTGGGTTTGGTGCTGCTCTTCAGCCCAGCACAAAAGCCCAGACGCATGACCAGCACACTCAAATCCAGGATTTTCAAAGTGGTTTGAGGGCCTTGGAGGCACAAAAATCATAGATCTTGTACACAAAAGCAATTCCCAACTTCCTGTTCCCCTGCTGAAAGTCTCCAGTTAATCTGCCAGCCTCTTTGCTCCATCCTAGTTGTGAACTGAAAGACAACCTCAGCCCAAAGGGTAACTTGGCTCTTGCTTTGACAGAGGAACGGAGATGTTTACAACAACAATCCAGCCCCTTGGCACCTCTGAAAGGTCTGCTTATAACAAGTGAAGTGCATGTGGGCTCAGGGAAAAGAGAAATACCTTTACTCATTTTGAACTGTCTCTCAGGGATGCAGAGAGGGACACCCATCTGGCCAGAATCAAAATGCTACTACAAAACCTCCTGTCCCTGTGAGATGAACACAAGCCCTAGGAGAAAAGATCTGTGCACAGCCCACCAAGCCGCTTGAAAAAAAAATAACATAGAAAGCCATTTGCAGTAACTGGAGCAGTTATTACTCTTGCCCTGGCAGGGATGCTGGGCACCATGCACCTGAGAGGAAGGACAGCTCAGGCCCTGTGCCCAGTGCTCACCATGGGGTCCCTGCTCAGCCCCACACCTGCCACCCCCAGCCCATCACCATCCCACACAGCCCCAGGGTCTGCTCTGCCCACCCCTGCACAAGCTCATGCACAGCTGGAGAGCTCGTGGTGCAAGGTTTGAGGAAAGGAGGCTGAACACAGAGAGGGATTAGTTCTGACATCCTAGAAAGGCTTCCTGAAAAACTGCAGGTTCAAGTTCACAAGTTTCTGTAAGCACCAAAAATGAAGGTTTAAAAGTGACTTGGGTCACTTTTGGGCACTGCGGTCGTTGGGCATTGCGTGGCTGACTGACACGCAGTTTAAAGTGTCTACAAAACTCCAGCTAAACAAAAAGTGCAAAATATAATTCTATGTAAATCTGAGTATTTCCAGTGCTACATACAAATCATCACCTCAAAATACCCCCATAGTCCCACCAGTGAAAGAGCAGCCTGGGCAAAGGCAGCTCTGTGGTGTGACAGAAAATGCAGCAGCATTAAAGGGGCACCAAAAAAGTAAAGGTATTTTCTTTCCTTGATGCAGGCCGTAGCCCCGATGCATGAATCACCTCAGTGTGGGATCATAGCTGCCTTTGGACTGACCTGCAAGACGTTTTTCCCTGGCTGTTCTCCAGAAGCCGTCCCAGGCCCAGCTGGTGGAGCCCCCGGGGTGGTCGCTGAGGCATCTCCTGAGCTGGGGCCTCCCCCGCACTGCCATCCTCATCCTCACCGCACCCCAACCCTGAGCCACAGCTCAGGACCAAAGCAAACCCATCCCCTCAGCTCCTGCTTCTTAAGCTGGACTGGAACAGCTTCAGCCCAGGAGAAGCCTGCAGGTAACTGCTGACCATGGCTCTGGCAGGAGCAGGGAGAGGAGCCCAGGGCAGCAGCCCCCAGCAGGGTCCCAGCACAGAGCACAGCCCAGGCGAGGCCTGGCTCCCACCCCCTGTAAACACAGCTGTTCCTCCGGCAGGGAGGATAAATAAGGAGCTCTGCACCTCTGCATTCCCAAGCCCTGCGTCAACAGTCTGCACACAGCACTGCAGTGTGGGGTGCGTTTGCTCGGCTTTGCAATTTGTATTTTGATTCACTTTGAACAGAGCAGCTCGGTCTAGAAGCAGAATATGATGTTTCTCTTGTGTTAGGGGCTACACCTGAGTGATCATTTTGTGCAGGGACCATTCTGTTTGAAAAGGACTTGGATTAAACATTCTCCAAAGAGAAACTCCACTCCAAAGGCACTTCTTTCCTCTGCTGTCCACTTTCTAAGCAGCAACAGGGATATAAAAAAATCCTCTGTCACTTACCTGTCCAGTTATATGGCTGGAAATAGTGCCCACACAAGTGTCTTCTTCCAAATACATGCAACCATTAAATCTAGGTTTCCTCCCCATTTGGGATGTGAGAATGAAACATCTTTACATTGGAAGTGTGTATGTACAAAAAGCAAATACCTGACTCCTAGCTCAGCACTAGTAAAGCTTCTTGGCAAAATCAGTCCTGGAAAAGGAACGAAATCAATGGGGAGGTGACTGGAATTGAATTGGAGGTGGTTGCAGGTGGCAGCTGGTGTTACATGTCACATATTCACCATGTCTAGTGCTGGCAGCAGGTTTGGGTCAGTATCTCACAGGAATGAGTTCCAGTGGTGTTTACTGAGGTGAGTTCAGCACACCAGACACTTCCCAAGCTGCTGCAGCACACATATCACTGCCACACAGCTGTCACTGTCACACACATGTCCCTGCCACACAGCTGTCACTGACACAATCACCACTACCTCATCTGCATGGATGCTCTTCACTGAGCATCCAGGAGAGGTCTGGGGGCACCCTGGGAGTCCTTCAAGCTGATTCCTTATGTTATGGACTGATGCTGGAAGCCTGCATCCTGATTAAGACAACTTAATTAATGTCTCCCAGAGGAAGGAGACCCAAGGCTGACAGGCACAGTAGCTGCTGTGAGCTGTGAGCTGCAGCACTGAGCATCCTCTCCTCAGACTCCTGGGGGACCAGGACCCCTCCTCAGAGACCAGCAGAGCACACCTGGCTCTCAGCCACACATCGTGCTTTGGATACAACAAACTGACATACAGCACTGGTTTTTTTCTATAACACCTGAAGTTAATATCAGGATGAAGAGAAAGCATTAAGGATATGCTTCCATTATAAAAAGTTCTTGGGGTTTGGACAAATGCAATCTCCAGCTACCACTGCAGGAGTATCCATCCAGGCCATGCAATCAGCCATTCCCTGCTCCTCCTTGCCTTGTCCCTTGGTGAATGCTCAGGGCAGGAAGCTTGTCCTGCCTGGGGTGACACATCTGTGGCCACATCCAGGATGCACCACAGGGAATTACACCTTCACAAGGATGAGACTTGATATGACAAAGGCATTTAGGTTTGGAAAAATTCCATAAGTGGCCACCTGAACAGCAATGGCAGACACACATGTGGACACAGGCTGTTTTCCACCCCAGTGCCCAGTGAGCCACGTGGAGGGACATGGGGACAAGCTGCTGAACCCTGTAAGGGCAAAGCAGAGCTCCTTGGCAGGGCCATGGCAGCTGGGGACACCACAAAGTCTTTGGACATTGCTGCTGCTCAGGGGAAGGGAAAAGCACCATGAGAAGCTGGGACTGAGACAGCAAAGTAACAATATTGTGCTCATTTCTGTTCATTTTGGGACACTAAATGCTTCATCCCTTTAGTGTCACCTCCCACTGTAGTTATGCTAACAAAAACCAGAGCATTTTGATGCTAAAAGCGGTGAAATGCATTTTGTGCCTCCTGCAGAGCTCTGCTGCCAGCCTGATCCCAGGGAAGTGTAGTTACCCTTGTGCTGCTGAGAGAAGGGGATGTGAGCTTGAAGAGTGCAGGAAGGAGCCATCAGGGCCACAGTGGCCACAGCTGACCTGCCTCCTCCCAGGGCAGCTTTTCTCCAGCCTGTGCTGGGGCAGGGCTGGGCACTGGGCACGTGTTACTGCCTGTCCCACACACATCTGCTGTGGACAGCTGGCATCTGTGGGGACAGCAAGCACAGGATGAGCCTCAGCTCTGGTGCCTCTCAGAGCACAAATTCATCCCGCATCATTTCACTTTTGACTTGGTGAGCCCAGTGAGTCCGTGGCCATCAGCTAGAATTTCACGGAGCTATCGCAACTGTAAAGAAGAAAATCTGCTTCATAAAGCCAAAAAATCAAGAATGAACAGTCAGGCTGTCCATGGAAAGGAGTTAAAGTACCTCCTGTTGTTTCCCAGACATGGCCCTTAAACATGAGGCATGCTAAAAATAAAGCTGTGCTAGGAAAAAGCAGCAAAGAGTTCCACATTCCTAGAAGCTTCTCACACTCACATCTCCGCCCTGGGACTCCTGTGAGGCCTGAAGCATTTCCCGAAACATCAGGCCATTTTGAGATGAAGCAAACATCCTCCCTCAGCAGATACATTTCAGTAATGTTGGCATTTTTAATGATACAAAATGGTAAAGCAACATACTTAAAAAAAAAAAAAAAAAAAGGCTAGCAACTAGTCATTAATGTTCCTGCAAAAATAATCTGAATATGTCCATAGCATTAAAGGCCACGATACAACTGGTTTTATGCACAATTTAACTTTTCCTTTGTGGAGAATTCAAGTGTTTGGGCATCTGGATTTCATCTGCACCTGAAGAGACCATGGGTGTGATGTTTTAACTGCTGGATGCAGCTGGTAACCATGTGTTTGGATACTGCCACTCTCTCTCAGGAAGATTTAAAGGAGTGAATGATCATGTGCATACTGTTAAAAAAAGATAAAAAAACAACCTTAACAGCTGAGGTTGAGCTCGAGTCATTCTTTTGCCCAAAAAGACAACTTTATTAACCAGCACAGAGGAGTAAAATAAAAACAGAGTGGTTTGAAGATAAGCAACTCATCAGTGAGCCAGAGGCCTCTGGCTGCACTCATGGCACGCTGTTTGAGCAAGCCCTGGAGTGTCCTGTGTCTCTGCCATGGCAGGGCTAGGCATCAGAATGTGCCGAAAGTCTTGAGAAAAAGGCATTCCTGACTTTTCTTTACACGCAGAATTTGGCCATTTCAGCTCCTAGAAACCAACATGAGAGGTTTCCTTCCCCTCTAGTCTAACAGCTAATGCCATCATTCCCCAGGAGAGGCCATGCCAAGGGAGAGGTTTCCCTGGCAGAGGGAGGCTGTAACTCGGTCAGATAACCCCAGTTAATTCCCACTCTCAGTGCACAGATGAAACCTGCTGTCTGCTGTCCAAAACACCACTTTTTACAGAGGTAAAAGCAGTCCAGGTCTCTCTTAGCCTCAGCCACATTCCTCTGTTACAAATAGCAACACAGAGGTCACTTCTTCCCTGCTCCAAAGGAGTTTTCAACCAAAATTTTAAGATTATTTACAGGACAAACAGCACTGTGTGACTGCAGACAGTTACATTGGCAGTCATTTTCTTGGGCAAGTCCTCTGTCCCTTGTGAGGGACCAGTCTCACACTGTGCCACAGGGACTGGCACCTCCCAGCCTCTGGGCAGGCTCTGGGTGGTGGGACAGGGCTGCATCCACCTGAGTGCTCCATGGGTCCTGGTTTGGATTCCTTGCTTCCCAAAACCACAGGGCAGCGCAGGGCCCCTCCTGTGTGCCAGAGCAGAGGGTGGCAGGCAGCAGCAGAGAGGCTGTGGGAGCTGTGGGACCTTACAGGCAGTCCTGGCAGGGCAGACATGGGCAGTGCTCACACACAGGCCACATTCCCCTTGCCTCCCAAACAAACACAGGCTGCTTGTTGGCAAGGGGGAGAGACTTGCAGGGGCCAGGGAGTGAGAATCGAGGCACCCAGGGTGCAGTCACAACCCTCCCAGTTTGGTACCTGTGCAGGGAGGAGCTCCCAGCAGGGACCTGCTGTAGCTTTGCCCTAAGGAAGAGACAGCCTGGAGCAGCCACTGCTGGAAAAATGGAGCCCTGAACAGGGCTGATAAAATGAGAGGTGGGCTCAGCCTGTCCAGATGAGAAGACCTTGCCAAGGCTCACCTCCCTGCCCCAGGATGAGGTCCCACAGCTGAGCTGCCAGGAGCAAACAGCTGCTCCTGTAACCTTTCTCCCTGCTTCCTCCTTCCTTCACTCGGGAAAGTTTACATTACATGTGACATTCCAGGAACATGCAGAACTTGGAAATAGTGCAGCTATTTGTAGTTTATACAAAAAGAGGGTGTCATTTAATACCTTTGAAAATTGTGGAAATTGATGGGGATCCTATAATGGAACACTCTGAAGCCAAGGTACTCATTTATGGACACCTGGTTGCTCATCAATTGTGATTTTAAAGTCTGCTTGTTGTTCTGACACCCTTAAGCTATGGATTTCCTTTTAAATGATCACTGCCACATAGCCTTGGTTGTTTAAAATTTTGCTCTTCCATAATTGTTCTCTGGAACATATGAAACTTCCACACCAGGAGAACAGCAGACAGCCTTCCAATAAGGCTGAGAGCCTGTGCCAGCACAGGGATTTTCACGCTATTTTAAGCATTTACAAGTTGTCTCAAGCCTTAAACGATAAAAACATCAAGTAGTGAGAGTGCACTGAACTCAATATTTTGCTGTTGAGGCAGCCTAGTGGGAACATGCTAGTGCAAACATTTGAATGTAAGCACCACCTGGAGGCACTTCCTGCAGCTCTGCCACGAGCAGTCAGTGGTGAGAACAGAAGCCCAGGCAGTGAGCAGGAGCTGCTGCCCTAGAAGGAAAGGTATTAGCTCTGGGAGGTGCTGAGGGAACACAGAGCCACATCAATGACAGCAATGAGGCTGAAGGTGGCAATAGACGACTTTAAAGGACCTGAGTTTGTGGGAATAAATTTAGAGGCTTAAGGAAGATTCTGTTAAGCCTCAGTCATGAATGAAAACTTGTTTGAGCAGGTTGACTTCATCACCTAGCCAAGGGTAGGGTTCGTGGGTGCAGGAGGTGCCCCGGCTTCCCAAAGCCCAGCACATCTCCCTGTGCTCTGTTTACACACATCCTGGCAGGCTCACAAGTGCTTTAGCGGCACCAAAGCACAAATAATTCCTTGTGTGTGACAGAAGCACAGCCAGACCAGGCACAGGAGGCACCTAGGGGTGTTGAGTCCCAGCAGGACCAGCTGGCCACCTACACCCCACCCTGAGTGCCAGCACTCCCTGGGCTCTGGCACAGCCTGGCTCTGAAGGCACCTGGAGGGTGCTGAGAGTGGCTCTGGGCTCCAATGAGGCCAGATCCAAGTTCAGCAGCCCTGGTGAGCACTGTGTCCTGCCAAGCCCCAAAATGCAATGCTGCAGGCAGGCTTTGCTGGCTTTCAGGAGAAGCTGCAGCCAGAGATGATAAATTGGGACAGATGTAGTGCTCACCAACCCCAGTTCTGCCCTTCAGGAATGGCTGGTGACACACTGGGGAGAGGCTGTGCCCTGCAGAGCTGCTCCACCAAGGCATGAAGGAGTCACCCAACAAAAAAACCCCAGCACCTTTTTAATAAAAAGGAATTGCAAAATAATATTTTAAGAATGAAGGCATGTTTTCCAGTAATCTACACAAATATCATCAATAGCCAATAGTAGGAAAGAGTCCAGAGCTGAAGGAGTGATTTTATTTGTAAAATAAGATGCACGCAGTTTCCCATGAAATCCTCTGAAAGGAAAATATTGTGCAAAAAACCCCAACACACTTCAGTGTTCAGAGTCTCAGACTGATACATTTATACGCATATACCAGGCTAAAAATTGGCAGCTCAAGAGGATCACGTCTCTGAAGACAGAGGATGAAGAACCAAGCAGCACATTGTTAGAGTCTGAAAGAGATACTCCCTCTGAATAAAATACTGTTTGTAGGCGTGGGAGCTGGAGAGGATAGGACAGCAGTCTCGTATTTCTTCAGGGAACACAGGCATCTGAATGAAATAATGAATGATACTCTAAATGAGAATCATATTTCAAACAAATATGTAAGTGACAAGTGTTATTTCAACATGTCTAGTTTCGTATCTGTTGAAAGGGCTCTTAGGAAATCTCTCTAAAAATGCTGGAATTTTTTTTTCTGCTCCAGCAACACTTGCCATCAGTGTGAGCTGCAGCAACTGAGAAGGAGGCTCCAAGTGTGATGTTTATATTACTATTTTGTTGACAAACTCTGATTCGGAAAAATATGTTCCAATAATTACAGTGACTAGACCAGTGATGTGTTAAATATTGTGAGGAGTGACCAAAAGCCTTACTGTGCCATCAAATTGCACTGTAATGTGTTTTTTAGGTTAAACAGCATGTCCTAGGCACAAGAGCCCATCAAATGTAAAACCCAGCTTTGCCTCACAGGAGCAGATGTGGTGTTGAGGGAATCTCTGAGCCAGATCCACCGTCCAGAAGCAAAGGCTCAGCCTTTGGAGCTGTTTCCACGGAGGTTGTACAGGGCTTGCTGCCAGCAGGAACACAAGCAGCAGCACAGATCACCCCTCCTCACACAGCCTGCTGGACTGCCCCAGCCTGCCCCAGAAAGAAATCCAGTGTGCTGTTGGATCATTAATGTGCAAAGTTGTCTGCACCATCCCTGAGGAGGTGGAAAAGGTTCCCCAGGGCCAGGGCAAGGTGCAGCCCCCCTGTGCCCTGAGCTGCACTGGGCTGTAGGCTGGGGGCACACCCCAGGGATGCCCCAGTCCCCAGGGTCCTTGGAAATGCTCCCAGATTAAGCAGCTGGCCCAGAGTACTGTCTAGACAGGATAAAACGAAGCAAATATCTTTGAACATAACCTTAGGATGGTTCTGAGATAGGTTCAGTTCTTCAGCAGTTTCTGCCTTTCAGCAAAGCCCACTGGAAGAAACCAGAGGTGCAGAATTCAGCATTAACTAATGGGTGATCTCTTAGGTGATCAAGGCAAGCTGGAGTTTCCTTGCTCCAGAAGAGCCACAACAACCACTGCAAGTACAGACAAGGCACAGGCCAGTTTTCAGGCAGAACTCTAGAACTGGAGCTAGAACTGGGGCTAGAGCTGTGACTCCTTTTGCAAACACATTGCTTGGATTAACACAATCAAACTCCTGCTTATCAAGAAACTTTGAGTATTTTTTCTGCATAAGATATTTAATAATTCTCCCTGAAAGTTACAGGGACATTTGTGGAGGAACTGGTGACTCAAAGGGACTTGGTGTGCTGCAGGGACCCCCCCAAGCAGGACCTGCAGCTGGACCAGCTTGGATTCAGTTTCACTCAGAATCACACATTTGCAGGCCCATGTACCCAGTATTGGTCACTACCTGCAAAAGGTGATGAAAACTCCAGAAGCAAAAGTCAGAAAACTATAGGAGAGGTGGGGGGATTATTAGGAGTCATGTATATTTACTGGACTGGTTAAACAACCCCCCAGTCTTGATGTGAGACTTTGCTTTCAAAAATGTGTTTTTGTCGAAGTTTAAATGCCTGTGATGGTTGGCACATAAAATTAATAATGGAGATGATGGTAAGGAGATGCAGACTTGAAAAAGGGTCCCAAAGTGTAACAGTAAAGTTAATTTCACACAGATCTCACACAAAGGATCCTGGGTTGTAGTGGATCACTGTATATATTTAACACCTATGGTTAGATTTCTCCTAGCAGATGTGCTAGATAGAGGCAGCTAAATGAGAAATACATGTGCCTCTGGATTATTGAGTCCCACCACTGACCCAGCACTGCCAAGACCATCACTAAACCATGTCCCCAAGTGCCACATCTGTGTGATACAAAACAATACAGGGGAGCATACAGTGTCGCTGTCCTGGGCTACAGGCAAGAGGAGACTCCCACCAACCCAAATAGATCCTGTGAGGGAAATCATGGCTATGAGGCAGAGCCTATAGAGCCTGGGGGGGAAATGAGCAGTTGTTTTCGTGTCAAAATTAATCTTGGGTTTGTTAGTTCTTACAGAGGAAATGGACGTGAAACTGAAGTGCAACCGCAGCCAGTGAACTGTTGCCAATCAGCCTAAAATAAATACCACATTAATGTCTGAGGCTGGAACATGCTGTGGAGTGTTTTGTAACCGTATCTGTGAGCTCAGGGAGCCTCCTGCATACTGCAATGTTTGCCTAAAGCTCCTCTCTTGGTCTGGCAGCAGAGCTGTTTGCATTGGCATCTCTGCCCCTCTTCAAGGTCCCAGTGTGAGGGAGAAAAGCAGCTGAAAATTGAGAACTTGAAATCACACCCCTCTTATGAGATCCCCAGAGGTCCCATTCTCACCCTTCAGAGTAAAGAGCAGCAGTATTTAGTGTGAAAGATGCTTATAACATCTCTAACACATTCCTAGTGGGAGCTGGAACACATTTTTTACAATTGCCCTGTAGCAGGACTCAGTATTTATTTGTCTGAAGGTTTTTCTCAGTCTGTCCTTCTCTATGTTATCTGTTTTCCTGTGGTAGCAGAATCAAACCCTAATCCTTGAAGGATATGAGAACTTCAGGACCAAAATATTTTCCTGTCTCATGCAGGTCTCAGATTGAGCTGACAGACACCCCAAAAATACCAGAAAGAGCCGAGATGTTTACCCAGAGGTAGAGGTATTAATTGGGAAAAGCCGAGAGCAGCCCTCAGCTGTCAGCAACACACCTCATGCAAACCATGGCTACAGAGCCTGGAAAGGATCAGTTGATCCCTTTTATAAGCAAAACATCTCAGGCTCTTGGAATTCCTCACCTTTCCTGATGTTCCCTCAGCCTAACACTGCACCTCTGGGCTGCCTGTGGGTCACCCCCATCAACAGCTCTGGGACAATGGACTTGGGAAAGGCAGTAGTGGAAAGAGGTTTTCAGAGGATGAATGTGCTTAAAACTGGCTGCCATTAAATACTCCAGAAATGGCCAGAAGAGAGATCAGTTTCTCAGGTGCTGCACACCTGCAATTACCCTGGTACCAACTTACAAAGCGTGTCGGGGCTTCAGTGTTGGTCTGGGTTGTGCTTTTCCCCCCTTATCCTTCTGTGCTCTGCTCCCAGGTGTTTGTGCACCCCAGCAGCTCAGCAATGCACCTCTCATGAAGGGTAAATCCTTCACTGAAGCCTCTGCTGAACCACGGTATAAAAGAGAAACAGCAGCTGGGTGGAAACCAGGGAGGGAGGCATCCAGGGGAGGGTCCAAGGCAGCAGCTCAGCACTGCCCACACCCTGTGAGCAGCTCCCCAACACAGACCTGAGCAGCAATGCTTTTTCCTCAGGTTACTGCTGTGAACCCTTGTGCACCCTACAAGAGAATCTTCCCTGAGAAGTTTTATTGTCTGCTATCAAATGCTATCAGTAACTCTCCACAAACCAGACCAAAGCCTGGGATATAAAAAGTGCATGAACAGATTTCATGAGAGGCAGCTCAGTAATTTATGTATCTGGACACATCTGGGTTATGAAATACCCAACCTTTGATGCATTTAACATAGCCCCTCCAAGAAAGTGAGAACCTGCATCAGATGAGGCTCTCCAAGCTGACAAGCACTCACAAATCTGTAGATTTTGGTTGACATCTGCCTGCTCCCTCCAGCCTGGGAACAGCAACAGAGCCAACCCTGGTAGTTCCTGACACTTCTGCACTGTACCCCAAAATGGCAGAAAGTGGATATACTTATTGAACACCCTTAGATAGACAGACAGGCCTGTAGAGCAGGGGGTTCCACTTCAGGATTTAAGGGAAAACTTAATTTTTAATTTGTATTTCTAAAAATAGGGAAGTTAAAAGTATTATTAAATCAGAGGTTTGCATTTCTTGAGTCCAAAAATTCAAATACAGTAAGAGGAAGTCACTTGTTTCATACCAACTTCTTAAAAAAAAAATCAGATACCAGCTAAAATAGAAGTAAATGAAGTTTAAAGTTTATCCTGTCCCCTCAGCTTGCACCTGGGCTGCACCAGAAGCAGTTAAGGAATGCAAACCAGCTTCCACAAAAGGCTAGTGCAATTCTCTCCACGAGGTTTTTCTGCATTTAAAAACGCATACTGAACAAATCAGAGCTCCCTAAACTTGTGAAGAATTTGTGTTCCTTGGCAGCCCACTTCCCCTAAAAAACATCACTGTGATGCAGAGCTCATTGGAGATAAAACACAGAAAGGAATTCTCATTTCTGGCAGTTTAAAGCAAAGCTTTGTGGTTTGGAAGGCTAAAATATTTCCAGAGAACTCTGAAGGACCATCTCTGACACAGCAAGCTTGTCACAAACTGCATTGCCAGGATGCTGCTGTGCCACATGTTCCCTTCCTCTCAACTTCCTGCCCAGTAGGATCCAGTTAGGACAACTTCAGGATGACAAAATCTGGCATTTCAAAACATAAGCAAAGGGCAATCCCAAGAGAGGAGTAGTTAGTTTATATATGTGGTCTGCACTTTGCTCATGAAGTATTTTACTCAGTAAAACATGACATGGAGTCCCCTATCCATGTGCAGGGAGCAGCAGGTGAATTTAGAAGGGGAAAGCTTACAATGCTTCCAGAGCACACTTCATTCTTCAATACTGCAAACCAGTGCTGGTTAGTACATCCAGTATTTCTGAAAACAGGACCCTGTGAATCATCAGCTTATTAGAGGAAGAAAAGAGCATGAAACCACAGCAGTCATGTTGCCTTAGTTAAAGATATTCTGCAACAACCCCCAGTATCAAATGTTGCACAAATTTACAATGTCAAAGGAAAGGAACATACCCAGAAATCCCACACACAAACCCCACAAATGCAGGCCAACAATGAACAATCTCAAATTATTTATTAGGAAAAGACAAAGTACTGTTTCAACATTTGTACAGAACAAATGGTAATAAAACCAGGAAAATAAACTGTAAAAAGTAGGCCCATGACAGAGGAGTTGGTTTATGACAAAGCAAATTAAATCCAAACTTCACTCATGCAAACAAGCAGTAAGGAATTATTTACAGTTTTAATGGGATGAATTACAGCATTGTCCGTATTTGGGCCCAAATCAAATTACTCTGTGACATATTAAAGGGACCTAATCTGTACATTCAATAATGAGAATCTATAAAAAGAAAAATAATTTAAACAATTTACAAGAGCTGTATAACAGATGGCATAAAGGCATCATTTACAAGAGCTGTTTAACAGGTGACATAAAGGTATTCATGAGTAAGTGATGATGAAAAATTTGTAGCACATATTTTTTACATCACATCTTCAGTGTCTGAACAGTAAACAAGAAAGCAGAGACATACCATGAGTGCAATGTCATAGAATAAGGCAATTTAACCAAATGTCTCCTCAGAGAACTTCCATCCTACCAGGGTTTACAAGTTACAGATTTGCCTCTCTGCTTTGCTAACTAAAACAAATACTTGAAGACAGCATCTGGTGATTACAAGGCCTGCATATGATGAGACAGTAAATGAAGATTAAATATTTGTTTGTTAAAATGCCAAAACTCAAGAATGTAAAAGTGCAGGTTATCTAAAGCCCTCTATACCCTAACACAAACACATTAATTTTCATGTTCTAGATGTTGTAATTTAATATGTCTCAAAATACTAATTCGCTAGTCTTTCAAAATGCACAATCTGAACCTAATATATCTTCTCCCAAAGCTTGTATTTACAATTTCTTAAATTGATGCCAGAAATGTGAATTGTGAAATACCAACAATTTATAGCAAAGATTAGCAACCAGCACACTATATTCCAGTTCATTTTATAGGTGACACAAACTAGCATATTTAGATTTAAAATTACTTTAAATGGGTATTTCTGACTTTTCAATAGCTTTCCTAAACACTTTCAGTAGTGGCTGAGTTTCTTGGAAGTTTTAGCATAGAATAAATGCCAATTGTGTTCTACTTGACACAATTTGTGCAAACAGCTACAGTATCAAACCAAGATGAAGGGTAACATGGAAATCCAGCTATGAAAACTCATCTGTCTCCTAATGTGCCACGGGCCTTACATAAAGCTGCACTGGAAGCCACACCTGCCAATGACTTGCCACATTAACAAACACAGTCCACACAGTCAAAAAAAAAACAAACCCAAAACGGAAACTCAAAATAAGGCCAAAAAGTATTGGCAAATAATAAAAATTTAAGTTTGTCAAAAGGACCAGGCCATAAATATTTTATTTACAATTTCTATTTAGAATCTTTATTTTCAACAAATGATTTAGCACCAGCAGGAATATGCAAAGTAGCATTACTGTGTTCTCCAGGCAGAAGACCTTGAGGCCAAATCTTGCTCATTAGTTTAAAGGAATGATCTACTCAAGTAACTACAGAGTGAGCAGGATTTGACATTCAGTTATGCAAACTGAGATTGCTCAAACATATTCCATTTGCACATTAATAATTACAGACATATTACAGCATCATCTGAGATGTTTTCAAAAGTGTGTTTTTAAGAATACTTTATATGCTTTCTGTGTGTGAAGTAAATGAAACCAAATAAACAGGCTTATTTGCAGACTTTTGTTAACTTTAAAAATAACTATTTTTACCACAGTTGACAAAATACTGGTGATGTACTTTGGAATACATCAGTAAAACTGTAAAGAACTTTAAGCACGAATTATCCTTCTACACTGTGAAAAAGCATTGTTTTAATCTCCCATGGTCATGTCTGAGGACTAAATTCTCCCATTTTATTCACAATGATTGTGAAGCCCACCCCCTCTGACTGTGCATTAATGGGAAATGAAAAAAATTACCACACCAAACAGAAACTGTGCCAAGTGTGTCCCCAGCTCTGCACTGGGACCTACAGGCCTTTCAAACACATCCAACCTGACCCACTGATGTTTGTTCACTTTTTAACTCAACAAAGCTCTGTTACATATTACATGGGTTTTAAGCCTACATAAAAAGATGCAGATAAGAAAAGCAGGACAAGTGAGAAGGGAAAGAATTAGTCTTCTTGTAACTAGAACTGACCTGAACTAGCTCAACAGAACTACACTGACCTTCACCTCTGCTCTGAACTCTCTGCTTCCTCAGGATATCCAGAATGGCAACAGTGAGAGTGACATTTTAAAATAGGCTGGCTGCAAATTTATTCATTAATGAAAATTTTTGACTGGATGTGAAAGACACCATCTAGTCTTTATCTAGCAGAGATCTAGTCTAGATAAAAGACCCTTTAATTAGTTCCAAATGTTAAAACCCCACTGTTGTTTTGAAATACTTAGAAATGAGAAGTTATTTCAACTGATCTGGAAGCAGGTGTTTCCTGAAAACCTCTACTGGGTAGAGACAAAGAGTATTTCAGCACTTAAGGGCCCCTTGCATCTACACTACCAACTGAAGCACAAGTAGGAATGTCACAGTACCACCAAAGGAGCAGATGATCCATCAGGAGAAGCCAGAGCTTTTGAATACAAAGCTGAAGGTAAGTGGGACAGTATGGTTGGTCTCTCTTCTTTCCACCCTGTAACTCCTGATTATGAGCACCTGTGGGAAGAATCACACAGGTTCCTGAGAGAGGGAAACATCTCAAAAGGCAGGGCAGACACCTGAACACGCTTTGGAAATCTTTAGCAAGCTAAGACACAGGGTGTACCACTGCAGCTTCTCTCTGAACTCCTAAATGTATCAAGATTTTACTAAAAAGAATGAAAAATTGGTTGTATTGAAACCTCTGCTCAGTTCAGTAAAGAACACTGACTATGTTTTAGTTCCAGCCTGTTAAATATTCAAGATGTATTGCAGGAGTTCCCCTTTCATTCAAACTGCAATTACCCAAGTAGACTTAGAAAGGTCAAAGTGGTTATGTGTAACAGCTTGTAATAACTTCACCTAAGATTGAACTTCTCTACCCAGAAATAAACAGTACTTATCTCACCATAAACTTGCATGATTTTTAGGGAGATGCTGCTACAATAAAACTGTGCATAATACTTGAAAGAACCAAGCTGGAGGGATAAGACCAAGAAATGCAAATTCATTATCCCAAGATTAAGGGCTACAGAGATGGGAAGTCGGAAACCTGATGCTGTTTTCCTGGTATTTCTTGCTACACTGGATTAAAGGGATCATCTCCATGGCCAATAAAATACCTGCTATTTCTCTGGTAAGAAGTATTGGTTAGGAAACCTCATGGATAAAGTCCCAGTACCATAAAATTGGCATTATAGGAAAAAAATTAAAAGGCACTCGCATGGCTGACTGAGCTGCAAATGATTACACATTCAAAATGGGTCTTCCATTTTACTTTCAAGAACTATCATAGAACTTTCCTCTAGAAAGTGGTTCCACTTGAGAAGACAACAGTATGCCTGAGAAAACCCCAAATTTTCTCTACTGTAGTACACCACACTGAATCAATTCTCCCTGAAGCTGCTTCAACCAATTAGCTCAGAGGAAAAGAAATGGCAAGGGTGAAAGTAAAAACAGACTATATCAGGAAAAAGCAACTTACTTCAGTGATTCACATAAAAGAAACAACCCTTTTCAATCTGTTTACAAGAGAATTTAGAAGAAAAGACATTAAGGCTTATCTTGCAACTATTTGTGATGCCTATAATTTCTCCTGGTGGTTGAGTCAATCTTTGGAGACTAATAACAAGTTCTAAGCTGACAGAAAATGAGATGAAACCCAAAGATGTGGCTTAAATACAGGACCCCTGGGCTTTATAGTAGGGCTTGACAACTGCTGTGGTTGCTCTTGTAATGAAATAACAATTGTGCTGATAAAATTAGCAACAGGAAGCTAGTTTTTTTAGAAGCTCAAGGGAAATAAACAGAGGTAGGGCATACTTGTTGATTCTCACAGTAGTTTCTATACAGTACAGCTATTCAAGAATTACTCCATTTGCTTATTTTGTAACTCTGTACAGTTTACTTAAAAAAACGTATGTTAGGTCACATCAACTTCAATTGCTTTAATTAACTATGGGTATTAGGTAATCATCTTCTATATGTGCTTCTTGTTAAATATACAAGTAGCTTCTAACTACTGCTTCAAGAGGATCCTCAGTATCACAAATGAAGTAGCAATAAACATGGTTTAAAGGAACTGTTTCTAATGGAGCTGTAGTATGTCTCCTAAAGCACCTTTTGCAAGTAAAATATGCAGTTAGTTTGCAAAATTTTCAGCAGGCTGCCAGAGCATTCAGAAAACTAAGTTTTTACACAGTTTTATAACCAAATGAAGGTTATTTTTGATAGTCAATCCTAACTCAAAAGGAACAGTTTACAGCATTTATAAAGACATTCTATAAAAACTGTACTCACTTATTTTCTGAAGTGCTCTGATTTAGCATTAGATCAGCTGAACTGTGACTGTAATTTATAGTTGTTTATGTCTATAGTGAAACATCAAAGCAAGCACAATGGAAATGTAGTACAAGTACCAGGAAAAGCAACAATAAATGGAACTGCATTTGTGATTAGCATTGCACTTAATGAGTTGCCTAATGTAAGGTACTGTACTCTTAAAGGACCACAGAAAATTTTAAAAGCAAAAACCTATGACGTTAGTTTGGGGCTTTGAATTTTGAGAAAGAGAAGACTGAAAATAGCACAAGGATTTCTAACACGAGGGGGTTGTATCTGTAAATACAACACAGCCATGCTGTGGAATACTCGAGCAATCAGTTTTAAAAACCTTAAACCCCAAGATATGAATGGGTTTGAGTCTGGTTGCTCCTCATGCACTTACAGGAAATAAATTTAACATGAAAGTATCACAAAATTGGGTAGCTCTTTAGTCCACAAAAAGTCATATAGCTACAGACTGTGTAATAGTCCTGTAAGTTTAAGATCTCATGCCCTGGCTTCAGGACTGAAGTTATTGTAATAATTGCAACTGTAAATTTTAGAAGTCTACATAAAACCCCAAAAATCAGTTCCAGAGTACGGATTTTATCCCAAGGCCACAATTTGATGAATGGTTATATATTGCAAGTGCATTACATATTGGTCCATTTGCTGCTGCAATACAAACTCTGATGCTGTCCTCAACTTCCAGAAACAAACTTCCAAATCCAAAAGTAACCTTTCAACTTCAACATCTGCTTGAATTCTGATCAACTCTTAGAAAATTACAGGGAAATCACAATTTCAAATGAGTGGGATGGGGCAAAAATTTTTCCAAACCTCCACAGAAATAAGCCAAAGCATCAGAATTATGAGGTCTCATAATTAGCCTATTTTATAAGGACTTCTTCAATTCTCTAAGGCTTTATGATTTATGATGGCAGAACTTATGGGGGGGGAAAAAACAAAGAAATCCAGAAGGCATTTTGGAAGTCATGTCCTCAAAAAAAAAAAAATCTTCCCCCCAAAACCTGCCTTCAATAATCACTGAACTCTTTTCCAAATCCAATCAAAGACAGAGGAATCTTCCCAAAATACCAGCTGAACCTTCCAAAAAATTAAGGTATCTTCATGAAACCTTCAAAATATCAAGTGCTTAATCTGCTGCTTTGGCTGATTCTTTGAGTTTCTATTCTTCCCACCGGATATTAAAGCATTAATACTATTTCCATTACCCATTAAAAAAAAATATTATGTTTACTGTGGGAAGCAATTGTCTATAGTTTCCTCATCTTGTCAACAGTACCTTGCTGCCTTTTGTTTTCTGTAAATACACATAAAACTTGTGCTCATAAGAACAGTATAACTAATGAAAATAATTTTTCAGTCATCAGTTATATATAAAACTGATGGGCCTAAAGCCTTGGGAATAAACCTGCAATATTTGCATCCTGAGCACTTAAGGGTTTGGCATTCTTTTTTCTGGAATTTCTGGAAAGTTGTTTTTAGAGGATGTATTGCATATTAGAAGTTCACTACTGGCTACACGTACCAAAGAACATAAATAATAGCCACAAACAGTTTACTTGCCAATGCCCAGCAGAATGAAACCCCGTTTGTTACAACAGCAATACTCAGTAGCTTCATCACTTCTTAAAAAGAGACACAGAAAATCAGCTGTTTTCTTCTCCCCTCCCCAGATTTAATTCCCATTGACATAAACAAGTGTAGTTCAGGTGGAAAATAGTTCAGTGTAGTGACATCTGGTATCTCAACTGAAATTTGGCAGCCCAAGCAGAGCACCAACAGCTCCAAAGTATCCCTGTTAAAAAAAAAAAAAAATCAAGTTTAAGTAGGGTATTAAATTCTGCAGCAATCACATTTTAGTGACAACAATCATCTGACGGACAAACACTACAGAAAGAACACTATACACTTCTAATATATAATATTTCATAGTAATTATTTAAGGCTTTTTGAAACATTTTATCCATCTTATCTACCTTGATTTTAGGAGGTCTCCTGCCCAGCCTCACCATACACTGGAGGACCTCTAAGACAGGCATCAATGACTC
Organism: Pycnonotus jocosus; assembly: GCA_013400435.1. NCBI lineage: Eukaryota > Metazoa > Chordata > Aves > Passeriformes > Pycnonotidae > Pycnonotus > Pycnonotus jocosus. The sequence continues at coordinate 83,702 of VWYP01032191.1, forward strand.
TTAAAGCATGGAAATCAGGTTTGGTTTCTTCTTCCTAAAGAGGCTACATCTTTTGCTTCCTAAAAAGTCTTCAATACCCACAGCAACATTGTTCCTAAAGTACAGGTGAAAAATTCCTTGCACTATCCACACATCACACTTTTGGACTGTTTACCTACCTGCATACAAAGAACCACATTCTCATGTTGAACTATTTTTCCCCTGTGGAGTGAAATCTTCCCCCTCCCTGTAACTAAGAAGTATTCAAGTGTTTGGAATATACACTTGAGCAAATGTATGAGTTTAAAATTTACTCAAGAAAAATCTGAAGAGGGTAGAACTAACAGGGAACCATTCCACTGTTACTGTGGACATCAGGACAGACTGTCAGTCTTGGGATAAGCAATAAAGGAAAAGAGTTGTGAGAATCAACTGAAGGGAACAGATGGAATGCTGTCAGATTTCCAAACCAAAAAACTGAGGACAAAAATTCCCAACCCATTGCCCAGAAGCCCCTAGTCAGCAACAGTTGCATCTGTAATTAATACTGATTGCCTGTATTTTAACTAAAACAGGTCAAAGCTCTCAGCACCGCATACTGATCTAGATGGCAGAAGCTGCACAAAAGCAGGTTATTCTCAAAGCATAAAATTCCTGCAACAGCTCTGAGGGGTCTGTGGTGGAATGAAAACAGGCCTTGTCAAAGCAGCCTTGACTTTCAAGACATTGCTCAAGCTCAGCTGAGAACAATGGAAGTGTTTTAAAGAGCCAAGCTTTACGTTTCTGCACTCTTTGAAACACAATACTTACTGTTGTTTGCACCCAATGCCAAGGAAGACTGGTGACCCTTAGCACAGAGTTTAACATTTTCTTGTCCCTCTCCTGAGATCCACAGCATGAACTGAGATACCCCAAAGTGACTGCAGTACTTCCCTGGCAGAAAACTGTTCCCAGAGAACCAATTCAGCAAGACAAGCCTCCTCTTATTTCTAATATTTACTGAGCACTTGGTGCCTCAGGATATCACACATGAGAGCTACTCAATGAAGGCATTTCTGATTTATGGTGAAACAATACACACAGATAAATGAGCCCCAGCATACCTCATGTTCTAGGAACAAGGCCTTCAGCTGGCCTTTTGACCAGTAATCCAGTGCATATGCAAGAAGCTTCATTGACAAAGTATTCACACGCAAAAAGTTGCCAACAAACACAACTCTGTTTATTTTCTAAAAAAAAAAGAAAAAAAAAAAGAAAAAAAGAAAAACAGCAAAGGATTAAGTCATTAAGTCATTGATTAACACAGCTTTGAAAAATTAAGCTATGAAAGGGAAGACTGTCTCAAGCAAGGAGAAAAAACCACAAAAAACAAACAACTCCCAATTAAAACATGGTTCCAAAATTTAAAACAGTATACTTGGAGAAAAGGAAAAAGGTGCAGCCCTCAAGAATTAAAGGACTTAATTTACAGATAAGTATCATTTGTGTTTCAAATTAAGTGAGCATTTTCAGCAACTACATAAAAAAACGAGCCCAGCTAAAAGTGAAATTAAATAAAGATACTTTTGTTTGGTAGAGAAGACTCAATGCCTTCATAGCCCTGTACAATGCTGCTTGACATGAATGCAACAAGGCAGCACTGTAAAGAAGCCGAAGGCAGTAAGACATGACAGATGTTTCTTTCATCTTCAGATCTCAGTATACCTCAGCCTGACATCAGACTAAGAGCTGAACACTACCAGTGAGCTGTATTTTAATCAAGTCAAATGTAAAAAAGTGAAAATCATTTAATATTTCCCATTAACTGAAGTCCACCTTTAAGTGAAAATATTAAACACTGGTTTAAGGACACGAGGGGGAAGAACCAAAGAAAATGTAATTGTGTTAGTCCTTAGCACAGTGCTTAAAAAAGCACTTAATTGCATTAAATTATCATACCCAAGTTATTACAATAACTAATATGACAATTCAACCTGTAGTCAAATGTCTAATGTGCAATTGCTTTTTAACCATCTTGATTAATTCCCAGTGAAGACAAAGTAGACACCTAGTTAAGGCACAAAAACATAATTCTGCTCTACTGAACGAAGTCAAAATAATTACATTTACTTCATCTTTATACATCAGTTCAAGGTACTAGTTTGTGTATCTCTATTAGCTGTTTCTTATAGTTTCTAGTTCTGTGACAGCTGGAATTAGAACAAAACCCCCTGGAATAAAGCTAGTTTGTGCAGTTTACAAGTTCTGATTTATCCTCATTTACTGCCACCCTTAATTATAAATTGCATACATTTGCTTAAGATAAGCAGAATGTACTTTCAACTTCACCATCATTTTAACTCTTCTGTTATTAAACTTTGCCATAAAGCAAAAAGCCAAAATTAACTTAACACACACAAAATTACCTTTCTTCTCCAAGACAGACATGAGAGAAAGATAATAAAATGGAGAGAGAAGTTGCAATATTAAAACCTGAAAAAATTAATCTGGCTCCTAAGCAAAAGGAGGGTTACTGCAGCTAACAGGGCTGTTGGTACTTCTGAGACAATCACATCTAAAGATTTTAAGCAGAGCTCTAAATTGAATTACCCATAAGAAAGCTGTTACTAAACCTCATTTTATCCCAAGTTCGTTGGCAATGAAGGAAGAAATTCGTGCTGCTCAGGCACTCCTGTCTTCTATGCCTAAATTCAGTATTCTTCCACAGCCTCTTGGCTATCCACACTAATACTGAACGCATAGTGGTTCTTTTTTAAACTCTGAGAAACAGAAGATAGCAGGAAACCTTCTTTGTACCAACCAGCAAGATGAGAGGGGTCAAAGTAACTTTTAAGCCTCAAGAGCTAGAAAAAATTAAAAATAATGTTTAACTAGAAACAAGGCTTTGATCAGAGAATAATTTCAGCTTGGAAAAACTGTTGGAGGCAATCATTATGCACTGCTCAAAGCAGGACTCCCAACAACTTAAATGCTGCAGTTGCTTAAGTCATGTATTTTGAAACCTCCAAGCACAGAGTCCACAGAGTTTGTCTGTGAGTCCATGTTTCAGGGCTGGGTGCATTCCCTAGGTGACCCTGCCTTGGCAGGGGAGTTGGACTACACGATCTCCAGGGGTCCTTTGCAACCCCAACTGTTCTGTGGTTAAAGTACTAGGAATTGCTTCAGAATATTTTGACTGTCTCTGGAGAAGTGGGACAAGGGTATCTTTGCCAATGGGGAGGGTATCTGCTGAGGAGCTTTGTTAAAGAAATGGGGCCCAAAGCCTGCAGGTAAGCACAGGGTGTTAAGATGAAGAACTTGAAGTCCCCTTGCTAAAACAGCGTGCTTGTAGGCCAAACTCAAAGCTACTACATTAATTTCCTCATTTCATTTGAGAATGTATTAGAAGTTGTAACATTATACACCGTTTTAGCAGTCATTTCATGGGAAGACAAATAACAGAGCTGTAGATAGATCACTTCCTTGTCAGAAGTTTTTACCTCATTTACTGCACACATCCGGGCAATAGAGCCAATGTTATTGGTGATGGTAACCAATATGGCTCTTGCAAGATCTTCCTTACTGACAGACTCCCTCTTCTCTTTGTAGATCATGTTCCCAAAACTAGAATAGGAGAAATGGCCATGAGTTACAAAGTGATTCATGTGCATTTGAAATAATTTCAGGATGGATTTTTTATGCTGTAACAGAACATATGTCTCATGTTTTTGCCTTTTAAGCCTGTACTAAATACAGCAATTTGACACTACATCTGTATTTATTCCTTCACAGGGAACAGTCAATTGTGCTACAATAACAGCCCCCCAAACAAAATATTTTGTTCACATTGTTGACTTCCATGAAGAACCACCTACAGTAAAACAGTCTTCACATAAGACTACTCTGCAAATCTAGTCACTGTAAATTAAGTCACTGCTTGACTGGTGTGACCACTTCTCATGCTTGCTTCCTCACAAATACCTATCCATTCTTCTATTCTTGAAGTAGAAGAAAACCAGAGATTAACTGAATGGTTTTATGATGGAACATAACCCTCTGAAACAAAATAAAACAGCTGTCAGAATGCAATTTAGGTTGCACAAATGCAGAGTTCTGAATCAGAAGGGCACCTCCCTTATCATGCACAGCACAAAAGGAAATAATCCATAGTTATGTATGATATTTTACCACCAAGGATTCTGTGCCAGATGAAAATCAGTTTGGAGAGAGGAATCCTGATTATTCTAAAACTCAAAAAGCCATTAAAGCTCTTAAGGATCTTAAAAAGCAAATGAGAACAGAAAGCACCAACATCAAGCAAGTTAAAAAGTATTGACTAAAGTGTGAAGTTTGCACATATTAAAACCTCTCAGCATGTGGGCTCTCAAGAGGCTTGGACTCAGGTGGCAGGAGGAGAACAATTAAGTTGCCATAAATTATGACTCACTATGGAGTAACAGCAAAGATTTAATGAACACTCTTATGTACATATTAGTTTCGCTTGCAGAGTTTATTTTTCTTATCTTTTGTAAGGGTAGTGAAGCTGTAATATCATCAATAATATTCCCCAATGGAAATAGTATGTGCAGCTATGACAAAAGTCCTCTGTCATTGACAATGACATTCATTCTCATGGTGCAAACTGCTTATGTTCAACAATCCTCACCAGTGAGAAAAGTAGCGAAAACACTACATCAGGTGTCTGCAGTGACAACCACATTTCCAAAAAAATCATAAATTACTCCACCCTAAGAGCAACACAAAAGCCATCTCCCACTGACCTTCCCTCTAGACGATGGCTCTATTACAGGACTCTAGCAAATCAAAAAGAAATTGGTACTTTTTTCCCCTCTCTTGTACTGGTTTTGACTGGGACAAAGTTAATTTCCTTCCTAGTAGCTGTGTGCTGGTTTTAGCTGGCATAGTTAATTCTCTTCATTGTACCTACTATGGAGCTGTGTTTCGGATTTGTGCTGGAAACTGTTGATAACACAGGGATGTTTTTGTTATTGCTGAGCAGGGCCTGCACACAGTCAAGGCATTTTTTGCCCCTCACCCCACCCCATGCCACCACTCAGCACAATGGGGGTACACAGGGATTTGGGAGGGGACCATTCTGTTCTGTTCCATTTCTGTCCCATTAAACATTCTTTATCTCAACCCACAAATTTTATTTCTTTCCTCCCAGTTCTCTCCCCCATCTCAGTGGAGGGAGTGCCTGAGTGGCTGTGTGGAGTTTAGCTGCCTGCTGGGTTACACCACACCAGCTCTGCACTCTGTTCCTGCTGCTCCTGAGATCACCTCCTGTTCCCTCTGACTCACACAAAGCTGTGTGTGAGATACCTCAGGAAGTTTCTTCAATATTGACCTAGCAGGCACCTGTACTTGCACGTGGCTTTAAACCCCCGGGAAAGCTGAGCAGACATATTTTAGGATAAAAATGTAACTTGACTACAATAAAACCTTGCAGAAAAGCAGTTCTCTCTGCATGGATAGTTTTAAGTCTTGTTTTTGAAGCTCCCCAAACCAACAAAAGAACCCACAAAGAGACTCCTGCTTACCTGGATGCTACAGCCCATCCTGGTAAGCCAAATCTTTCATAATCTCCTCCATAAATATCCCGAACCAGCTTGTCAGCGTGTGTGCTGTCTCCTTTGGATGCCATTTCCAGAGCTTCTTCAAAACTTTCACAGCCTGTCAGCAAACTGCATAACCCAAGAAAGGTCCCTCCACCTAGACTAAGGACATATAAAACCAGTTGCTTTTAAACAGCATTTCCTCACATGAAAAGATTCTTATGTCATTGCCCCACAGAGCAACAACAACCCCAACATAGGTTTTTAAATTACCTTGATCCAGTTACTCTTTTGTAGTTGTCTTTGGAATGGACTGATAAAATACTGACTCCTGAACCAATGTTAACAACCAGCAATGGGTATGGATCATCCAGGTTAAAAGGCATCTTTTGGCATCTCTCAGGATCTGAGGCATTTTCAAAATAATAGCACTCTGCCTGGCCATTGAAGCTGACAGAATCTATGTACAATAAGCCTTTGACAAGGCAGTCAAGCTCATCCAGTTTGTGCAGCTGGAGGTTTCCAATCTGTATTAAGACAGAAAAAAAGACTGTGGCAACATGTTCTAACATTGCACAAATGTGCTACAAATTTATGACTATATTTGAACTGCCCAACTTTTAAGAAGATATTTCACACGACTAATTCAGGAATTTCAATGCCAGTATAAAGCCAACAAAGAATTTAGAGCTAAATTCTGACTACATAAACTAGCAAGTTAATCTGAGTGTAAATCCAGATCTCAGACCTGAATCAAGAAGAAAAATACAGTTTAAGTATCTGCTTCGGTAAGCTCAAAGATCACTTTTGAGATACTAAGATGTTACTCCACTGAAAAATTAACAACATTTTTCATCAATTTAAATCAAGAAAAAGGTCATCAAATACCCTAGAGGCCTCACTCAGTGTCATCTTGGTGGAACTCATATCTGCAAATTTATTCAAGGTTTGTGGGTTCCTCCCCGATCTTACAAGTCAAAATAGTAACTTCTAAGGTATCACCATATAGAAAGGTCAGTGGCATTGTAATAACTATCCTTGCAACTTCATTAACACTCCAAGGATCATAGGAAAACCACAGGTCAATAATTCTGTGGGGCTTAAGGCTCACTACAATTCTTCCATAGTTCTTTCTGCACATGATATTTAAGCTGCCATTCTCTCATAAAGCAGAAGGATAATTAACAGGTGCTGTGGATTCCAGGAAGGCTCTAACTTCCCACCATACTTCATACAATTAGTACTGAAAAATATTTCCACAGTTTTTCAAAATACAGAGTATTTTAACCCATCAGCAGCAATGCTTTTGGCATCAGCTTCAGGCACATGCAAACCAGGCTACCTACTGTGCGAAAATCTTCCTCAAACTTGTACGCGCCACCACCGGTGGCACAGAGCACCGTGTGTAGTGTGGAGAAGTTTTTATTTCTTCCCATCTGGATAAAGGTAGGCAAATCATGAGTTGGGAACCGAATAAAGTGCAAGTTTCCCCTTCGAGCAAAGATGGTTAAGTCTTTCAGCTCCAGGTGGACATCCCGAATGCCAGTGGATCCGTAGGCTACATTGGAAGTCAGGTATTTGCGGATGCTCTTCAGGCTTTCCACTTCCTCCTGCTCCTCCTCTGCAGTGATGTCAATAGGTTCAAAATAGGCAAGTTTGACCAATGTTCCCCCAATGTCCATGCCAAACCATGGGAAAGCTGTGAAGATGCAAGAATGAGCCATTAGGTTTGTTGAAGAACAAAAGCCATACATGGAGCTGAAGACTGAACCCCAGCTGTACTCTTCAACAAGACAGACATTAACAACACACCTCACAGGAAAAAAAGATCTAGCGCTCATTTCAATTACATGACCTTAAATATCTCTCTGGCCTCAGGTAAAAATAGAGAAATGAGCAACTCTACACATTTAAATGCTATAAGGTGCTCAGAAAGCTGAACTAAAAACTCCCCAAACTATACCACCCTGTCTTTCAGACAAAATCTTTCATGAACAAAATTCAATCACTTTTAATTTTTTTTTTGAGAACAAAGGATTAAGATAACCTTCACTTCTAAAATAACAGCTCTGACGTAGTTCAGCACAAACACTGCAATGCACACTTGAAGAAAGCAGGTTACACATTACAGCTGACAACGGGGCAGGCCAGATACTCCTCCTCTAACATAAAGTGGTTGTTGAGAGGAAAGCTTTAATTTATTTGCATGCACTTTAAAAATTGACGCAGTTAAGATGCCCAATTTCTCTCCTGAAGTTTAAGGGATAACAAAATGTCCTATTAAAAAGTGCAAGCCAAAGAAAAAAAGTTGTATTACTTAATTTAAGTTCCATTTTTTGTTTCTTTTCTCTTTTTTTTGGTACCTTGGCTAGGAAGGGGGAATTTCTGTACTACAAAATAACAACGCTAAACCACAAGTGCTTTGCCTTTGGCCCTTATGTGGGATGACTGCAGTTTCTAAAAGGGATTTAATCTATGACATGCAGGACCAAAATTTGAATATGTCTGTATCAATAAATATTCCTAATGAAGTGCAGCAAAACAGATACTCAGAAACCCTACAACAAAGACAACATCTTCAACTGAGAGCTTTCCCACTGTCACTTTGCAGAAACTGTAACTTGTTTGGGTTTGCCTCCTCTTTTCTTTCTTTCTTTTTTAGTGTTCCAATTTATTTCTTCATTTGTAATTTATATCTTACAGAAGCATCAAACTCAGGAACAAAACCAGAAAGATGTTAATATGTTTATCATGGGCAAGATGCAATTACACGGTATTTACATTACCAGTGGGATCTATCCTTGAGAAGAATGACCTACCAAAATATTTTAACATATTTAGGCAAGGCTGGCTGAATGTCAGTTTATTTATTGAGTGCTAAAGTTAAGAAGAAAAGAAACTTCGATGATGCCTCAACTTTCAGAAATGGGTGTCAGGAGAACATTGTCAGATATTAACAAAAAAAATTTAGTTGGTTATCTTACCTTGAAAAACAAAATTTAAATACAAAGGTAAATTCTGTGAGCAAAATCTAGCTTAAAGTGCAGATGAAGAAGTTCTGTAAGCCTAGTCTCTTTTCCATAAAACTGAGGGCTAAGCCTAAGACTAAGCATAAAGACACACATTAACTGAGTTTGTGACTGCACGCCAGTCTTCTTCATCCTGAGACTCTGGACATAAGAAAATCTGTCATCTTACTGTTGGACCACAATTAGCTGAGGATTTATTAAGTGACCTCACCAAGTTTCAACTTCTTGCCATGAATGATGTCACAAGAACAAAACTGAAGAAAGGCAGTTGACGCCTGTAGGAGTCAATCCAACCCATGCAGAATTTTACTAGGACACACCAACCCAAGCACTACCTGGATTCTTCCCATTCAGCAGGCCTAGTGAATAACTGGGATCTTGTCCTCCAAAACAGGAAAGAGGGGGGAACAGCTGAAAGTTCATGTGATGAGTTTAAGGATGATTTGGTGCAAGTCATGCCTGCTTGTCAGAAGATCCACTTCATCCCATGTTAAATGATCCAAAAAGCTTTTGCAAATACAGCATTAGTAACGCCTCTGTAAGTCTTAAGGTTTATGGATCTTGTACACCAAGTAATAAACAAGAACAGCTGAACTGTACATTTATTCCGTAATTTAAATCAGATCACATTTTATGCTGAAAAAATGGGATCATGCTGTACACCATCAGTTTTCTGGGTTAACTGAGTGATCTTAGCAATTTACAGATTTTGAAACTGAACAAATAGGCCAGTTTTCACCTCTGTGACAAACCCCGGAAAGTTTTACATTTTTCTATTGAAATTTTGTCAAGATTTGGCTGGCAAGTACATTGCTCAAGGTTCATTTGCAAGGTGGAGGAGTTCTGACAAGCAACTGGGCCCACATACTATTAACTTAGCCCTTACACCAGCAAGAAGGTGTTACACAAGGATCTTTGTGCATGCAAGCCACTCTTGATTGATTTATATGGATTTTATTACAGGTGCAGCCAGGAAAATGAAAGCCATTTTGTTTTCCAAACACAGAAGGGGATCCAAATACACGCAAATGGCAAAGGGACAATTGGTTGGGACTGCAAGGATACAAGATTTAGCCATGCCTGAGCTGTCTTTAAATAATTGAAATACACTGATTCTACTGAATTTGAATGTAACTGTCCATGGATACAACATGGAAACCTCATGAATGAACCTTCCTCTTACTGCTGCAGGCTTGCTTAGATAGACCTTAGCTCCGGCTCCATCATATCTGGATGCAGGGATAAAATGGCTCTATTAAAGTTACTTTTATACTTGTATTGTGGGTAATGCTTCACTGAGAGATTTAGGAGCAGAATGCCAGCAGCAAAACCTTTAGGAAAAAATATCCCCAGACATCAGCTTGATCCTTCCAGCAGTCACAGTTACAGAAGGATAAGGCCAGTGTCTATTACACAACCTTTTTTTTAAGCTTACAGGTCTGCAGATACTAGGTTTGAAGACTTGCACAACTGTAACCATCATTCCATAGCTTCAATCCATAAGGAGAGTCAATTCCCCTGCACTAAAACTGGACTTTTTCCCACAGCTCTGTGGGGATTAGCTCATTAAAAGATTTTTTCAGCTTTTCCTCTTGATTGTTATTCCCAGGAATATTCCACAAAAAGTGATGCACAGCTCAGAAATATCCCTTGCTGAGAATTTAACTGCTATTCACAGAACAAATCCAGGGCCCGGCTTTTCAAAATTCAGCTCCTCTCTGCAGTGGTCAGCAAAAATTTGAAAAAAGGAAAAGTAAGAACCCAGCTTTTTATTTAACAAGCCCAACTGCCTTGCATAAACTACATAAAACTCTTTCAAAAACACACATTCTGCTTTTAGGAAGTCAGGCCAGGCTCAATTTAAGAGATAGCAAAGATCTGTATTTTGTGTATTCTATTTAAGAATACACAAAATACGGATCTTTACAATCCAAGAAGAGACAGATACATGAAGTAGAACACTAACTGGGAAGTCAACACCCATATGGTGTTTAATGTCACACTTCACACCAAATTTAACTATCTTCAGGACACCGAGTGGAGTACCATAACACACAACCTCCTTAATTACAAATCCAGATTTTCTTTCACTCCTCAGCTCTGCCAGGAACCACTGTGGTCCCTACCTAGACACAGCAACCAGGAACCCTTGCAATAAAGCAACAAGATTGCTCAGTTCATGCTGTGAAGACAGCTCTGAGGGGCAACCTGCTCAGAATTTAAAAAAAAAATCATCTTTACAAGGATTCCCTAGAATTGCTTCCTGCAATTAGAAAAGCACTTCCCACAAGGGAAGAGTGCTGTGGTCATGTAATGATGGAGCAGTTCTGCTGAGTAAGAAAACCCATGCTGGTGTGGCTGTCGCTTGTTATTTGAACCTTAATAATCTTTAGAGATACAGGGTATCTGTAAATAGGTATAGGGAAGAGGCAGAGGCACCAGGAAGCCTCATTCCCTTGTGTCTGCACTTCTCAAGTTCCTGCTATACACAGGCACTGGCAGCAGTCTTAAGGTTACTTATATCTTATCATATAAGTTCTTTATATGCCAAACAAAATAATTACAGTATATATCTTGCTTGTCAATGCAAGCACAAAGGTTGAAGTGTTTGCCTTTTCCATGGGTTCTTCAGGGGACTTTTGAAGCTTCCCACCCCGATCATACACTTGTATTCTGATTTTGTACACCCATTCTGGATCCAAAGCTGCAGGAAGTACCCACTCAAAGACTACTTAACTACTCTCCCCTTATTCAGGCAAACCTAAGATTCCTCAGTTTAATGCTCTATTTGTATTTCACTTTTAAAAACTGAGAAACAGGTTCCTGTCAACCTCTGTCCTATGAATGTAATGACATATTTGAAACACTTCATTTTCCCTTTAAGATAAAGTAACACTCTAGGTCATTCCCGTATAAATTAACAAGAATCAACCCTCAAAGAAGAGTAGCTAACTCCTAATTCAAACTAGGAGCTTGGCACCATGGGGAAAAAAAAAAATTCGCAGCTTGCAGTGACAGCAAAGAACAGCCTGCCACATTTTGTGTCAACTCTGTAAGAAACCTTATGCATTATTAAGAAATAAGACTGTTGCACTCCAAGTACAAACACGGCTTGGGGAACAACTGCCAAAGGGTGCCAAAGTTCATTATATTATACAGCCTTAAAATATAAGAAAGGAAAATTATAATGAAATCCATGAAAACTTAAACTTACTTGTGCCAGTGCTGCAACAGTTCTTTATGAAATTATGCAGTATCATCAGTTCTGATGCCCAAAACTTATCTAATTCAGCTCAGCATGTAGTCTTTGAGAACAGAGCTAGCCTTGATCCTATTCTTATCTGAATACTGACAAGGCAAACAACTATTTAGAAGTTATACTGCACTATTACACAGTTAGTGTTTATAAACACATAACTAAATGCATCGTGCAGTTTCTCCAAATGCATTTTCTTCGGTGCATGTGCATCCATTCTTATACTTCCAGCATTTCCCTAAAACATTTGCATACAGCAAAGTAAAACCTGGTGGCAACTTTTAACAGCTAAATCAGCTGGGGGGGCTAAGGCAGCTAATGTGAGCAATGGGACAAGTTAAGAGAAAACACACCAAAGCTTGCTGAACTGCTAAATTAAATGGGATTAACCTGAGGGCTGGGCAGCAAAATGCCTTTGCTGTGCCCATGAATACCAATCTAAATGGCCCATGAGCCTTTACAGAGCAAAACTGCACTTAAGTGTCCTTAGTCCTTGAGACACTGGAGACTTTCTCTTCTTAACAGGTTGTGTAACAGGTTTTTGGTTCAAACCTCCCAAGTCCAGCTCAAAATACATTTGGGTTGGTCAGAATTAACGTGCAAATTAAATGTATGTGACACACCCTGGCACATACTCCCATTTTACTTCTGGGAAAACTCCATCACACTCTGCCAACTCCCACTCAGGCACCTTTAATCACAGAACAGCCCCGTTCACAGTGGGAGGACAGGTGGTAATGGGCAATTACTGTAACTGCTCTTCATGGGCTTTATCACTTCTACAAGTGGGTACCACATGAAGCTTAATACAAGAAAATATCACTGCTTTCAGCTTCTCCCTCCTTGCTCATTCTGGTAATTTTGTTGACATTTCAGTAGCGGTCTCTCTGGGGATAGGTGTTATTATGGTGAGATACAGAATGCAGAGGCATAATTTAACACTTAAAAGATGCACTGTGTATAACTCTTCTGGTACACACTGTTCCTGGCAGTATTAATTCATTATTAAAAATATATTTTTCAACTGCAATCAAGTGAGAGCCTGTAACATCTGCTATGGGCTAATAATAAGCTTTCAAGGACTAAGAAGAAAATGCTAGGATAAAAAAAACTATGCAGCAAACTCCACAGGAAAAGAAAAATTCCATCTATTTATAAGGGATTCTCCATCAATCCAAATGTATTTTTCATCAATTTTACTACACTATTCCTCCATGTGTACTCAACAATTACGTGCATCCACAGAACCACACTGGAGAAAATAAACTTGAAATTTTCATCTTTCCTTTTTCAAATCTCGGCAATGTACGTTCATCTATTAGTGTGTCTCAACTCGCCTCAAGGGAAATTCAGGCATTTGTTCTCAAGCTCTTTTCAATAAACAATCAAAAGGAACAAACTGCAAAAAGTAACATACACAGTGTATCAAATGCTCTAAGTTTCTGCCTTTCCTTCAGCACTGGTTACACTCCAGAGCCAAGAGGAAGGGCTCCAGCTCCCCTGGAGAGCACAGCAGGCTGGCACAGTGCTCTCACCTTCCTTCCCCCGCCAACATGCACAGCTCTCTCTGAATGAATTCCTGCTCTCTTCCCCTTGGGCAGATCCCACATAGCAGCAGTTCTGCAACACTTGCTGCTCTCAAATTTATCATCTCAACCCACAAACAACCTTTGCAAATTCCCTTGGAAATTACCAGCCATTCTTCCCCGTGGGCATTTCCTCAGAAGAGCTATCATGCAACTGCTGCCAGGAAGGTTCCTCCGGAGGTCATCTGGTCTGACCTCCCAGTTACACCACCAGGAAAACTGCCAACACTAGATGAGGTCAGCTACAGCTTTGTCCAGTCAACACTCTGAGGCTCAGAAGTTTTTCAAGAATCCTTAAGAATGGAGACTCCATAACCTCTCCAGCTTCCACTGCTACTTAGTACCAGGTTTTCCTGATTCGAATTTTTCTTATCTTCCTTTAAAATGCTTGACTCCTCTCATGACCAGCAGATGAGATTTAAATGGTCTTTACTAGCCTCTTTCAATACACTAATCTCAGAAGCCATATTCCATAAATTCTGCTAGGTTTCTCACAGTTTTTACTCCATCGAATGAGTGACAGCACTAGTCAGGTGCTGGAAGGGAGGACCACACAAGCATGTCTAGGCAGTGTATCCACATCAGGAACTCTGGACTGGTTTGGTGTCTCCATTTTACCCTCATCTTTCTCACTGCAGTCAGGTCTTTCTTCCTGATGCTAAACACCACAGATAAAAGTACAGGTAGACTAAAGCAATCTACTCAATTCTACTTTGCAAGTTCTTAAGTGAAGAAATAAATACCCATTTTTCCCCAGAAGCACATTTGGCTCCATCACAGATGATTAGGTACTCACTTGGTCTAAGGAATGTACACTCAGCAATTGTGTTGAAAAGTGTCTTCAAGTGTCTTAGCCAAATGATTTGTAAACAATTTAAAAGTGGTATTATTTGGGTACCAGACACTCTGAACATCAATTTCAGTCTTTAGGGCTTCTGTGGATCTGGTCCTCCTCAAACATTCAGCTCAGTGTGATTAACCATGAGCAGAAATCTGCAAATTGAGTCTAAAGTTCACTGCCTAAGAAACTCTCTGCTATTATCTTTTAGAAAGCCACCAGCTCCAAAGTGTGTTCAGGAGTCAGGAAGAAATAAACAAGATAGTTTGACGCTGTATCTTTCCCATCCTGCTTACGCAGTTCCAACTGTTTCTGATTCCCATCATGAAACCAACATCAAAGTTCAAATTCAAGAACTGGAAGAGTGTAACTACTACTGCAGTATATTTGAGCAGTTAAAACTTCTTGATAACATTTACACTGTTATTTAACCATGAAGCTTAAGTCCATCACTACAGAAAACAAGGCTTTGAAGTCCAGCAGAGACAGTCCTGAAATTAGCAAGTTTCTAAAGTAGGAGCAGCCACAGTCTTATTTTGTTTATATTCACATGAGTCTGATCCACGTTTGCGCCCTCCAAAACAAACATGGCACTCCAGAATAACACATAGTAAAAAAATATTATTATAACTGTGATTATTAAGGGGAGCATTCAGCTTATTTTAAGGAAAGAGTTCTACCCAAATATTAGTAAATATTCTAAAAATATCTAGAAGTTAATTACTCCTTAAAAAACAAAACTGTAGCAACTGCAGCCATTTCAATTATCAAATATCTTACAGCCAGCTACTGCTGTCTTGATGAGATTTCTTAATATTATATCAGGGGAAAAGAATGCTGCCTGAACTCTGCTCTTAATAAATATCATCATGGCCAATTCAGCAATTTCCACACACTGGCACTAACAAGAGGTGATGGTTAATTGTGTGCTACAAGATGCATATTTAGGGTTTCCCCAACAGACCACAGGAAATAACGTACTTTCAAAAGCCTTTCTAGCTATTTCTAGAGCTATGCTAATACTTCTTGTGTCAAATGTTTGGTGATTTTCTTCTTTTTGGGCTGCTCAAAAAATAAATTTAAAACATCAATTTCCAACATCCTATCTCAGTTGCATGCTGTTCATTAGCCACCGTATGAACAATACGAGGCCTAGAAATTTGGGACTAGCCATCTTTTCTATACAGTAACTCAACCTGAAAGTAAGTCTTTAAGTATGATGACGAAGAAAAAGATGCTAAACTCAGTGGAGCAATACCTGCATCCCTTTCAGCTAAGGCACACCTGTATGAGCTTGACAGGTGCGTTGCCTTGCACAGCTGTGCATCTGTTGCACTGAAAACACATCAACTGTATGTAGATTAACCATATTCAACCCAAATATCTCTTCCCAAGGAGTACCTGTAATCTTAAGAAATTTTGTTTATATTCACATGAGTCTGATCCACGTTTGCGCCCTCCAAAACAAACATGGCACTCCAGAATAACACATAGTAAAAAAATATTATTATAACTGTGATTATTAAGGGGAGCATTCAGCTTATTTTAAGGAAAGAGTTCTACCCAAATATTAGTAAATATTCTAAAAATATCTAGAAGTTAATTACTCCTTAAAAAACAAAACTGTAGCAACTGCAGCCATCTGCGCAGATGTTCAGCACAGTGGTGGTTAAGTGCCATCTTCATCAAACACAGCACCCATCCCCAAGAAACTGATTATATCACTTTCTATCTTAGTCCGTCCGCCGCCAGCACTGAGGATCACCTGAACCCCGACACCTCCCTCAGAGGGACGCACAGGAGCGAGTCGCGTCTCTGCGGGCATCTCCCGGATCCATGGATGGCCACCGCCCGCCGCGCAGCCCCGCGCCCCCTCCCCCGGCCCGGCCTTACACGGCTTCTTGGCATCCTTGATCTTCATGGCGCTGCAGCGACGGCCCGGCTCGCTGCCGGCCGGGGCGGGTCTCCTG